>VDFB02026320.1:52498271-52533620 GCA_007258455.2 Sequoia sempervirens | reverse complement strand
CAAGAGATGACTTAAGTTAGAGGTAACCAGACCAGCAAATCAATAAAGAAATAAGACACCTGAGGATAATGAGGGATTTTGGATGATTCTTTTATTGAAATAAAACCCTAAACCCAGTGAGTAATCATCATACAATGTAGATATTTAGGATAAAAGACCTCAAAATATCAAGGAGTTTTGGGGGTCTAACACAAAGTTTGAAAAAATCACTACTACAACCCTTGCATTCGACCATTTATAGATTATTCATTCTTTTTCCAGCCATTTACAATTGATTCCCACATTCAAAACAATTGCATGTAATTGAAATCCCCATTTTTGACAACTTTCCCAAAAAGGTTGCATGACAAAATTAGCAACTTTGACAATTTTTTACATTTTTGAAACCCACGACCCCAAGCACCACAAAAATGAATTAAATACATGGTAAATGGTCATAAGTGACCTAATTAGACCATAGAACCCACTGAAACCCATTAACAACTAAAAAAACCCAAATTTACAAAAATGAGCAAAAATGAAGCACCTAGTGCCCCTACACCAAAGAAGAAAAAGAAAAAGAAGAAAAAGAAGAAGAAAAGAAGAAAGAGGAATAAAAGGAAGCCATTCCAGATGAGAAGAGAAAAGAAAAAATTACCAAATGCCTTGAACAATCAAATCCATCTGGATAATCATCTAGAAGTACCCTTAAAGGTCTTCTTTCAAGGCAAACTGTATTTCAACCTGTGCTTCCATCACAACTAGTCAAACTGCCATCACACCCAGGTTATGTGCACTTGAAAAATATTACAGCTAGTGAAAAAATAAAACTAAGTGGAACTTTTCTTATCTCTATCACACAAGAAGCAAAGAAGTCTTATCAAAAGGGAAATGAATTGAGAAATGAAGCTATCAAAGCTTTACAAGAGACAACCCCTAGTGTGATATCAGATAACTCTTTAGCTCCAATTGAAAATTTGAGGCTTATAGTTGATTTAGTCAAAGAGTACACATCTAACCTCAAGGTACAAATTGCAAAAGAAGTGGAGTTGAGTCTGCTAGAGAAAAGAGTGTTGTTTTTGGAAGAAAAGTGTACAATAGCATGTGAAAAGGCTTTACAAATCTTGAAAAAGGTAAGAGAATGTGATGAGGAATCCTAGCTATTGTTTTTTTATTGCATGAAGTGGTTAGAAGCCACTCGAGGTATCAAGGAATTAATGGAATTGATTGAGTCTCAACTTACATACGTTTCCGGAGATTATAAGATTGCAAATGAGAGAAACTATATTAGATGGGGTTTCTATTGCAAATCTTTAGAGAAATTTTTTTATCTTGTAGATGCAAAAGGAATATGCTATGAGACTTTATGCCTAGCTCAGAGACTTGGTCATGCCCAAACATGTCTCTATATCAAATGCATTGATGGAAGCAAAAAAACTTAAGAAGATGAACATCGCTCCATCAACTCCGGAAGAAGGAGAAGAATGTTTGGTGGAATTAGAATCTGTGCATAAAAATCTTTCTAGGGAAAAAAGAGTCTGGGATGATGGAAAGCTAGGTTGGGAAGTGATTATTAAGGAGTTACAAGGTGCCTCCAGTTCTTGATTTTAAGTTTTTTCTTTTCTCAGTCCTTTGTCCTTGATGTCAAAGGGGTAGAAGAGGAGAAGAGGAGAAGAGAAGAAGAGGAGAATAATATGCAGAAAGTATGTCATGTACATATGTTAGGGGGAGTTGAGCATAATATTTTGTTTTGAAGCACGTCTCATTTTTGGCACATGTTGCCATCAATGAAAAAAGGGGAGATTGTTGGAAGAATGAAGGTGACCTTAGGGTTTATTGTCATTGATGCCAACACTGGTTGGTAATTGGCTAAGTAAACTATGTTTCTATGTTGATCCAGTATTTTGGTACAAAAATATTCTCAGTAAAAGGAAATTCTATGAGTTTTTGATATGTTACTCAGGAGTGTTAGTTATATGTATAAACGAGCTTTCAACAATCTTTGTTGATTTGGCTATGTAATCCAAGTGACAAAATTTCGATATTCTTTTGGTCGACAAGGTTGAGAACTATTTGTACCTTATGTGTCTCTTATTAGGTCCAGGCTGACCTAATATATGGATGACATGTTTTGTTTTGTGTGCCAAAATAAATTTTGAATTGGGTTGAAAAGTCATTTTTAATTTTATGTGTTCACATTCAATTAGGCCGACCTAATTGATGATGGAAGACATGACTGTGTATATGTGTGTGTATAATAGATAGTAAAATATATAGATATAGAATATGTATGCGAGCAATGCAACAAATGAAATAGTGCAAAGTGACTGATAATGATTGTATATCTGCAACTAGAAAAAACTTTGGTGTTTTCAGAGCTTAACTGAAACTAATTTTTGCACTTTGTAGGTGCAATTCTCCAGTTCACTTTTGGCAATGAGCCATACCTCTTTTTTTTTTTATCTTGGCTATAAGCCACATTTTGTATTCAAGTTGTGAGCCTTTCAAGGATAGTGCATCCTAGCAGTGAACCCTATAATATCTTATGACCAGTTATAATATATTGTGACCTAATCTCACTGTGGTTTTTCCCACTTTGGGTTTTCCATGTGAAAATCCTAGTGTCAATGTGTTATGATCTCTTTTATGTTTTGGTTTGCTATTGCAGTGAGATGTGGATTGATAATCAGATGGTTAATAATTAATTTTGTTAGAAGAAAATTGATTCACCCCCTCTCAGTATTCACTGTATTCAACACCTAAGCCACTATCTAGGTTTAATTTTTGACAAGAATACCTCCACTAGAGGATGACATAGATGAAATTAAAACTTCTTATTCCTCTTGATTCTCAAATTCTCCTTCTTCCAAATCTTTTCCATTTCCTTTGTAACTTCTACTGGATCAACCTTAGTGATTGGTTCATATCTCTCTTTTTCACATTTATGCTTCTGTAGAATTTGACAAAGTGTCTTGGTTTGCTACAAATATGAAAAATAACATTCTTCCACCCAAATTATCCTTTATTCAATCTAGATCTACATTGGTTAGCCTTGTGTCCAAATAAATTGTAGTGATAACAATAACATTTGAAGGGATAGATCATTTTTTTCAACATCTTACTTCTGCATCCTATAGCTTTGTGTCCAATTATTTTGCATTTAAAACATTGACTGGTGAATGGTAAAGCGTTTTGGTTCATTCTATCATTCTATTTTATTTTTTGCCCTATGTCCAAATCTATTGTAGGAATAACAGATACCATTAAAAGATGAGTGCCTTTGAGCATTTGGTTTTTTGATAGGAGGTATTCTTGCTTTGTTCGTCTAGTTTCAAATCTTTCTAATATCTTTCTTGTCCTCAATCCTCTTAGTATTTGAACTTTCTCCATTCTCATGTCCTAGACCACTCTCGTCCTTAGATATTTTTTGATCAACAATCAACTCATCAAGCATTACAGAGCTTGTCTTGAATTTATCCTCATGTCTTCTTTATTTTTCAAGGTATGATTTTAGAATTACCATTTCTTGTTCAAGTCTTACACATTCATCCATCTTTCTATTTACCCTTGCATTCAGGTATTCCTCAATTCTTTTCTTTTCTTCCACTTGTTCTTTCAGTTCAGTGATGTCCTTATTTGATTTCTTCAATTGATCACTGACTTCTCTATGTCTTTCTTTGAATTTCTAGATTTGTTCTCTTAGTTTCTTGATGCACTATTTTGCTTCCTTAAGGATTTCCTTCAAATCCTTCTCTTCTTCTTCTTCAGTTTTGTCAAGATCTTCAAGAGAAATTTCAAGTTCAACATTATCTAGGATAAAATCTTCTTTAATATGTTCAGTGAGAATCTCTTCTAGATGAATAGGAAATCTTTTATTTTCCATGTGTTCATGTTATCAATTAGATTTGCACCCTACTGAATATGAAATTCAACAATCTAATGACACATGGAAACCTTCTTCAGATGTGGGTGATCTAAGCGAAGAAGGAATCTCTAGAGTGAGCTGGTTCTCCGAATGATAATCCTATTCTAAATGATTCTTCTGAGAAAAGGGATAGAGAAAAATGACTGAAATAATAACTATGACTCAAAATGATTTTCAGGACTTGATAATATTTTAATGATGACTTTGGTTTTTTCCTACAACTTTCATAAAACAACAATATTTCAAAATTCCTTGTGAACAATAAATACACAAATAATTTGCATGAAGATTTAAGTTTAAACACAACATGCAACTTGTATCTTTGAACTTTTGCACCAATATTATAGCTCTAGACATAATAAGGATTCTGCAAGTAGAAATCACAATATAACATCGAACTAATACTGTAAAAGACACAAAATTAAGGAATAGGAGTGTTGCTTTATTCAACTGAAGGAGTATGCCATAATCTGAAACTAAGTACAAAATAAGTTTACAAGCTCAAAAATGTGTAAGAGCAAGAAACTAGAATCTAAAATGAGAAGAAGAAAAACTAAGTTTTCCTTCAAGATAAAAAAACTCCCAAAACCCTAATCTGAGCTCAAGAAGAAAAGCTCCAGAAAAGGTATCAAAATTGCCCAAAAAGCTTGCACAAAAGTGGAAAAAACACACTTTTTGCATGCCCATATTGTCAAACCTCTAAAAAAAGGCTAAAACTGATTTAAAGCAAAAAAACATCTTATCTCTCCAGCAGGAATCTCAAATTTGACCAAGACAATATCTCTCAAAAAGAATTTGCTAAAAATAGTGAAGAATAAAACAATTTGTTTTATTCTTGCTTTACATAGTTTGCAGATCTTATCTTCTCACAATTAGATTTATTTTTGCAATTAAAGATTTAGAAAATCTTTTGCAAAAAAATTAATAGCTTATCTCTCCAAGATTTAATTGATTCTCTTGAAAATCAATTACAAAAATAACTAAGGCTCTCATTCATAATTTAATTGACCTTTTCAAAATCTATTAAGAAACCTAAGGCATTAGACATTTCTCATTCTCCACTAAGCCAAAGGTATAAATGTTAATATTAAAATCACAAGCCCTAGATACTTAACCAAAACCTAAAATCATTGAAGCCAAGACTTACAAAGTCTTATGAATTTTCCTAAAGCTCGACCTAGGCATATGCAAATAAATGAAGACTTAAACAAAGTCGACCTGGGGCATGTTAGAATTCGGCCCCTCATGGTATTAAGCTTCATATTTTAATTTCAAAATGGAAAAAAGGACCCTAAGTTTGAATTAGGGCAAGTAGAACAAAGACAAAGGGGAAACCCTAATCCTTTATCATTTCACACATTTCAACTTTGAAAGTTTGGCTCTGCCTGGGAAGAGATACCGCTGCCATGAAAGCTTGACTTTGCAGCTTGGGAATGCCTTGGAAACTTCAAATTTTTAACTTCAAATGGTCGATTCTTCACTGTTGTTCATGGTAAGTTGTCTTCATAATATTTTGTGGCTTTTACCATTGTTTTGAAGGGAAAGAATGACCTTCTAAGGCTGCAACCTATGCATGTATTATGTCTAATTGTTCTTGTATTTCATTCCCCTTTGCTTGCCTTGTCTCTTGTTGGCCGCCATGGGAGAGATTGACCCTTATTCTTGAGAGCTCTTAAGAGCTTGGCCGCAACTTATCTATTCTTCTACAAGCATCACAAGGTAAGCTTTACTCTCTCTATTATTCTTTCTGGTTGAACCAAAGATTTAGAAGCTTATATGCAAAGAAATAATTATTGTTTCTTTAGAAACGAAATGCAGACCAAGTACTAGCCACACCATGAATATGTGATTCTGAGTTTCTTCTATGAATTTCTCACTGTACCTCGCATCCTTTATCTTCATATTTTTTATTTAAATACAACAAACTTGAAATTCTTTCCATAATTTAAGTGGTTTTGTAACTGAGAACTCCTCCTTCATTTGGCCGTGCCATGAAAGAACAAATGGTGCTTGTAATCTGCATTTTGATGTAAAACCCTTACATGTGTGACTAAAAATTGTAGTATCTATCTTTAAATTCAAAAGCCCAATGTGGGTATTCTGAAAAATAAATAAGAATCTGCATATTTTGATATTCATGCAAAATTTAGGCTCGACCCATCATGGTTTTCTATTTTCTGCTCATTCTGGAAACAACCTCTTCACATTGTAATTCTTGTGTAATCTATCTATGTTTGTCTACCTAATAATTGTCAATTATTCTTTAAAAAAAATACTTTGAAAGACATAACAATTGAATGATAGAACAAATATCCAAAACAATGTATTTTGATTGTCTCCTTTCCAAATATTGTGATGCATAAACTTTACTTAAGGAAATCCTTTGTAATCTCAGCCAAAATAACACTGGCTGTCTTGTTGAATCATTGCTTCACTTCATCAAACATACTGGTTATTGTATTGATGCTTGTTATCCTCCATTTTGATGGAAATCTAAAACTCTCTTCATATCCCTTCATTATGTAAAAACTGTCTAATGCACTCGTTCCTCTCTCAAATGAAAATCTAAAACTTACTACATGTTTTCCTTTATCAAACATTGCTCTTTGTTAATGAGGCATTATGTATGCCTATTCATTATCACCATCATGAGCATGAACATTGTTGAACCTTGCATAATATCATGAACATGATGAACAAATAATACTATGGCAGAAGAATATAAACCATACAATAATGTTTGAGATGAATGTACTCAGTTGAATTGATTGAGCTCATTTAAATTAACTATTCACTTGTAGCTTTCGGAAAACATTTTTGATTGCTATGAGTGAACAATTAGCTTGATGGCTTGAAAAAGAACTCTCCTTTATGCCTTCAGTCATATAGTACATCTCTACTTAGCCCCAGCTGTAATGTATGCGGGGCAACATTCTGAGCTCTACCCTTGTGGGAGCCCATTTTTCTCCACATGCTTGGTCTTCAAACAATAATCAACTACATGACTTTGCCTATACTTGCACATGGAAACAAACAATGTTAGCATAAAAAAAATGTAATGATGATGCTTCCCTTGTTAGTTCATGTTTTTGTTCCTTCCTAGATTGTTTCAGTGTATGATCAGTAGCATTCTACATTATCATTGATGGTTCATGTAGGTATGTTCATAGTCGGAGCTCTAACAACCCTCTTTTCCTTCATACAGGTCAATCATAGCTCGAAGAAGACAGATGGTGGACCACTTCTGCATCAGTCATCAACAACATGCAATGATGATTATGTCCATACTTATGTGATTTTTCCTTTTCATGCATCTTCCATAGTGTAGTATGCTGCTTATGATGCATTGTAATAGTTACATCCACGACTTGTGTGGATATTTAATTTCTCTTTCTACTTTTCATTCTGAAAGGAAAAAATGCATCTCAATGCAATTTGTATCATCATTTGAATTCTCACAATCAAATGAAACCTTGTAAATATGAATTACTTTATGAAATAGATGAAAGCATTCAATCATGCTTTACCATTTGTATGCTCAATTCTGTACTCCATTTGATTGTGAAACACTGAATAGCAATTTTTTTGAAATTCAGTTCTCTCAAAACACTTGCATAATTGTCACTTGATAAATGATGAATAAAGTGCAAAAAAAACTTAAGCATATGCATAAATAACTATAATTTTCACTTTGAAATATAACAGTATTTAATCCAGCTCCACCAATTGAGTTGTAGCAAAAAATTGGTAACAGTTCAATTTTCAAGATTTTCCTCAAGTTGTTAGACTTCTTAAGAGGAACTAGGCTTTGAAACAAATAGTTAAACACCCAAAATATTGAGAGGGGGGTGAATCATTATTTTATTAAATCATCCAGCTATAAACCGTTCAATAATTAAAACATATCTGACTACAATTGTAAGTAAAGACATGAAAGATATTATAATGCAGCATGACACATAAACACCAATTTTTTTACGTGGAAAATCCAAAATGGGAAAAACCACGGTGAGGGTTAGCTCATAATATAATATATATAGATATAGAATATTACAAAGCCTCACTACCGGGACTCATTTTCATTGAAGGCTCATTGCCTGAGGTAAATTACAAAACAAAATATGGCTCACTTCCAGGAGGTGAACTGAGATAGAATGCACCTTCCTTGCATTGGAGTTCAGTTCCAATGAAGCATCAAATATAAAAATTCTCTGTAAAGAATACTCAAATATTCCATCTTCTCATTCATATAATTTCACACATTCACACCATACAAAAGTCCACACATGATCTCTCTAAATTTCACCACTTCATTATTGTTGCATATTCAATATCTTCTTCTTCTTCTTCTAAAAAATATCTTTCATATATATACCATATACATCAACATAGCACTAATTAGGTTGGCCTTATTAGAGTAGCCCTATTTCAAATAATAACTAACTCTTTCAACATTATCCTCCAAAAATATTCATCTTCATGACCAACACAAGTGTGTAATATATGGTATCAATCAACACAGACCTAAGATAGGTCCCTTTAGCATCCACAACACATTTAATCTTCTTAACACAAATTCATAATTAGGTCGGACAGAGTTAGACCTAAAAGATCAAATAATTCAAGTGTATATGTAATTTTCCAAAAGTGTAATCCCAAAAAATTTTAAAACATCGAATTCTCCTTTAGACGACATCAAGTAACTTATCTTCAACTCCGCAATGCAAAACAATTAATCATGAGAAAATGTGGAATCTCCCACATCAATGTGCTATACAAAAACTTACTATAATCCTTAGAATAAAACATTGTTATTCATATCTTCTATATGCATTTTCATATCATCATAAAATTTTTGAGGTAAGATGAATCTCATAGTCATGAATCTATGTACAAAATTTTGTAGTGATATCTTTCTTTTTGGTAGAATTTGGACCAAAAAATTGATGCATTGAACCAATATATAAACAAAACATTGTGTACCAACCTTCTGTTAACTATATCTTTCCAACTATATAACCAAGCCAACCACAATCTGGTCAGTAGATGTAAATGATGTCAAGATAGAACATATTATCAACTTCTGAATGAATCTTACAAGATAAGATGATTCTAACCAAAATATCAGATCAACAAACTTTCAGTACCAGATTAGCATAACTCGAACCATTATTACCGAAACAACTATTGATCTATACAAGTAATGTGAGTAAGGTATGCTGATGTAGATTTTGACATCAATTAAAATCTTCCAATTTCCAACATCCCCCCCTCTCGGTCATCTTGTTCATTCAACACTTCTATGCTTCTTGATCCTCTTTTTCCAGTTCTTCCACTTTCAAAGGGGCATTGTCTTGAGTGTACTCTTCATCTATCACATGCTCATGTTAAGCATCAATGTTCTTTGTTTCTTCTCCCATCATGACTTCTATAGTAGTGTTCTTTGAAATCATACCATATTTCTATGCAATGTCAAAATTTTTATCAATTGTCGCCTTCTTTAGCTTCTCAAAATCATTCTTGTCTCTACCCATAAGAGTAGTCACCCTTTGCTTTACTCTAAATTTAGTGTTGTACACTTCAGCCAATGTGGCTCTATTTTCCTCAAATAGAGGAGCACCAACCTTCTCCAACACATATTCTTTTATCTTTCCTTCTTCTTTAATTGCTTCTAGTCTTCTCTTCACTAGGATATTCCATAGCTCTTTGTGAATTTTATTCTCAATTTTTTTCATATCAACTTCCAAAACAATAATGTATTTGAGAACTACCTCAATAATGGTTCCCTTATCCACCTCATTTACTTCACCATACAAGGCTGCAATTTTTCCAAGCATGTCATCATATATCATTCCATTAACAAGTGATTCTACCTTCATGGGATGACAAGGTTTTTCTAGAGATATTTTATTTTGCTTCTTCTTGACATCTGAAGTCTTCTTTGTTTCTACCTTCTTCTTCTTTTCCAGAGATGGCTTTTTGGTGGTTTCTCCCTTCTTCTATTGCATGTGCATTAAAAATTATTTTTCTTTCTCAATTTATTCTTCTTGAGAAGTATCAACTATATCTACCTTCTGCTTCGTTGGTCTTTCTTCAATTTGTGAAGTCTCTTCCAGACCAACGGGGGTCCTTCTTCCTCTTCTTATACATTTACACTTATATTCTTTTCTCTAAAATCATTTTTTTTTGGTCTTCTCTTTGCAAGGGAGACAAGTGGTGATATTGGAGTAGCCTTCTTCTTCTTTGACCATTGCATGTACACAATCAGAGGGGAATTCTCCTTCACTAGAGGATTGTTAATTATTTTCCTTTTCTTTCCAATAGGCTACCTAGTCCTAGAGGATTTTTAAATAGTAGGAGGGATGATAGAGGTTCTACCAAATCTCCTTGAGATCTCTGGAGCTCCAGCCCTTGCTCTTGAATAATCCACTTGCTCCTTTTAGATGCCCATTTCCTCTACAAACTGATCAACCATCTTTCTAACCTTCTTTTGTATTTGTAGTTTCTTTTACTCCATGCGCACCTCCAAAGACTTTTCTTCATAAGTTCCATACCTTTCCTTAGTTGTATCCTTTGGAATCTTCAACAAAATGTCAACTAAACCGGTAATCTCTTTTTCAATGACCTCATATCCCAATGTAGGGATCCACACAGTCCTTGGTTCAACTACCTTCATGATGCATTCATCAGTGTTTACCAAAAATGTGATATAATTTTAATATCTCTTTAGCAGCTTTCTTGGAATTATGTATCTTTCATGCATCCTCTTTTGAAAAACTGTAAAGAAAGCAACAAGTGCCTCATCTTGTGCCTTCTCATAACCAAGACCACTCATAAAATATTTTATCTAATGAGAAATTAGTCTTCCTTGCAACCATTCCACTCTTTTGGTTTCAAGTATCTCCTTTAGAAAATAGAAAATTAAACACATAACCAAAGTACCATACTTAAATGTATACTTCTTTTCATTGGTTTGTTTCAAATTTTCTATCAACTATTTTCTTAGTATCTCACAAAGATCATAGTCAACACCTTTTTACACCATCTCATATGCTACATTGATTGCAATGGTAGATACTGAGTTATCTTTATTTATGAAGTATATTTTATAACCAATTAACATTGCTGCATACCTCATAGCTAAATTTTTGATGGGATTTATTGCTAGATCCTTCTTATCATAAGTTATACTTGTGAGTTCCATTACCACTTCATTCTTAATTGATTTCAAGATAGGAATAGGTTTGGTGGAGCATAGACCTATCACCTCTCTAATTACTTCTTTTGTTATCATTCTAGGCATGTCACTCCAAATGAATTAATCATGGATTCTACTTAATGCCATTCTAACCCACTTGTTATCAAAACAAAAATTCAAAAATCATTGCCATACATCCAATTTCTTTTTGACTAGATTTTGATATTCTTATTTTAGGGAAAAATTGTCTCCAATAAATTCTTTCATCCACATATTTGCTAACTTGTTGTGATCATATTCATCCTTTTTTTGTGAATTTAAATCCTTATATCTTCTATTGGAAAAACCCCATATGGAACATGCAAAAATGCACCTAATGGGTTATCTTCTATGGATTTTGTAGGGTATTTCTTAAACATAGGTTGTGGCTACTCAGTAACATTAATAACCCTTGGTGTAACCATTGCAAATAATTCAAACTACTTTCAAACAAAGTTCTTTTAAAAACTAGGGCAAAGCTAAGATTATAAATACCTTTTCTTCTGTTTCTTGAACTAGGGTTTCAATGCACTAGGTCACAAATAGCTTTCGATCACTCCAAATAACTTCCTTGTTTCTCTAATTCTTCTCAATACTTTTTATGAATGAAATTGGATAAGGAAAATCACTTTATAACCCTTCAAATCTTAACCTAATTTTACATTAAATGCTTCAAACAATAAAGTTGGCAACCCTTTATTTGTATGCACAACCAACTTTTGATGCTCCACAAACTTCTAAATTGTCATATTTTCTTCTACAATCTTCACCAATAGATCAAGCATGTTGATCTACACCACATATATTCATGATGAGGCATCAGTACCATCTCTTTGGTAGGGGATGCAATATTTTTATTAAAGCTCCCACTAAGCCAAAGCTCTCAAAGTTTAGTTTTTAGAGGAAACATCTAGACCGAATGTTGGTACAAATTTATCCTTGACTTTTGTCTCTTCCTTCTTTCTCCAAATCTTTTCCATCTCCTTTTTTTTGGATCAATATGTTGTATTGATTTATTCCTCTTTATCAAATTATCCTTCCTCATATTTCTACTTATGTAAAACTTATCAATGTGTCCAGGTCTATTGCAATTGTAACAAGTGATAATATTTTGACCATTACGCCTTCCATTCATTCTAGATCTACATTGATTAGCTTTATATCCAAGTCCATAGAATGTATAATAGTATCCATTGAAAGATTGAACCATTCTACCATTGTTATAGCCACTCATTAATTGACTTTTGCACTCACTAGCTCTATGACCAAATTTCTTGCATGTAAAGCATTGACCAAAAAAAGATGGAACATTTTGATTCATTCTACTTCTACTTTCCATAAGCTTATGTCCAAATTTATTTCAGGAATAAAAAAATCCATTAAAAGATGGGTACCTTTGTGCATTTTTTTTTCTAACTGGTGGTTTCTATCTTCATTCCTTTGATTTTGGATCTTCTTGTCATTGTTCTTCTTGTCTTCAACATTTGATGTCTGATTTGAACTTTAACCCTTTTCAAATCCTAAACCTTCTTTATATTTAGAGCCTTTCTAATTTCCAATCATTTCATCAAGCTTTGTAGTACTCATCTTGAATTTGTCTTCATGACTCCTTTCTTTCTCTAGATCTGATCTCATATTCACAACTTCTTGTTCAAGCCTTGTACATTCCTCAAATTTTCTTTTCACCATTTCATTCAAACATTCCTCAAATTTTTTATTTTCTTCAACTTGCACCTTCAAACTGGTGATAGTTTCATTTTCTTACTTCAATTATTCATAGATTTCCTTATGCATTTCTCTAAACTTCTTGATTTTTTCTCTCAATTTTTTGATAAATTCATCTTCTTCTTTGAAATTTTCTTTCATATCTTTGTTTTCACCTTTAGCCCTTTCAAGATCTTCAAGAGAAACTTTGAGTTATCCATCTTTTCCAAGTATGCAATCTTCTTCAATGAATCCAATAGTAGGAATCCCTTCTAGAGGAGTAGGTAGTCTTCTAACATCCATGTGTTCAACCTCCAAGATCTTCCCCAAGTGGTTAAGCTCCTTCCAAGGAACCAAGCTATGATACCAATTGTTGAACACCCATAATACTGAGATGGGGGGGTGAATCAGTATTCTTGTAAACCATTAAAACATTTAAACATCCAAACCACATAACACATGAACATTAGGATTTTTATGTGGAAAATCCAAAATGGGAAAAACCATGGTGAGGATTAGCTTGCGATATATTATAACTGGTTATAGTATATTTAAGGAAGTGCTCACTATAGGTGACCTCACTATCCAAGTGGACTCACTACCCACTGAGAAAAGATAGAAAAGAGATTGTGGCTCATAGCCTAGTTTGAACTATTACAATTGCATCTATCATATGCATGAATTACAGTTCCAATGAAGCTCAATAAACTAAATTTACACACTTCATTTGATTTAGATCTAACACTTTTCTTTCCTCTACATTCACAACTTAAATTTGCACTACTCTGATAATATTCACATCACTCACATGTCTCTCATATATTACATACATCAAAACACCAAAAGTGATCTAACATATATATCCACTTCAAGCATAACATCAATTAGGTCATCCTAATTAGATGTAACATTCAAAATATAACTTGTCGTCTCCAAATATTTTCATACATGCCTCGTGCCAAAATTCAAATCTCAAAATAACTTTAAATATGTTGGCATGGACCTATAATCGATCCCACATAAGATCACAACACTTATTTAACCTTTGCATGCCTTTAAACTTATTAGGTCAACACCACAAAATAGCTAATACAAAAAAATTCAACTGTGTATCTACATTCAAACACATGTACTTCAAAATGTCATGCCAACTAGAATTCATACTCTATTGACATATGTTAATATCTCCTTAAGACTGCAAAGCCAAAAATTTATTTGCAAAGAAGTGCAGACTCTCCCACTCAAATGGACTATGCAAGAAATGACTGTAATCTTCCAAATCAAACCTCTGTTGCTTATATCTCTCAAACCAAAAGCCAAACATGATGAAATTATAGAATTATATGCTTATAAAAACAACAAAATAATGTTTGAAGTGCAAAGTGAAAACTTCATTTGTGGATCGGTGTAGACCCAAAAACTAGATGCTTTATTAGACAGAATTAACAAAGTTGATGCTTAGTCATTTTCTATCACAACCAACTTCATCAGATCAAACCATTTTGTAAAAATTTCTTCCACAAACACTCCAAAACCTATTAGAACCAACCAAAATGATCTACAATGATTTGTACCATGATCTCCACATCAAGATACAATGTTGGCATTAATGAAAACAATGCAACACATTGTTATATGCCTTTGTGCTTATCCCTCATGCTCATGTTTCTAACAACAATATAAATGGCATTCATCCAACATGGTCCTCATGTGTGTGTACTTACCCTTGATTGTAAATGGATGTGTAGTTTGGGGTTTGGTTTCTTGGTCGAGAGGAAAGTTAGTATGGGCATGGTCATGATCTCTAGGGTCAAGGAACACTATGTTGTTAAGGATGGAGAGGGCATAATTATATGGTAATCCAATCATCGATTCAATAAATTTCCTTAGCATTGTGTCTTTTATATTTTAATAAATATGTTCATAAGGTCATTTCCTTGTTTATAATTTAGGAGGTTGTTGGTATCAAGAGTTTACTTAAGATCATTAGGATTATCCTCATCCATATCACTAAATTTTCATGAAAGGTTTGGGATAATTTTGCTAGGAAAGCTTGAACTATTCTATGATAGATTGGCTACATGGAAGGTATTTTATTCAAGAATTTCAAGTTTTTTGGTTTTTATTTGCAATAGAAGATATTATAGTTTATTTAAGGATTTTATATGTAGGACATGGGCATTGATGTTTGATCAATAGGATTTGGATTAAATGAGTGGAAAAGAGGGAAACATTTTCTAGACTCAAAGATCTAAAGTGAAGGTTGGATTGGATGATTATTTTGGAAATATGGATCTATTAGATACCAAATGGATGATAGCATTAGGTTATATTACATGGATGATATTGACATGATGCAAAGTAGGTGTGGATAAAATCAACACTAATTCAACCAATCAAAATTTTCAATCCTAGAACATAACTTGGTGGGTTTTTGCTCACAAGGCCTCAATCTCCTAGTAGTACTTCCTAACTGGTTTTTCCATTACAAATTTGTGTGCAGATGTCAAAACCAAACTATAAAGACATTTTTGAATACCCTTTTCACCATTTACAAACATATCTAAATTCCAAGTATAGTTGCTTTGGAAGGAAATGGCTTAAAATTGACTGTCCTAGTTTCTTGGCCTAACTTGGTAGCAATAAATTGTGATTTTTTTTCCATAATTTTCAATGCAGACATGAAATCAAGAATATAAACTTAGTTTTAGATACCAATTTAGGATTTATACAACATATCTCAAAATCAAGGTAGGTTACTTTGTATGAAACCCTTAAAAAATTGATTGTTTTACTGCCAACTAGATCTAAAACATAAAGAAATTTGACCTAGGGCATTACCAAAACAAGTACAAACCTTCTCCTCTGACCTTGCAACTTTATAGAAACTTAAAAAAAACCTATTTATAGCCATTCCACCAAGTTTCATGAGGTTTCACTAGTGGAATGGTGAGATATTCATTTTTCTTCCTTCAAGGCACTAAACCTAGGGTTTTCAACCAGTCTAGGGTAAATTGGCTCTAAAACACTCAAATCTTAATGAAATTCAATGGGACAAAGTGCAAAAAAAATTAGACTCAATGCTCCATCAAATTCAATTGGTTTTAGATCATGAACCAACTGTACAAGGTTGTACCAAGCTCTGAAACAATAATTTAACATTTAGAAATGCAGAAACAAAGATGTCTTTTATTGATTTCACTTTAAAAATAAAACAACCAACCTTGGTTTTGACCTCCCTAAGGCTATTTAAATAGGTACCAACTATTTACAACTGATTTTCAAACTACAACCGTTCTAATTCCTTCATTTACACAGTGTATCTTTTCATATTCCATGTTTTTGCACTTTTAAAACAATGACAACATTTTTGCAAAATTGACAACTTATGCAAATTGAAACACCAACACTCCTAATGACCTAATATGGACTCAAAAACTCATGACATGGTCTTAAATGAACTTATTACATAAAACCATTACAAGAAAACTAAAAATGACAATACATCCAACTCTAAACCTAAGGTGCTCCTGCACCATACTCCCGGGGAAAAAAATAATTCAAGCTCCTCTTGAGTTAGGGTCTACAACATGAGAACCATGCTTGAAATATTTTGTATGATTTATTTAAGTATTTGCACATTGTCTTCTTTGAAACAATTCCATGCTTGCTTCATCTTCATTGTAGGTTTCTTGAACATTTGGAAAATATATTTGAACTTGTCAATATAAACCTGTCCTCCATTTGCATCTCTACCTTGTAACTGATCCTTTCTTCTTTGATGAATGTCATGCATTTCAATGGTACCTTGTTCCCCTTCAATGACTTGTTTCATTTTCACCTTAGGTTTTTTGTCTCTCAAGTTTACAATCTCATCAAGAGCACTATGTCTTCTTTCTTTGTCTCTAATTTCAACAATGTAGTCACTGACATCTACAACTCTCCTTTACTGCTTCACACCTTATTTTCCTTCAAACATTGCTTGCTCAACCCTGAAATCTCTTTTCCAACAATCCTCTTGCCTATAGCATCCAAATTCCTTTCATTGAAAACTTCTCAAACAAGTGCAACATTTGTGTTGATACATCCCTTTCTGTAGACACATCACATTCTTCATTTTGTTTCTCATAGGCTACTATGCATGAAAAACTAGCCCCTAGAACAAAAGCTAAATAGTGACTAACACCTTTCTTTGGAAGAAAAAATTTAGAAAATTTATCAACCACTATGTTTACATGATCCTTCAAGACATCCTAAACTTCCCAAGGCAACTCTTCAATGCTTGTTGATATTAAAACAATCTTAGGTTTTCTTACCTTTACATTACTCACCTCTTCCTCTTTCTCAGATGGATTTTACTCTTCCTTCATCAACAAAGAATCCCCAATGTCTAGTATTGTTGTCCTCTTTTTCCTTCTTCTCTTTAGAATAATCTTCTTGATAGGCCATTTAACCTTCTTCTTTATTGGCCAATTCCAACCATTTTCTTGGTTTGCTCTCCCAAGCAATTGTTGTATCTCAAGTTTCATTTTTTTATATCAAGTTGTATTTTTTTCCATTTCTTCCAAGGCATGCTTCAACTCCATTATCTCTTGTTGCACTTTTATCTGTTCTTTCTCATTTTTTTTCATCTAACTTTTCTCTTTTCTCATCAATGGCTTCTTGCTTGTTACCTCCGTACTCTACAAGTCTTCATAGAATTTTCTCCTCAACTCTTCCATTCTTTTTTCTCAAGTAAGTCTCTTTCACCTTGGTTCTTTTTGTCTTTGTGATACTTCACCTCAAGCCTCTTGCTTTTCCCTTGGCCTAGTCTTTTGGCATCTAGTTTCTTGCTTCAACCTGCAAAAAGGTAACACATAAACTCCCAAAACTTATCTTTTCATATTTTCAAGATTTGATACTAGTTTGATGTAGAGCATGAGTGGATAAAATCAACACTAACTCAACCAATCAAACTTTTCAATCCTAGAACATAACTTGGTGGGTTTTTGCTCACAAGGCCTTAATCTCCTAGTAGTACTTCCTAATTAGTTTTCTATCACAATTTTTTGTGTAGACCTCAAACCCGAATTGTAAATACATTTTTGAGGACCATTTTCACCATTTATAAACATATCTAAATTATAGGTATAATTTCTTTGGAAGGAAAGGGCTTAAAATTGACTATCCTAGTTTCTAGGCCTAATTAATTTAACAAACTTGGTAGTAACAAATTGTGGCTTTTTAGCTATAATTTTTATTACAAACATGATATCAATAATATAAAATAAGTTTTAGATACCCATTTGGGCTTTATACAACATATCTTAGAATCAAGATAGGTTACTTTGTATGGAACCCTTCAAAAATTGATTGTTCTTCCACCAACTAGATCTAAAACATAAATAAATTTGACTTAGGGCATCACCAAAACACGTACAAACCTTCTCCTTTGACCTTGCAACTTTATAAAAAATAAAAAAACCTATTTACATCCATTCCACCAAGTTTCATGAGGTTTCACCAGTGGAATGGTGAGATATTCATTTTTCTTCCTTAAAAGCACTAAACTTAGGGTTTTCAACCAATCTAGGGTAAATTAGCTCTAAAACACACAAATCTTAATGAAATTCAATTGGACAAAGTGAAACAGAAAGTAGACTCAATTCTCCATTGAATCCAATTGGTTTTAGATTATGAAATGATTGTACAAGGCCGTACCAAGCTTTGAAACAACAATTTAACATTCAAAAATGAAGAAACAAGTGTGTCTTTTATTGATTTCACTTCAAAAATGTAACAAAAAATCTTGGTTTCAACAAGTCCCCAAGGATATTTAAATACTTACCGACTATTTACAACTAATTTTCAAACTACAACCATTCTAATTCCTTCATTTACACTTGTGTCTTTTCATATTCCATGTTTTTGCACTTTTACAACAATGACAACATTTTTGCAAAATTGACAACTTATGAAACTTGACACACCAACACTCCTAATGACCTAATATGGACTCAAACACACATTCCATGGTCTTAAATGACCATATTATACAAAACCATTACAAGAAAACCAAAAATGATAATGCATCCAATTTTGAACCTAAAGTGCTCTTGCACCATGACATTATTTAGATAACTTGGATGGATAGGATGAATCCTAAAGGTGTAAATACATGGTTGGATAAACTACACACATATGAAAGGATGTTTTTCCCTATCTTGGAAAATGAGTGTGACACACTTTTGGACCTATAGATGCTTACACTTTACATAATTTTGGACCTAGAGGGGCATTATGAATATTTACTAATTTAATTTAAATAAAATCTAACTTATTTTGCTTCATGTCCTATTGACAAAAACTATCTCTAAGGTAAAAATTATTTGGGATGTAGTCTAAAATACTTTACCATAATTATTACATTTATATTCATGTAGAATAGAAATTATTATGTTTACATTAGATGGATATTTCATATGAAGTAAAATAATAAAGTTAACTATATTTTCATATAATGGTATGTCCTCCATAAGATAATTATATGAGATCACCAACAAGGGTAATTGATATTTTACCAAAATACTTTTGTGTCATGTGATGGAAATACACATTTAAAGTATGATTTTTGATAATAAAAAATTCCTAAAGCCTATATAATTGATGAGGGCGTAGCCCGAGACATAGAAGATAATCCACAAATAAGAGAATAATTTTATTATTCAGAAAATGGAGCTTCTTACATGCAGAGGATCTCAAATTCCCAAGTTCTACAACACATGAAAGTTACAGAAAGCTATAGAATCACCCTTTCGCAATATGCAAACTTGTCCCCAAAAAAAGTTACCCAAAAATTAGAAACCCGCCCATAAATAGAGCTCCTCTTTAGTCTGGAGTCAAAACAACATTCAAATTTGAGTTTAGGCAGTTTGGTGCCGTAAAATTACAAATTGAAGTTCAAATTTTAAAAGAACACTTGCAATTGTATCTTCTAGAAAGTGCGCCAAATTTTCAGGGCCATAACTTTTGATCTGGGACCTTAATTCGTGAATCGTTTAAACCATTTGAAAGGTCTCAAAGTCAATAACACATTCAAAATCCACTACGCCGATTTTATAAAGTTTTGGGGCCAATCCAGGAACTCTAAGTTCCTCAAATCTAACTCGGAAGATTTTCAGGTGCAAATCTGGGAAACTAAAACTACAATATCTTTCAACCCAAGAATAGAAAATAAAAATCGTAAATTGGGAATTTCATTCTGACGAAAAGGGTATCCAAAAATGTAAAAACATCTAAAAATTGAGAAACTTGAAATTTAACTATGTTTTGGTGATGCAAGATTTCCCTTACACCACTAGATACTCCTGCATCAGACACCCATGGTAATTTGAGAAGTGACCCCGTTACATCTCAGATGGTGGAGGAAAAACCAAAACGGTCAACCTCTGCTTTAGGCAACCAGGATGAATCTTCAACAGGCCTTCCTTTCCATTTCACTAGATATTCTACATACTGCCTGTTCCTGGTACTCCTTCCCACGCAACTATCCAAGATTTCTTCAATCTCCTCCTTTTCTGAAGTAGGTGCTAAAATCCCACACTGTTCCATCATTGATACTTCCTCTGTGCCACCTTCATGATACTTTGTCAAATCTGAAATGTTGAACACAAGGGAAATGTTGAATCCATCTAGAAAATCTACCTCATATGCATTCTTTGAATCATGCCTCTTCAAAATATTACAGGGACCAAACTTTTTCATCTTCAATTTGTTATATGTTCCCACTAGAAACCTTTCTTTCCTCAAGTGGATCATCACTTCATCACCAATCTAAAACTCCTTCTACCTCCTCTTTTGATCTGCTTTAGCCTTATACTACATATTCATCTTGTTAATATGTTCTCTTACCTTCTCATGTATATCCTTGATGTGTTCTGCAAAATATTTGGCTTCAACACTTATTTTCTTCTCTTGGTCCATCTTCCTCAATTCTGGAGCTGTTCTGGGGCTACCTCCATACACAATCTGGAATGGTGATCTACCAGTGCTTCTGTTGATAAAATTGTTGTAAGAAAATTCTTCCTAGGGTAAGATCAAGTCCTATCCCTTGGGTTTATCTCCTACCAAACATCTTAGTAGGTTACCAAACTCTGTTAACAACCTCTGTCTGCCCATCTATTTGTGGATGGTGTGCAGAACTGAACTTCAACTCTATCTTTAGCTTCTTCCACAAGGTCCTCCAAAAGTACCCCACAAATTTGGTGTCACGATTTGAAACAATACTCTTTGGCAGACCATGTAGCCTCACCACCTCTTTGAAGAACAAGTCCAAGAATGGACTGCATCATGGGTCTTCTGACATGGAATGAAATGTGTCATCTTGAAAACCTATCAACCACCACAAAGCTGAATCATTCCTTGCTGTGTTCTTGACAAACCAAGAACAAAGTCCATACTTATATCCTCCCATGGCCTCTAGTGCAGGTAAGGGCTGATATAAGCCTATATTCTGGCTCACTCCTTTAGCCATCTGACATACCCTGCAACTTTGTACAAACTTCTTCACATCCTATGACAACTGAGGCCAATAATAATGCTCACTGATAATAGCAATGGTCTTATCCTGACCAAAATGTCTTGCCATTCCTCCACTATGCTTCTCCTTTATTAGGTTCTCCCTTATGGAACTCCTTGGGATACACAATTGACTTCCCTTAAATAACATTCCATCTTGGATTATGAAATCTAGCCACCTTGTCCTATCCACTGTAACAGGTTCCTTGCAAGCTTTCCAAGCTTCTGCAAAATCAGGATCTTCTGCATTCAGTGTCTTGAGTTCATTGAATCCAACCACTTCAATTTGCATCTTTGTCATCAATGTATGCCTCCTACTTAAGGAATCTGCAACCCTATTTGACTTCCCACTCGTATGTTTCAAAACAAAGGTATAACTCTGCAAAAACTCTACCCATTTCATATGCCGCTGATTTAATTTTCCCTGACTATTTAGGTATTGCAAGGCCTGATGATCAATATAAAGAACAAATTCCTTCGGCAACAAATAATGTCTCCATTTCCTTAATGCTTGAACTATTGCATAAAATTATTGATCATATACATAATACTTTATCTTGGGATCATTTAAATTTTCATTGAAATAGGTAATGGGCTTACCTTCTTGGCTCAACACTGCTCCAATGGCAAAACCACTGGCATCACAATCCACTTGAAACACCTCATTGAAATTTGGGAGGGCTAGAATAGGTTGCTCTATTATCTTCTGCTTCAACAGTTCAAAACTCTTTGCCGCTCTAGTGCTCCACTTGAATTCTTTTCTATCCCCTCTCATTGTTTCAGTCAGGGGTCCATAAATACTACGAAAGTTTCTAATGAAATTTCTATAGAAACTAGCCAAACCATGGAAAGATCTCACCTCGGTAGCAGTTCTTGGGGTAGGCCATTCCAGTAAGCCTTCACCTTCTCTGGGTCCATCTTGAGACCTTCTACTGAGACAACAAACCCCAAGTACACTAACTCCCTCTTCACAAAACTACATTTCTTTAGATTAATCAACAGTTTCTCTTCCCTTAACTTCTCAAAGGCTCTCCGAATATGCATCAGATGCTCATCCAACGTCTTACTGAAAATAAAAATATCATCTAAATACACAATAACAAAACTTCCCAGAAATTATTTTAGTACCTTGTTCATGAGCCACATGAATGTGCTCGGTGCATTGGTTAGCCCAAAAGGCATGACTAACCACTCGTATAGGCCCTCTTTGGTCTTGAAGGTAGTCTTCCATTCATCTCCCTCTCGAATTTGGATCTGGTGATATCCACTCTTCAGATCAGTCTTTGTGAAGTACTGAGCTCCACTCAAATAGTCCATAGGTCATCCATCCTTGGCGGGGAAATCATACGATTGTTATTTTGTTTTATGACTCGGGAATCTATACACATCCTCCACTGCCCATCCTTCTTTGGTGCTAGTACTGGGGTACTACACATGGACTCAAACTCTCGTATCAAACCCTTTCTCAACAACTCTTGAACTTGTCTATTCAACTCCTCATTTTCTACTGGAGTCATTCTATGGCTGCCTTATTTGTAAAGCTGGCTCAGGAATCAAGTCAATCGATGATTGATCTTCCTTATTGGTGGTAAGCCCTTAGGTACATTGTCAGAAACAATATCCACGAAACTCGTAACATCCCAAAAATTAAAGGAACCTTCTCACTATCCTCCTTACTCACTCTAGGAATCAATGCATAACACACACGATCATGCTTATACCTTCTAAAAATTTTCTTCCATCTACATAATAGATTCTAGCACTACTGCATACCTTTTCTTCGGTCTCCTTCAGGGGTTTCAACTTGTGACGAACCCCATCCTTTGTCAAGGAATAAGTGTTTGCATGGCCATCATGTATAACTCGCCTATCAAACTACCATGGCCTCCCCAAAACATGTGACATGCATCCATGGGGATGATATCACAGAGTACCTCATCATGGTAGCTCCCGATCTTGAACTTTACTAGGCACTGCTCATTGACCAAAACTTTGTGGTCTTTCTACAACCAGGCAATCCAATATGGATGTGGGTGCCTTTCCCTCTTCAACTTCAACTTTGTGACCATCTCTTCTGACACCAGATTATCGGTGCTCCCACCGTAAATAATGACATCACAACATTTTCCTTCACACTTGCACCTTGTGCAAAACAAATTCTTCCTCTGTTCTGGTTCCTTTTTCTCAGTCACCAGGGCTCTCCTAATCACTAGGGCTTCTCCCCTTTCAGTGCCATCTGAATGTTTAGATTGGGCCTCCTCATCTACATGCGAACCCTTCCATGACCTTCTGGCCTTTTGTTTGCCCTTCCTTGGTGTTGTGGACATTCATAGGCTTGATGCCCTTCTTCACCACACTGGAAACACGTTCCTTTGAAACCACCTCTTCTAGATCCTTGTCCATATCTTCCTCATCCTCTACCTCTTTGATCACCACTGTTTTGATCACAAGGGTGGTAGAAGTTGTCATTCCTTTGGCTTCGGCTGGTATCCACATCTTCACTTTTCTTTTCATCATCATTTCGGCTTCCTAAAGGTCTTTCACTGCCCCTTCCACTTTGACCTCCTTGTCCTTTTTGCTTGCCATCAAATCTTTTGTTCAGCTTCTCTTCCACCTTTAGAACAAACTGATACGCATGCTCAATGGTGGTCATTCTGACTAGGCTTAACTCCTCTTGAATGCTCGGTCGTAATGCATTAAGATATCGGGCTACCTTATCCTTATTGGCCTCTATGTGGACCGTTCTGATGATTATCTTGTGAAAATATTTAGTATATTCTTTCACAGATCTGCTTCCTTTTTTCAAACCTTGCAATTTCTTCAACAGATCTAACTCGTAGTCCACTAGTATGAACTACTTCTTCAGTTTCTCTACCATGCGATCCCATCTGGTGATATTTCCTTTTCCTCTTTGATTTCTTTCCATGAAATACTGGCATGGCCCTTCAGCTTCATTTTCACAAACTTAACCCGATCCTGGGTCCTTTATTTCCTCATACTCAAAATATTCTTCTAGCTCGTTGATCCAGTCGATCAACTCTTCCAGGTTCAAACTTCTGGAATAACTAGGGACTTCTACTCTAGGTCTTTTCCCAAACTTTGAAATGGCCCTTATTAGCCACATTTGGTCTTGATCAATTGCTTCTTCTTCCTCATCTACATTTGAACCTTATTCCTCTCCTCCATCCTCACTTTCCTCCCTTGGGTTTAACCCTCT
This sequence comes from Sequoia sempervirens, assembly GCA_007258455.2. Lineage (NCBI taxonomy): Eukaryota > Viridiplantae > Streptophyta > Pinopsida > Cupressales > Cupressaceae > Sequoia > Sequoia sempervirens. Next base: position 52,509,002 of record VDFB02026320.1, on the reverse strand, counting down.
TCTCAATTGCTCTTGTAACACATTAATCTATCTTTGGAGGGCTGCCAGTGCATCTCTTCCACCAGGATTTCTGCTACCTCGACCAACTCTGGCACCACCATGCCTACCAGGCATCACTCTTGGAGGCATTTGTCTTGAACTTGACCCACAACCACAGTTCTGGTGCGAACTACCTCATGATCGGCGATTTGTCCACACACTCAAGAAAACCCGCTCTAATACCACTTGATGAGGGCGTAGCCCGAGACTTAGAAAATAACCCACAAATAAGAGAATAATAAATTATTATTCAGAAAATGGAGCTTCTTATATGTAGAGGATCTCAAATCCCCAAGTTCTACAACACATGCAAGTTATAGAAAGCTACAGAATCACCCTTTCGCAATATGCGAACTTGTCTCCAAAAAAAGTTACCCAAAAATTAGAAACTTGCCCATAAATAGAGCTCTTCTTTAGTTTGGAGCCAAAACAACATTCAAATTTGAGTTTAGGTAGTTTGGCGCTGAAAAATTACAACTTGAAGTTCAAATTTTAAAAGAGCATTTGCAATTGTATCTTCTAGAAAGTGTGCCAACTTTCCGGGGCCATAACTTTTGATCTGGGACCCTGATTCGCGAACCGTTTGAACCGTTGGAAAGGTCTCAAATTCAATAACGCACTTGAAATCAGCTATGCCAAATTTGGAAAGTTTCAGGGCTGATCTAGGAACTCTAAGTGCGTCAAATCTAACTCAGAAGATTTTTAGGTGCAAATCTGGAAAACTAAAGCTGCAATATCTTTCAACCCAGGAATAGAAAATAAAAACCATAAATTGGGAATTTCATTATGACGAAAAGGGTATCGAAAAATGTAAAAACATCTAAAAACCGAGAAACTTGAAATTTAACTATTTTTGGGTGATGCAAGATTGCCCTTACACCACTGGATGCTCCTGCATTAATAATTTATATAATCAATAAGAATATATTGAAGATGATTTAACTTTTTATGTAGTTTCACCAATGATTATTGACTTAAAGGCCATATTTTTAATCTAGCCATGTTTAAGAATGTGTGAATTTTAGGTGTATAGATAAATTACAACAATTCCTATTGGTGCAAGGATTAGTCATGGAATTTTACCATTAATTGACTTGATATATTGCACACCTAATACAATAACTAAGGTAAAATTTACCCATTCCACTAGAGTTCCTTGGATTATAATACTTGGAGGTTCAAAAATACCTTAAAATCCATGATGTTCCATGATTATGTTAAATGAAATAAAATATATATAAGGAATTATCTCTAGACTAATTTTTGTACTAATATATCTAGAGTGGTTCATAGTTGTGGGAAAGGGGAGATGAGAGATAGTTCCACTAAAGGTGAGAGCATAGTAATGATTTTAATTGAGGGGTTATATAAAAAGGATAAAATAAGGTTTCATATGGTGAGGAATACTTATGATATTTTGCATCTAAGGTGTATGTCTGCATGATTACAATATCCTTCAATTGAAATCCTAAGAAGAACACGGTTAAATTTTAATGGAGAGAGGTCATTTCACAGAAGTGAGGAGCTAGATTCCTTTGAGAAAGTTCATTATTTTAGACGATTAAGTTTTGATAGAAGAAGGAAGGAGGAAGGGATCAACACTATATGGGGAACAAAAGCATGGGTATTATCATGGACTAAGAATGGGAAACATCTCCCTTGTCAAGAAGTATGACATGTAATTGAGCGTCAATGAGGGGAGAACTTCTCTATAGGGTAACATGAACATTCAAACCATATGCAATAGTTATATTATAATGGAGGGATTTATGTTTCCATTTTTTAAGGCTTAAAGGCAATGTGTTTGTCATATATTGTATTCATGATGTTTTAATTTAGAAGTGCACCATGAACAAAGAACTAGAATCTAAAAAGTTAATTTATGCATATGTATCTAAAGATGTTTGATAGTATGGTGAATTAAAATCTTGAATAAGATTATGGTGGTTAAGAGTAAGCTTGTAGGTAGTTTAAAACCATAATTGAATAGTTGATACTTAGCCTATTATAAGCCCATTGTGGTGGAGAATAAGGAGGTAATTTATATTCTTGGTTAAATGCATATATTGAATCAAGTTGATTATAAATAAAATGTATTAGTTTTAAGTAACATTATACACAGATTGTGTGGGATTTTATTAAGAATGCATGGCTAGATAGTCCTTCATTTCCATCCAAGGCTACATCAAGTGGTATTAAATGGAAAGGTTTAAAATTATAAGGGTTTCTACTCATTCAAATGTCCTTGCATTGAGGCATATGAAAAAGGTATCTTGTAGATAGAATTCCAAGTCTAAAGTAGTCACAAGGGGTTTATAAAAAACTCACTAGACCTAAATTAGTTAGCATTATATTTGTGAAGGAGAAAATTTAAAAATCTAGAGAAAATAGACCATAAACTATGAAGTAATTTTTGAGAGGTAATAAAAGATATCTTATATCACAAAATAGGATAATGTAAGGAATATAAAAAAAGAGAGATAGAAAGCCTACTTGCAGGTTTAATGGAATGTGCTTGAATTCTTTCATTAGGTTTCACTTAAATTATTTCACTACAAGAGGGTTATGACCAAAATGGTTAGGCCTAGTTTTTTTAAAAAACTTATATTTAAACTTTTCGATTGAAAGATATCTAATTGTATGACTTTCAGTTGAAACCTTTTCAATCGACTATTGCACACCATGTAGGCTCCATGTTGTCACCCCTGGTTTCAACTGAAACTCCTTCAATTGAGTACCTTCCAACCAAAAACAGTTTGATGGGAACTATTTAGTTGGTCAAAAGTGTGACATAGTTTTGTACTTTCACCCATAGTTTGTATGGAAAAAGGTAATTATAGAAATTTTATGTATGATTACGGATGTGGTAGATCTAATTTCATCATATTGGATAATGGAGGAAGAATTATCACACATATATAAATTATAAAAGTAAAATTTGGAACACTATGGGAGGATTAGAGATGTAAGGCACCTAGGGTTTGGGATAAATTTTGATAAATCACATGAAAAATATAGTAGCATGAATAAAACAAAGAGGCTGGGGAAATATAGCATATTAGATGAGAAGCTTTTGTATCATAATTATTTGTCCTAAATCCTTCATTATATCATTCCATGTTTTTTAGTGCAAAGTATCTTATTAAGGGGATCAATATAAAACATGAAGCTAACTTATCCTCATCGATGTTAACGAGTTGATTGCTAAAATACTTGAAGTTGGTGTCTTTCTTTTTTCTTTTGATTTTCAACAATTTTAATGAGTGTATTATGATTTTAATATCCATCTTCTCCAGAAGAATCCAACATGTCATCATCATATGAGGTAGTCATGCTACTAAGAGTAGTGTTTAACTTAACATTTTTTATGAAGAGGATGTAAAGGCCTTAGAATCCTTTTAGGCATGCAAACCTAAACAAATAAATTGAAAAAAATAAATAATGAAAAGCTAATATCAGAAAATTCTACCCTAAAGGATCTAGGAAAATTAAAGCTATAATTTCACAAAAATATAAGAAAATAAAACACAATCTAGATAGTTTGAATAATGATAAATCAATAATATAAATTAGTAAGATGAAGTTTGATGTGTTGTCATTATTGATTTTTGATCTGTTGAGATGTTATGATCGAGATCTAAAAATTAGGAACCAATACTAGATTTGTAATCAAGAAATGATGAAGATTGAATCCCACTCTTTTTTATTTCAGACTAGAATATGCTCGTGATTTAGTTCATACAAAACTTAGTGTAGTTCTATCCACTAAAGTGCTTGTTCTTCAAAACTGAAGAAACTTGTTTACTAGTGCATGCCCTTGCTTCTAAGAATCAACTCTTTAACTATAGGAATGAAATAGGTAAGTGGAGATGGAGTTTAAAGACTTGAAGAGTAGGGTGGACAAGACTGCCCATCAACTTTTAATTGGTGGTAAACTATTGTAGAAAACTTTAAATCAGAACGTTAAATAAATTATATAATTGCAAAAATAACAATTGTAAATGATAAGAGGGGTAATGATAAATCAGAGAATGTAATCTGTAATCTGCCACTACCTGGTTTCCTTTGCTTCTAAGAGAAACAATAAATTGTGGAACCATAAAGCTTTAAATTAGGTCAAACTTCGCTGGAGCACTTGTGGACCATGTAGCTACTTTTTGACATTTTAACTTGATCTATAATGGAGAAAGATTTATTTTTTTCTTGTTTACAAATGCAAAGTAGGAAGCTGTCAATTTTCTGAAGTGTGAAAGCTTTCATACCATGAGAATGAAATGGGTAGACTATACGCTCTTCCCTATAAGGTAACGTTGATTCAGAGAAATGCTTGTCGGTCTTTATCATCTCGAATAACTTAGAGATGAAGGATTTGAAAAAAGCATTAAAGCAGCCCAGTGTTGTTAAAATCCGTATGTCCTGGGCCTTGTGGACCAGCTGTTTAAGCAAGGGCTGAGGTCCCACGTAAAGAGATATTGATAAGAATGCATTAACTTTGTGTTTACCAAGAACACTTACAAACGGTTTTGTTTATATTACTTTTGTTTTGTACAGACGAATTAATTGTGAGTTCTAGTCCCACACAGGTGGGCTTTTCCACCTGCTTATGCCTTTTCTCCTCGCGGGTCCTTCTCTGTCTTCTGGTCCCTACTATCTATGGGGACAAGTTCCTGCCGGTCGAGTAGAGTCTTGTCCTAGACATTAACAAGGATGTAGAAATGTAATGAATGATTATGACTCTCATTCGCAGGTGTTCAGTGTTTTACGGAGCATACTAATAGACTATATAAACAGAGAAATATTTGATTTGAAGTTTCTATTGGTCCATATAGGGGAGAGGATCTAGTAGTTGTGCAACTTAATTTTGTGCTTCTAATTATTCTACGTGGAAATTTCAAATTATTTCCAATTTTTTACATCAGTTTACTTGGCAAGTTTCCTGCTTATAACTTTCGTTTCAGGGCCACATCATCAAATATGATGCCACATCAGCATGCTTTTTGTCAAGGTGTCCGAAAAGACCCGCAAAAAAAGTGAGACCAATACTTGTGCATTCACATCACGGGCAGTTGAGCGCTGATGTGGCATCACATGATTAGTTGCTTTTTAGATCAAAGGAATACATTTTGTTTAATAATGGGTAGTCAAGTCACAACTATTGGGCATTATATAAACAACTACTATCACAACTATTGAAACATGCTCAACTATTGGGTCCTCTCCCCTATGTGATGTTTTAAATTATAAATAGTTTTTTCGTAAATTTACTAGGTCATATTTCATGGGCAGCCGTTTATAAGAACCCCACTCTCATGTTTCACTTAGCATTCATTTAGTTTATATATGTGATGTTTTATCATGCATCTTTTTTGAATCAATCTCATTATTTATATCTTATGAGTATTGATTTGAAAGAATCTCTCTCTTATGGGTATGAATGACCCACTTAACATTCATTTGATTCATTTATATAATTTTTTATTGTGTGCAGTTTTTGAGTCAATCTCATTTACCTATATTTCATAAGTAGTCCACTTAGTATTTGTTGCATCTAGATGATACTCATAGAGACAAAACATCAAGATTTCTCTAAAGGTCACCTATCTGAATATTACTCCAACTCAAGCATGCTTAATTATGGAGTTTCCCCCAAGATCAAACCCACTTAGCTTGTTATCCCCATTTGAAAAACTTGCAAAAGGTGTTGTACCTTATAAACCATTCATTATAGAACTCCTTAGCTCATTCATTATCAAATAGGTGGCATTTTCTAAAATGTGTCTAATTACATAATCTTTTATTAGGATTCATTTGCATAGTTTTTTTGTCAATCTCATTTAACTATATTTCATTAGTACTGGTTCACAAGAACCTCTTTCACAAGCATTGAAATTTTTCTTATCATGCTCATTTCATGATGCAGGAGCATCCAGTGGTGTAAGGGCAATCTTGCATCACCCAAAAATAGTTAAATTTCAAGTTTCTCGGTTTTTAGATGTTTTTACTTTTTTTGGATACCCTTTTTGTCCTAATGAAATTCCCAATTTACGGTTTTTATTTTCTATTCATGGGTGGAAAGATATTGCAGTTTTAGTTTCCCAAATTTGCACCTAAAAATCTTCCGAGTTAGATTTGAGGCACTTAGAGTTCCCGGGTCGGCCTCGAAACTTGCCGAAATCGGCATAGAAAATTTTAAGTGTGTTTTTGACTTCGTGACCTTTCCAATGGTTCAGACGGTTCGCGAATCAGAGTCCCGGATCAAAAGTTATGGCCTCGGGAATGGTGTAGGAGCACCTACCTAAGTGCTTAGTTACAACCTTATCTAGAAGGTTTTTGTTTTAAATTTCTTTTTGATGTTTTGGAAAGGTCTCAAAAAACTTTAATAATGTGTATGAGGACCTTTTGGAGCTTAGGTAAAAGTTAGAATAAATTAGGAAATGTTTTGGTGGCCATTTCCTATGTTTTTGTAAAAAGTTCGAAAACACACTGTGTTTTCAAACTGCATGTTTTTTTGCCATTCGTGGTTAAAAGAAACCTAAGGAAACCTAACAGTTTTTGAGGCATGAAAAAGACTCTTTCTCGACTTGGGAAGGGGTTAGAAGTTTTCATGTTGGCAGTTTCAAGAGGAAATGAAGAAACACAACAATTTTAGCGTGGAAAACCCTGTTTTCTATTTTGTTTTCTGTAGCAGCAGCTTGCATGGATTAAATGAGGAATTTTGTGGATTATTTTAGCATGTATTAAGCCTCTGGAAGTTTTTTTTGCACCATTTGAATAGTTGTTACATCACTTTCTTTATTTCTTGTAAATTTTGTATTTTATCTTATTTGTTGTTTGGACTGGTAAATGGAATAAAGAAGGAGCTTTAGCCCACACTCCCACCGTACCAAGAAGCATGGGAACATTGGGAACATGTCTAAGCTCCTTTAGTGTACATAGGTTAGCAGTAGGAGTCAATAGAGTTCCAAAAAGCATGCTAAATGACTTTTCCTAGGCGAGATAGTGAGAACCCGGCTAGGAAAAGCTTGAGGACAGTGTGAATAATTTGCAGGGGAGTGAAGATTTTTAAAAGATTTTTTTTTGAGGATTTAGGGGAGTGTCTTGGCTCTTCATTGACAAGGAAGAGCCCGTAACAACCCATTTTCATGAAGAACTTTTCACCAGTCCTAAACTGGTTCTGAACAATTTTGAAACCCTAATGTTCTTGGCTCTTTTTGCATTTGGATGGAGTACGGCCTATACAGTGCTGAAACCCTAGAAATCTTGAAGGTCTAGCATGTGCAAGACATTCCCTAAGCAAAGAGGATAGGTCCTTTGGTGGGTTTAGATCAAAATTGCATTTTGACTCTGTTTCAAAGACCTAATTGTGGCTTAAGGCTACTAGCCTTTCAACACCAAGAAAAGCATTTTCTTGAAAGAGATGGAGAGTTTGTGAATGGAGGTTGATCAGGAGCTTTAGGAAAATAATTTTGGAAGCCATGGAAGCTTTTCACACCCCTGCAACAAGATTTGTAAACATTTGGAGATCAACTAGTCTTTAAGAGCATTAAGGGCTAGATGGAGAATGTGAGAAGGAGCACCAAGAATTGCTTGGTAGCAGCAAATTTGTAATGATAGCAGGGTTGGTAAGTGAACCAGGGGTGCCTTAATAGCAGAGGACCTATAGGTTGTAGGGTGAATGAACTAACACCTTAGGAGTTCTCAAGACAGGGACTCAGAGCATTGAGATTGTGACTATCTCAATCCAACCTTGTTTCTATTAGGGAAGTTGGCACACTTTCTAGAAGATACAACTGTAAATGCTCTTTTAAAATTTGAACTTCATGTTGTAAATTTTCGGTGCCAAACCACCTTAACTCAAATTTAAATGTTGTTTTGGCTCCAAACTAATGAGGAGCTCTATTTATGGGCAGGTTTCTAATTTTTGGGTAAATTTTTGGGGACAAGCTCACATATTGTGAAAGGGTGATTCTGTAGCTTTCTGTAACTTGTATGTGTTGTAGAACATGGGGATTTGAGATCCTATGCATGTAAGAAGCTCCATTTTTTGAATAATAAAATTATTCTCTTGTTTGTGGGTTATTTTCTAAGTCTCGGGTTGCACCCTCATCAAGTGGTATCAGAGCGAGGGTTTCTTGAGTGTGAGGACAGATCGTTGATCAAGAGGCAGTTCACACCAGGATTGTGGTTTTGGGTCGAGGTCAAGAAAGATGCCTCCAAGAGTGATGCTTGATAGGCGTGGTGGTGCTAGAGGTGGCATAAATGCTGGTGGAAGAGATGCACTGGCAGCCCTCCAGAGACAAATTGATGCGTTACAAGAGCAGTTGAGAAGAGGGTTAAACCCGAGGGAGGAAAGTGAGGATGAAGGAGAGGAAGAAGGTTTAGATGTAGAAGAGGAAGAAGAAGCAATTGATCAAGACCAAATGCGGCTAATAAGGGCCATTTCAAATATCGGGAAAAGACCCAGAGCAGAAGTCCCTAGTTATTCCAGAAGTCTGAACCCGGAAGAGTTGATCGACTGGATCAATGAGCTAGAAGAATATATTGAGTATGAGGAAATAGAGGACCCAGATTGGGTTAAGTTTGTGAAAATGAAGCTGAAGGGCCATGCCAATATTTGGCAGAAAGAGGTCCAGTTGGAAAGAAATCGAAGAGGAAAAGGAAATATCACTAGATGGGATCGCATGGTAGAGAAATTGAAGAAGCAGTTCATACCAGTGGACTCGAGTTAGATCTATTGAAGAAATTGTAAGAGGTTGAAGCAAGGAAGCAGATCTGTGAAAGAATATACTGAAGATTTTCACAAGATAATCATCAGAATGGGCACACAGAGGTCAATAAGGAGAAGGTAGCCGATATCTTAATGGGTTATGACCGAGCATTCAGGAGGAGTTAAGCCTAGTCAGAATGACCACCATTGAGGATGTGTATCAATTTGCTCTAAAGGTGGAAGAGAAGCTGAACAAAAGATTTGATGGCAAGCAAAAAGGATGAGGAGGTCAAAGTGGAAGGAGCAATGGAAGACCTTCAAGAAGCCCGAAATGATGATGAAAAGAAAAGTGAAGATGTGGGTACCAGTAGAAGCCAAAGGAATGATAACTTCTACCACCCTCATGATCAAAACAGTGGTGATCAAAGAGGTAGAGGACGAGGGAGATATGGACAAGGATTTGGAAGAGGTGGTTTCAAAGGAACGTGTTTCCAGTGTGGTGAAGAAGGGCATCGAGCCTATGAATGTCAACAATACCAAGGAAGGGCAGACAAAAGGCCAGAAGGTCATGGAAGGGTTGCACATGCAGATGAGGAGGCCCAATCTGAACATTCAGATGATGCTAAAAGGGGAGAAGCCCTAGTGATTAGGAGACCTGGTGACTGAGGAAAAGGAACCATAACAAAGGAAGAATCTGTTTCACACAAGGTGCAAGTGTGAAGGAAAATGTTGTGATGTCATTATTGACAGTGGGGGCATTGATTATTTGGTGTCAGAAGAGATGGTCACAAAGTTGAAGCTGAAGAGGGTAAGGCACCCACATCCGTATCATATTTCCTGGTTGTAGAAAGACCACAAAGTTTTGGTCAATGAGCAGTCCCTAGTAAAGTTCAAGATCGGGGGCTACCATGATGAGGTACTCTGTGATATCATCCCCATGGATGCATGTCACATGTTGTTGGGGAGGCCGTGGCAGTTCGATAGGCAAGCTATACATGATGGCCATGCAAACACTTACTCCTTGATAAAGGATGGGGTTCGTCACAAGTTGAAACCCCTGAAAGAGACCAAAGAAAAGGTGTGCAATAGTGCTAGAATTTGTTATGTAAATGGAAGAAATTTTTTAGAAGGTATGAAGCATGAGCGTGTGTATTATGCATTGATTCCTAGAATGAGTAAGGAGGATAGTGAGAAGGTTCCAGAAGAAGTTTTTGGGATGTCGGATTAGTTTCAAGATATTGTTTCTGATAATGTACCTAAGGGTTTACCACCAATAAGGAAGATCAGTCATTAGATTGACTTGATTCTTGGAGCTAGTTTGCCAAATAAGGCAGCTCATAGAATGACTCCAGCAGAAAATGAGGAGTTGAACAAACAAGTTCAAGAATTGTTGAGAAAGGGTTTGATACGGGAGAGTTTGAGTCCATGTGGTAGTACCTGCAGTACTAGCACCAAGAAGGATGGAGAGTGGAGGATGTGTGCAGATTCTCGGGAGCCACTTAAACAAGACAATAATCAAGTACATATTTCGCTTAGAGGATGGATGGTGATGGACTGTTTGAGTGGAGCTCAGTACTTCACAAAGATTGATCTGAAGAGCGGATATCACTAGATCCAGATTCGAGAGGGAGATGAATGGAAGACTACCTTCAAGACCAAAGAGGGCCTATACAAGTGGTTAGTCATGCCTTTTGGGCTAACCAATGCACCGAGCACATTCATGCGGCTCATGAACGAGGTACTAAAAGAATTTCTGGGAAGTTTTGTTATTGTGTATTTAGATGATATTTTGATTTTTAGTAAGACGTTGGATGAGCATCTAATGCATATTCAGAGAGCCTTTGAAAAGTTAAGAGAAGAGAAACTGTTGATTAATCTGAAGAAGTGCAGTTTTGTGAAGAGGGAGTTAGTGTACTTGGGGTTTGTTGTCTCAGCAGAAGGTCTCAAGATGGACCCAGAGAAGGTGAAGGCTATTATGGAATGGC
>VDFB02026320.1:52481185-52497180 GCA_007258455.2 Sequoia sempervirens | reverse complement strand
TTTTTACAAAGTTGTAGGGTATGTTAGATGGCTAAAGGAGTGAGTCAGAATACAGGCTTATATCAGCCCTTCCCTGTACCAGAGAGGCCGTGGGAGGATATAAGTATGGACTTTTTTCTTGGTTTGCTAAGGACACAACGTGGAATGATTCAGCTTTGTGGTGGTTGATAGGGTTTTGAAGATGGTACATTTCATTCCATGTCAAGACCCATGATGCAGTCCACATTGTCAATTTGTTCTTCAAAGAGGTGCGGAGGCTACATGGTCTACCAAAGAGTATTGTTTCAAATCATGACACCAAATTTGTGGGGTACTTTTGGAGGACCTTGTGGAAGAAGCTAAAAACAGAGTTGAAGTTCAGTTCTGCACACCATCCACAAACAGATGGGCAGACAAAGGTTGTTAATAGGAGTCTGGGTAACCTACTGAGATGTTTGGTAGGAGATAAATCCAAGGGATGGGACTTGATCTTACCCCAGGCATAATTTTCTTACAACAATTCTGTCAACAGAAGCATTGGTAGATCACCATTCTAGATTGTGTATGGAGGTAGCCCTAGAACAACTCCAGAATTGAGGAAGATGGACCAAGAGAAGAAAATAAGTGTTGAAGCCAAAGATTTTGTAGAACACATCAAGGACATACATGAGAAGGTAAGAGAACATATTAACAAGATGAATATGCATTATAAGGCTAAGGTAGATCAGAAGAGGAGGTATAAGGAGTTTCAGATTGGAGATGAAGTGATGGTCCACTTGAGGAGAGAAAGGTTTCTAGTGGGAACATATAACAAATTGAAGATGAAAATTTTTGGTCCCTATAAAATTTTGAAGAGGCATGATTCAGGGAATGCATATGAGGTAGAGTTGTGAGATGGATTCAACATTTCCCTTGTGTTCAACATTTTAGATTTGATGGAGTATCATGAAGGTGGCACATAGGAAGTATCAATGATGGGACAGTGTGGGATTCTAGCACCTACTTCAGAAAAGGAGGAGATTGAATAAATCCTAGATAGTCGTGTGGGAAGGAGTACCAGGAACAGGCAGTATGAAGAATATCTGGTGAAATGGAAAGGAAGGCCTGTTGAAGATTCATCCTGGTTGGCTAAGGCAGAGGTTGACCATTTGGGTTTTCCTCCACCATCTGAGACGTGACAGGGTCACTTCTCAAATTACCCTAGGTGTTTGATGCAGGAGCATCTAGTTGTTTAAGGGCAATCTTGCATCACCCAAAAATAGTTAAATTTCAAGTTTCTCAGTTTTTAGATGTTTTTAATTTTTTTGGATACCCTTTTCATCCTAATGAAATTCCCAATTGACGGTTTTTATTTTCTATTCTTGGGTGGAAAGATATTGGAGTTTTAGTTTCCCAGATTTGCACCTAAAAATCTTTTGAGTTAGATTTGAGGCACTTAGAGTTCCCGGATTGGTCCCAAAAATTTCCAAAATCGGCATAGCAGATTTCAAGCGCGTTGTTGACTTCGTGACCTTTCCAACGGTTCAGACGGTTCGTGAATCAGAGTCTCGGATCAAAAGTTATGGCCTCAGGAAGTTGGCGCACTTTCTAGAAGATACAACTATAAATGCTCTTTTGAAATTTGAACTTCATGTTGTAAATTTTCGGTGCCAAACCACCTTAACTCAAATTTGAATGTTGTTTTGGCTCCAAATTAATGAGGAGCTCTATTTATGGGCGGGTTTCTAATATTTGGGTAACTTTTGGGGACAAGCTCACATATTGCGAAAGGGTGATTCTGTAGCTTTTTGTAACTTGCATGTGTTGTAGAACTTGGGGATTTGAGATCCTCTGCATGTAAGAAGCTCCATTTTCTGAATAATAAAATTATTCTCTTGTTTGTGGGTTATTTTCTAAGTCTCGGGTTGCACCCTCATCATTTCAACTAGGTGATGCTCATAGGGGAGAAGCCTCAAGACTCCTTCAATGGTCACATATCCCAATACTATTTTCACTCAAACATGCATAACCATGGAGTTTCCCCCAAGAACAATCCCACTTATCTTGTGATCCATTTTGTAAAACCTTTAGCAAGTGGTGTGCCTTAAATTTGAACAATATTCGTTGTGTATCTCCTTAGTTCATTTATTAACAAGAATGTTGTGTTTTCATAAATTATCAAATTATGTGACATTGTTTATTTGTATTCAACTATATGTTTTTTAGTCAATCTCATTGCCCCATACTTCATTTTTAGTGGTTCACAAGAACCTATATCTTATGAGCACAAACAATCTACTTAGCACTCCTTACATATAGGTGATGCTAATAAAAGTGAGGCATTAAGACTTCCCAAAAGGTCACCTATCCTAGTACTAAGGGATGACCATGTATGAGTAGTTATCTTAAGAATGTGAATGCACAAACAAGGGATATATATGGCATGTATCTAGCTTATGTCAATGTTCTTTCTCTATTATAATTTTTTTTCTTAATTCACTATTGCTCATATTTTATGAATAATGGCCTTATCTTTATCTAGTTGAAGAATTTCTAAATAATTGACTATTTAAGTTTTTATGGACTTCTCTTTATGTGGTTGAAAGAACTTCAAAATAATTGATTATCCTAATTTTTTATCAACAATAAACTTGTTTTTATGTAGCTAAAAAAATTCAAATAAGAAAACATGATTTATTTTATATTTCATTATTGGACTAAGAAACATTATATGTATATAAATTTATATCAAGAACAAGCTTAGGAGTGAAACTGGGAGAGAAAAAGGGTCTTCTCCGGATAATTTTTAGCGTATTTTAATCCTTGGGATTAAAATAGTTTAGCAATGTTGTAAAAAAGGTCTTAAATAAAAAATGCAAATAATACTTGGGTGTCAAAATGTAAAAAAGGAAGAATTTTTTTTATTTGTGTCAAAGTATTCTTGCTATATTTTTATGCTTAAAGCTTCCTTTTGATGTTAGGGTACAGATCATAAGGAACTTTAGGGTTTATGACACATTGTGTTTTCTTTGAAGGAGTTCCCCATGTTGTGAGAGAGCAAGAAAATTTTAAAGCAAGGGAACGTTGCAGAGACTCAAGGTTTTAAGGTATGTTGGAAGGGTGTTGGAAATTTTCTAGGGGCCCGTTTCACTTCATCCATATTGGAAACTATATATTTTTCCTTCATATTATGTCAAGTATTTTTGCATGGTATGTGCATATTTCTTTACCAAGAACTATATTTTATGTTTTTAAGATCACCATGTAGAAAGTTCTTAGAGTTCATCAGTACTTTTCTAAGTTTAATGAATAATATTCTTTCTCCAAAGATCTTCATGGAAATATGCAAACATAAGTTGTAAAATCATGCAAGCCTATTAGGGTTTTGTGGGCATTCTAGTGTTTCTACTATCATGGTGAGTTTCCAAGAGAATATTAACTTAACAAGTTAATGAGATATTCCTATGAGGTCCTTGAAAAGGTAGTCTATAACATGTTATGGCAGTGGCAAAATAAGTAAAGGGAAGTCCTAACAATGATATGACAATGGTGCCTACTCATGAAGAAGAAAATATGATAGTGACCTTTACTCACCTAGCCTTAGACCATAATGGAGAATTAATGATAATGATGATTATGTCTAGAGAGAGAGTGATAAGATAGGATGTAGTGGATTGAAATATGTATGGGGAAGTGTAGAATATAGTGAATTAGTGTTTAATGTTGTCAAACATTTTTTTTCCTCACCAAAAACATGTATAAGGGTTTATCTAAGCTTTCCTAATACCTTGTTTAAACTATTTTCATCAAATAAAGATATTTTCTAGGTCTATGGTAGGAAAAGAAGAGATTCTTCAAGCGAACTATACACCATTTTCCCATTCATGGTGATAAAAGAGGCCCAATCTATTGTTTGTATACAATGAGAAATTTAGTTTGGTCATCCAGTGGACAATGAATAGCAAGTGGAAAAGAGGTTTTCACACAATATGAAGGAACAATAAATGAACAAGCTTTCCTAATGTCAAAGACTAGTTGACACATAATATGAAAACATCCTTATTATTTTAAAATTTCCTTGTTCTTACTTTGTTATCTTGTTACTAGATAATGTTACTATGTACATATGAATGAGGTAATAGTTTTTTTGTGTATTCATGTGAGAAGATATTATGGATGTTAATAAGATAATCTTGAGAATGAGGTATGCAATGAACATGTTGAGGTTTAGGGATAGTTGCATGAAGTTAAACCCTAAGGGTTTATGTAATATAAGTCATTTTTTTTAAACACTTTAAAAGACATGCATATTCAAAGGGTAAATTATGGGGCAAAAATCATGATAGGTATAAGGTCAACCATAGAGGGTAAGATACATGATAGTGAATCCTTGACACATGATACAAGATAGTCTAAGGGAAGGGACAGTTACAACAAGAACATAGTTCAAAGAGTGACAATGGGTTATAAGTTAGAGATTGGTAGAAGAACATAGAAAGTTGCATTGTTATGCTTTACTATAATAGTGATTAGGCAATAAAATACATTCCAAACCAAGGTTACAACCATAAAATTGACAATCCTATATATAAATGAATTGTTCGATAATTTAGAGGATAAGATGGTAGTCTACAATGACATTTTACAATATCATGATATAGTGCAAACTTTGTTCACAAGAAAGAAACACACCTAATAAATTCTATGGTGACAAGTAGGTAATACACCATACACAACTTTTTGATCTAAGATTGGTTTTCATGAATGAGTTTTGTGGTCAATGCCAAGAGAAATCATGGAGAGACAAGTTTGTAGAAGAAAGGACAATGTCAGTCCTTGAAAGAAGCAATCATCATGGAGTATATAATAGTAATAAGAAAATGAAGATATCCTATTAACTCATTGTATAGCCATATTCAATGGAATTAATAGCATGAAAGGATAATATATTGTAGCCCTAAGTTGGTGCAAATATGAGAGGGCAGCCATTTAAGGGTAGTCAAGCCATCAAAGATTATGGAGTAGTATTGATTTTCCTCAAATAGAGGAGCACCAACCTTCTCCAACACATATTATTTTATCTTTCCTTCTTCTTTAATTGCTTCTAGTTTTCTCTTCACTAGGATATTCCATAGTTCTTTGTGAATTTTATTCTCAATTTTTTTCATATCAACTTCCAAAACAATAATGTATTTGAGAACTACCTCAATAATGGTTCCCTTATCCACCTCATTTACTTCACCATACAAGGCTGCAATTTTTCCAAGCATGTCATCATATATCATTCCATTAACAAGTGATTCTACCTTCATGGGATGACAAGGTTTTTCTAGAGATATTTTATTTTGCTTCTTCTTGACATCTGAAGTCTTCTTTGTTTCTACCTTCTTCTTCTTTTCTGGAGATTCCTTTTTGGTGGTTTCTCCTTTCTTCTATTGCATGTGCATTAAAAATTATTTTTCTTTCTCAATTTCTTCTTCTTGAGAAGTATCAACTATATCTACCTTCTGCTTCATTGGTCTTTCTTCAATTTGTGAAGTCTCTTCCAGACCAACGGAGGTCCTTCTTCCTCTTCTTATACATTTACACTTATATTCTTTTCTCTAAAATCCTTTTGTTTTGGTCTTCTCTTTGCAAGGGCGACAAGTGGTGCTATTGGAGTATCCTTCTTCTTCTTTGACCATTGCATGTACACAATCAGAGGGGAATTCTCCTTCACTAGAGGATTGTTAATTATTTTCCTTTTCTTTCTAATAGGTTACCTAGTCCTAGAGGATTTTTAAATAGTAGGAGGGATGATAGAGGTTCTACCAAACCTCCTTGAGCTCTCTGGAGCTCTAGCCCTTGCTCTTGAATAATCCACTTGCTCCTTTTAGATGCCCATTTCCTCTACAAGTTGATCAACCATCTTTCTAACCTTCTTCTGTATTTGTGGTTTCTTCTGCTCCATGTGCACCTCCAAAGACTTTTCTTCATAAGTGCCATACCTTTCCTTAGTTGTATCCTTTGGAATCTTCAACAAAATGTTAGCTAAACCGGTAATCTCTTTTTTAGTGACCTCATATCCCAATGTAGGGATCCACATAGTCCTTGGTTCAACTACCTTCATGATGCATTCAATAGTGTTTACCAAAAATGTGATATAATTTTAATATCTCTTTAGCAGTTTTCTTGGAATTATGTATCTTTCATGCATCCTCTTTTGAAAAACTACAAAGAAAGCAACAAGTGCCTCATCTTGTGCCTTCTCATAACCAAGACCACTCATAAAATATTTTATCTAATGAGAAATTAGTCTTCCTGGCAACCATTCCACTCTTTTGGTTTCAAGTAGCTCCTTTAGAAAATAGAAAATTAAACACATAACCAAAGTACCATACTTAAATGTATACTTCTTTTCATTGGTTTGTTTCAAATTCTCCATCAACTATTTTCTTAGAAACTCACAAAGATCATAGTCAACACCTTTTTACACCATCTCATATGCCACATTGATTGCAATGGTAGATACTGAGTTATCTTTATTTATGAAGTATATTTTATAACCAATTAACATTGTTGCATACCTCATATCTAAATTTTTGATGGGATTTATTGCTAGATCCTTCTTATCATAAGTTATACTTGTGAGTTCCATTACCACTTCATTCTTAATTGATTTCAAGATAGGAATAGGTTTGGTGGAGCATAGACCTGTCACCTCTCTAATTACTTCTTTTGTTATCATTCTAGGAATGTCACTCCAAATGAATTAATCATGGATTCTACTTAATGCCATTCTAACCCGCTTGTTATCAAAACAAAAATTCAAAAATCATTGCCATACATCCAATTTCTTTTTGACTAGATTTTGATATTCTTATTTTAGGGAAAAATTGTCTCCAATAAATTCTTTCATCCACATATTTGCTAACTTGTTGTGATCATATTCATCCTTTTTTTGTGAATGTAAATCCTTATATCTTCTATTGGAAAAACCCCATATGGAACATGCGAAAATGCACCTAATGGGTTATCTTCTATGGATTTTGTAGGGTATTTCTTAAACATAGGTTGTGGCTACTCAGTAACATTAATTACCCTTGGTGTAACCATTGCAAATAATTCAAACTACTTTCAAACAAAGTTCTTTTAAAAACTAGGGCAAAGCTAAGATTATAAATACCTTTTCTTCTGTTTCTTGAACTAGGATTTCAATGCACTAGGTCACAAATAGCTTTCGATCACTCCAAATAACTTCCTCATTGCTCTACTTCTTCTCAATGCTTTTTATGAATGAAATTGGATAAGTAAAATCACTTTATAACCCTTCAAATCTTAACCTAATTTTACATTAAATGCTTTAAACAATAAAGTTGGCAACCCTTTATTTGTATGCACAACCAGCTTTTGATGCTCTGCAAACTTCTACATTGTCATATTTTCTTCTACAATCTTCACCAATAGATCAAGCATGTTGATCTACATCACATATATTCATGATGAGGCATCAGTACCATCTCTTTGGTAGGGGATGCAATATTTTTATTAAAGCTCCCACTGAGCCAAAGCTCTCAAAGTTTAGTTTTTAGAGGAAACATCTGGACTGAATGTTGGTACAGATTTATCCTTGACTTTTGTCTCTTCCTTATTTCTCCAAATCTTTTCCATCTCCTTTTTTTTGGATCAATATGTTGTATTTATTTATTCCTCTTTATCGAATTATCCTTCCTCATATTTCTACTTATGTAAAACTTATCAATGTGTCCAGGTCTATTGCAATTGTAACAAGTGATAATATTTTGACCATTACACCTTCCATTCATTCTAGATCTACATTGATTAGCTTTATATCCAAGTCCATAAAATTTATAATACTATCCATTGAAAGATTGAACCATTCTACCATTATTATAGCCATTCATCAATTGACTTTTGCACTCACTAGCTCTATGACCAAATTTATTGCATGTAAAGCATTGACCAAAAAAAGATGGAACATTTTGATTCATTCTACTTCTACTTTCCATAAGCTTATGTCCAAATTTATTTTAGGAATAAAAAAATTCATTAAAATATGGGTACCTTTGTGCATTTGTTTTTCTAACTGGTGGTTTTCTATCTTCATTCCTTTGATTTTGGATCTTCTTGTCATTGTTCTTCTTGTCTTCAACATTTGATGTCTAATTTGAACTTTAACCCTTTTCAAATCCTAAACTTTCTTTATATTTAGAGCCTTTCTAATTTCCAATCATTTCATCAAGCTTTGTAGTACTCATCTTGAATTTGTCTTCATGACTCCTTTCTTTCTCTAGATCTGATCTCATATTCACAACTTCTTGTCCAAGCCTTGTACATTCCTCAAATTTTCCTTTCACCATTGCATTCAAACATTCCTCAATTTTTTTATTTTCTTCAACTTGCACCTTCAAACTGGTGATAGTTTCATTTTCTTACTTCAATTATTCATTGATTTCCTTATGCCTTTCTCTAAACTTCTTGATTTTTTCTCTCAATTTTTTGATACATTCATCTTCTTCTTTGACATTTTCTTTCATATCTTTGTTTTCACCTTTAGTCCTTTCAAGATCTTCAAGAGAAACTTTGAGTTATCCATCTTTTCCAAGCATGCAATCTTCTTCAATGAATCCAATAGTAGGAATCTCTTCTAGAGGAGTAGGTAGTCTTATAACATCCATGTGTTCAACCTCCAAGATCTTCCCCAAGTGGTTAAGCTCCTTCCAAGGAACCAAGCTATGATACTAATTGTTGAACACCCATAATACTGAGATGGGGGGGTGAATCAGTATTCTTGTAAACCATTAAAACATTTAAACATCCAAACCACATAACACATGAACATTAGGATTTTTATGTGGAAAATCCAAAATGGGAAAAACCATGGTGAGGATTAGCTTGCGATATATTATAACTGGTTATAGTATATTTAAGGAAGTACTCACTATACGTGACCTCACTATCCAAGTGGACTCACTACCCATTGAGAAAAGATAGAAGAGAGATTGTGGCTCATAACCTAGTTTGAACTGTTACAATTGCATCTATCATATGCATGAATTACAGTTCCAATGAAGCTCAATAAACTAACTTTACACACTTCATTTGATTTTGATCTAACACTTTGCTTTCCTCTACATTCACAACTTAAATTTGCACTACTCTGATAATATTCACATCACTCACATGTCTCTCATATATTACATACATCAAAACACCAAAAGTGATCTAACATATATATCCACTTCAAGCATAACATCAATTAGGTCATCGTAATTAGATGTAACATTCAAAATATAACTCGTCGGCTCCAAATATTTTCATACATGCCTCGTGCCAAAATTCAAATCTCAAAATAACTTTAAATACGTTGGCATGGACCTATAATTGATCCCACATAAGATCACAACACTTATTTAACCTTTGCATGCCTTTAAACTTATTAGGTCAACACCACAAAATAGCTAATACAAAAAAATTCAACTGTGTATCTACATTCAAACACATGTACTTCAAAGTGTCATGCCAACTAGAATTCATACTCTATTGACATATGTTAATATCTCCTTAAGACTGCAAAGCCAAAAATTTATTTGCAAAGAAGTGCGGACTCTCCCACTCAAATGCACTATGCAAGAAATGACTGTAATCTTCCAAATCAAACCTCTGTTGCTTATATCTCTCAAACAAAAAGCCAAAAATGTTGAAATTATAGAATTATATGCTTATAAAAGCAACAAAATAATGTTTGAAGTGCAAAGTGAAAACTTCATTTGTGGACCAGTGTAGACCCAAAAAATAGATGCTCTATTACATAAAATTAACAAAGTTGATGCTTAGTCATTTTCCATCACAACCAACTTCATCGGATCAAACCATTTTGTAAAATTTTCTTCCACAAACACTCCAAAACCTATTATAACCAACCAAAATGATCTACAATGATTTGTACCATGATCTCCACATCAAGATACAATGTTGGCATTAATGAAAACAATGCAACACATTGTTATATACCTTTGTGCTTATCCCTCATGCTCATGTTTCTAACAACATAAATGGAATTCATCCAACATGGTCCTCATGTGTGTGTACTTACCCTTGATCAATAGGATTTGGATTAAATGAGTGGAAAAGAGGGAAACATTTTCTAGACTCAAAGATCTAAAGTGAAGGTTGGATTGGATGATTATTTTGGAAATATGGATCTATTAGATACCAAATGGATGATAGCATTAGGTTATATTACATGGATGATCTTGACATGATGCAAAGTAGGAGTGGATAAAATCAACACTAACTCAACCAATCAAACTTTTCAATCCTATAACATAACTTGGTGGGTTTTTGCTCACAAGGCCTCAATCTCCTAGTAGTACTTCCTAACTGGTTTTTCCATTACAAATTTGTGTGCAGATGTCAAAACCAAACTATAAAGACATTTTTGAATACCCTTTTCACCAATTACAAACATATCTAAATTCCAGGTATAGTTGCTTTGGAAGGAAATGGCTTAAAATTGACTGTCCTAGTTTCTTGGCCTAATTGCTTGAACAAACTTGGTAGCAGTAAATTGTTTTTTTTGCCATAATTTTCAATGAAGGCATGATATCAATAATATAAACTTAGTTTCAAATATCAATTTAGGATTTATACAACATATCTCAAAATCAAGGTAGGTTACTTTGTATGAAACCCTTCAAAAATTGATTGTTTTACTGCCAACTAGATCTAAAACATAAAGAAATTTGACCTAGGGCATCACCAAAACAAGTACAAACCTTCTCTTCTGACCTTGCAACTTTATAGAAACTTAAAAAAAACCTATTTTTAGCCATTCCATGAAGTTTCATGAGGTTTCACTAGTGGAATGGTGAGATATTCATTTTTCTTCCTTCAAGGCACTAAACCTAGGGTTTTCAACTAGTCTAGGGTAAATTGGCTCTAAAACACTTAAATCTTAATAAAATTCAATGGGAAAAAGTACAAAAAAAATTAGACTCAATGCTCCATCAAATTAAATTGGTTTTAGATCATGAACCAACTGTACAAGGCTACACCAAGCTCTGAAACAACAATTTAACATTTAGAAATGCAGAAACAAAGATGTCTTTTATTGATTTCACTTTAAAAATAAAATAACAAACCTTGGTTTTGACCTCCCCAAGGCTATTTAAATAGGTACCAACTATTTACAACTGATTTTCAAACTACAACCATTCTAATTCCTTCATTTACACAGTGTATCTTTTCATATTCCATGTTTTTGCACTTTTAAAACAATGACAACATTTTTGCAAAATTGACAACTTATGCAAATTGAAACACCAACACTCCTAATGACCTAATATGGACTCAAAAACTCATGACATGGTCTTAAATGAACTTATTACATAAAACCATTACAAGAAAACTAAAAATGACAATACATCCAACTCTAAACCTAAGGTGCTCCTGCACCATACTCCCGGGGAAGAAAATAACTCAAGCTCCTCTTGAGTTAGGGTCTACAACATGAGAACCATGCTTGAAATATTTTGTTTGATTTATTTAAATATTTTCACATTGTCTTCTTTGAAACAGTTCCATGCTTGCTTCATCTTCATTGTAGGTTTCTTGAACATTTGGAAAATATTTTTGAACTTGTCAATATAAACCTGTCCTCCATTTACATCTTTACCTTGTAACTGATCCTTTCTTCTTTGATGAATGTCATGCATTTCAATGGTACCTTGTTCCCCTTCAATGACTTGTTTCATTTTCACCTTAGGTTTTTTGTCTCTCAAGTTTACAATCTCATCAAGAGCACTATGTCTTCTTTCTTTGTCTCTAATTTCAACAATATAGTCACTGACATCTACAACTCTCTTTTACTGCTTCACACCTTCTTTTCCTTCAAACATTGCTTGCTCAACCCTAAAATCTCTTTTCCAGCAATCCTCTTTCCTATAGCATCCAAATTCCTTTCATTGAAAATGTCTCAAACAAGTGCAACATTTGTGTTGATACATCCTTTTTTGTAGACACATCACATTCTTCATTTTGTTTCACATAGGCTACTATGCATGAAAAAATAGCCCCTAGAACAAAAGCTAAATAGTGACTAACACCTTTCTTTGGAAGCAAAAATTTAAAAAATTTATCAACCACTATGTCTACATGATCCTTCAAGACATCCTGAACTTCCCAAGGAAACTCTTCAATGCTTGTTGATATTAAAACAGTCTTAGGTTTTCTTACCTTTACATTACCCACCTCTTCCTCTTTCTCAGATGGATTTTACTCTTCCTTCATCAACAAAGAATCCCCGATGTCTAGTCTTGTTGTCCTCTCTTGCCTTCTTCTCTTTAGAATAATCTTCTTGATAGGCCATTTAACCTTCTCTTTATTGACCAATTCCAACCATTTTCTTGGTTTGCTCTCCCAAGCAATTGTTGTATCTCAAGTTTCATTCTTTTTATATCAAGTTCCATTTTTTTCCATTTCTTCCAAGGCATGCTTCAACTCCATTATCTCTTGCTGCACTTTTATCTGTTCTTTCTCATTTTTCTTCTTCATCTAACTTTTCTCTTTTCTCATCAATGGCTTCTTTCTTGTTACCTCCATACTCTACAATTCTCCATATAATTTTCTCCTCAACTCTTCCATTCTTTTTTCTCAAGCAAGTCTCTTTCACCTTGCTTCTTTTTGTCTTTGTGATACTTCACCTCAAGCCTCTTGCTTTTCCCTTGGCCTAGTCTTTTGGCATCTAGTTTCTTGCTTTAACCTACAAAAAGGTAACACATAAACTCCCAAAACTTATCTTTTTAGATCTTCAGGATTTGATACCAATTTTATGTAGAGCATGAGTGGATAAAATCAACACTAACTCAACCAATCAAACTTTTCAATCCTAGAACATAACTTGGTGGGTTTTTGCTCACAAGGCCTCAATCTCCTAGGAGTACTTCCTAACTAGTTTTCTATCACAATTTTTTGTGTAGACCTCAAACCAGAATTGTAAATACATTTTTGAGGACCGTTTTCACCATTTATAAACATATCTAAATTATAGGTATAGTTTCTTTAGAAGGAAAGGGCTTAAAATTGTCTGTCCTAGTTTCTAGGCTTAATTGCTTTAACAAACTTGGTAGCAATAATTTGTGGTTTTTCAGCCATAATTTTTATTACAAACATGATATCAAGAATATAAAATAATTTTTAGATACCCATTTGGGATTTATACAACATATCTTAGAATCAAGGTAGGTTACTTTGTATGGAACCCTTCAAAAATTGATTGTTCTTCCACCAACTATATCTAAAACATAAAGAAATTTGACCTAGGGCATCACCAAAACACGTACAAACCTTTTCCTTTGACCTTAAAACTTTATAGAAAATAAAAAAACCTATTTACATCCATTCCACCAAGTTTCATGAGGTTTCACCAGTGGAATGGTGAGATATTCATTTTTCTTTCTTAAAGGCACTAAACATAGGGTTTTCAACCAATCTAGGGTAAATTGGCTCTAAAACACACAAATCTTAATGAAATTCAATTGGAAAAAGTGAAATAGAAAGTAGACTCAATTCTCCATCGAATCCAATTTGTTTTAGATTATGAACTGATTGTACAAGGCCGTACCATGCTTTGAAACAACAATTTAACATTCAAAAATGAAGAAACAAGTGTGTCTTTTATTGATTTCACTTCAAAAATGTAACAAAGAATCTTGGTTTCGACAGGTCCCCAAGGATATTTAAATAGGTACCAACCATTTACAACCAATTTTTAAACTACAACCATTCTAATTCTTTCATTTACACTTGTGTCTTTTCATATTCCATGTTTTTGCACTTTTACAATAATGACAACATTTTTGCAAAATTGACAACTTATGCAACTTGACACACCAACACTCCTAATGACCTAATATGGACTCAAACACACATTCTATGGTCTTAAATGACCATATTATATAAAACCATTACAAGAAAACCAAAAGTGACAATGCATCCAACTTTGAACCTAAAGTGCTCCTGCACCATGACATTATTTAGATAACTTGGATTGATAGGATGAATCCTAAAGGTGTAAATACATGGTTGGATAAACTACACACATATGAAAGGATGTTTTTTCTTATCTTGGAAAATGAGTGTGACATACTTTTGGACCTATAGATGCTTACACTTTACATACTTTTGGACCTAGAGGGGCATTATGAATATTTACTAATTTAATTTAAATAAAATCTAACTTATTTTGCTTCATGTCCTATTGAAAAAAACTATCTCTAAGGTAAAAATTATTTGGGATGTAGTCTAAAATACTTTACCATAATTATTACATTTATATTCATGTAGAATAGAAATTATTATGTTTACATTAGATGGATATTTCATATGAAGTAAAATAATCAAGTTAACTATATTTTCATATAATGGTATGTCCTCCATAAGATAATTATATGAGATCACCAACAAGGGTAATTGATATTTTACCAAAATACTTTGTGTCATGTGATGGAAATACACATTTAAAGTATAATTTTTGATAATAAAAAATTCCTAGAGCCTATATAATTGATGAGGGCATAGCCCGAGACTTAGAAAATAACACACAAACAAGAGAATAATTTTATTTATTAAAAAAATAGAGCTTCTTATATGTAGAGGATCTCAAATCTCCAATTTCTACAACACATGCAAGTTACAGAAAGCTACACAATCACCCTTTCGCAATATGCGAACTTGTCCCCAAAAAAAGTTACCCAAAAATTAGAAACCCGCCCATAAATAGAGCTCCTCTTTAGTTTGAGGCCAAAACAACATTCAAATTTCAGTTTAGGCGGTTTGGTGCCGAAAAATTACAACTTGAAGTTCAAATTTCAAAAGAACATTTGCAATTGTATCTTCTAGAAAGTGCGCCAAATTTTTGGGGCCATAACTTTTGATCCGGGACCTTAATTCGCGAACCGTTTGAACCATTGGAAAGGTCTTGAAGTCAATAACGCGCTCGAAATCTACTACACCGATTTCAGAAAGTTTTGGGGCCAATCTAGGAACTCTAAGTTCCTCAAATCTAACTCAGAAGATTTTCAGGCGTAAATCTGGGAAACTATAATTGCAATATATTTCAACCCAGGAATAGAAAATAAAAACTGTAAATTGAGAATTTCATTCTAACGAAAAGGGTATCCAAAAATGTAAAATTATCTAAAAACTGAGAAACTTGAAATTTAACTATTTTTGGGTGATGCAAGATTTTTCTTACACCACTGGATACTCCTGCATTAGACACCCAGGGTAATTTGAGAAGTGACCCCATCACATCTTAGATGGTGGAGGAAAAACCAAAACGGTCAACCTCTGCTTTAGGAAACCAAGATGAATCTTCAATAGGCCTTCCTTTCCATTTCACCAGATATTATTCATATTGCCTGTTCCTGGTACTCTTTCCCACACGACTATCCAATATTTCTTCAATCTCCTCCTTTTCTAAAGTAGGTGCTAGACTCCCACACTATTCCATCGTTGGTACTTCCTCTGTGCCACCTTCATGATACTTTGTCAAATCTGAAATGTTGAACATAGGGGAAATGTTGAATCCATCTGACAAATCTACCTCATATGCATTCCCTAAATTATGCCTCTTCAAAATTTTATAGGGACCAAACTTCTTCATCTTCAATTTGTTATATGTTCCCAATGGAAAACTTTCTTTCCTCAAGTGGACCATCACTTCATCACTAATCTAAAACTCCTTATACCTCCTCTTTTGATCTGCCTTAGCCTTATACTGCATATTCATCTTGTTAATATGATCTCTTACCTTCTCATGTATATCCTTGATGTGTTCTACAAAATATTTGGCTTCAACACTTATTTTCTTCTCTTGGTCCATCTTCCTCAATTCTAGAGCTATTCTGGGGCTACCTCCATACATAATCTGGAATGGTGATCTATCAGTGCTTCTGTTGACATAATTATTGTAAGAAAATTCTGCTTGGGGTAAGATCAAGTCCCATCCCTTGGGTTTATCTCCTACCAAACAT
>VDFB02026320.1:52151391-52481085 GCA_007258455.2 Sequoia sempervirens | reverse complement strand
GGTTGCATATGTTCTTTTCATGAGTTTATTGATGTATTGATACCTTGGAGGTATGGATGGTTGGATGTATTAGCATGTGTTCTAGATTCTATTTCTGATCATGTGGGTTTTTTAGTTGACAATAGCTTGGTTAGAGCCTTTTGTTATCACTTGGATTTGATGCTTGTTCTCATGGATTGGTGCATCTTCACCTTGGCATGTTCCTTTTCTTCCATAGGTGGCATGTTAGAGGATGAGAGGAGTTTTTGCTTGAGATGGTGGTCACTTTGATCTTATTGCAGGTATCTTGATGAATCATGAGCATGTTACAAATTCATGTGGTTTCATGTATGGCTAGATCCCAAATATTGTTTCCTTTATTATGATCTAAACAACCATGACTATTTTTATTTGAACTAGCATATAATTCCCATGATTCATCTTTTTTCCCAATTATCCATATAATTAATGAATCCCCTTAATAAGTTCAATTCCCAACTGATTTCCACATCTACTCCTTTATTTAATGTTATGAGGGAAATTTGATATGATAGATAATATAATAGGTGGAATTATGTTAAGGAAATTGGTAAGTTCCAAGATGACTAATACCCGACCATCTCTTATTAAAACTACTGTTATGGATTATCGATTAAATATGCAATTCTTGGAATTTAAACTCACTACACAATCGAAATAATATTTCCTTAAAACGTCTTTAGATAATGAATATTAAACACACCCTTGATATTGACTTCTACATACTGGAAATTACGTCTCTCTCTCCATTTCATTCAACACCATATATTAGCTACGCTATTCTCAGGGAATTGAAATGTTTCCCCCAAAACTGATGAATCCCGACTACTTCAACATCACGGCTCCATATAATACTTATGAATTCTAAGCCACTGTGAATTATGGCCTCTTGCTGGGTAGTTGTAAATTCAATTCTCAAAATGATGTGGAATTGTATGATATTGACTTCTATCACTTGGGAATCAATTCTGCATAGAGAGACTCCATGTGAATAAAATACTAGATACTCATTCATGTATTTTCCACCATGAAGCTACTCAATCTTTAGACATTTGGTTCTCCCTTTTTATGCACCAATTCAATAACCTTATGGAGGTGTTTCAACGATAATATAAAAAATGATATTAAATACAAAGCTCCTTACTTAAAAGTGGTTATTCTCCTTCAACATGAATTGACACCTTAAATATTAGTTGATTTTTTTTTCAAACTATTAATTCCTCAATGTAGCGGCAACCTTAATTCACCCTTGATAATATTATCAATAATTATTATACACACCCAGATTGAATTGGATTTCAAGAAAGATTAACTTCATGTCCATAACATTTTCCAAGTTAGCTACCTAAAGCGGTGCTAATTTCCTCATGGTTTAATCCCATTACCCATACTCGATTGTGAGCTGAGAACCCATGAAGTATAACTTCTCTGGTTAGAAGGTGAATAGACACTTCTTACCTTCATCTCTTATTTTCTTTTAAATATATGTTGCAACGGTAGATGGATCAAATGTGGAATGGTTTATCTACACTACCATGTAAATGGTCTTAACGACCCAATAACTCCCAATTAAATACAATAATGAATGGAAGATTATGCATAAGAATTTATGAGAGTATATACAAATATGGCATCAAATTTATTAATTCTCAACAACAAATTAAATATAGTTGATTGGAGTTGAACCCCGCAATATTCTGAGAATGACGTAACAATTTATTTAATACTAAACTCAACAATTCTTCAAACTTGGGTAAACTCAAAAATATTATGCAAATTCTCAATTTGATACTAGACTAAAATACAAAAGTTTGTCTTTAAAAGAGACTTCAATTTAAACCATACTGTTAAAGCACTAGCACAACCCATAAAATAGGACTTCCAGCTATCAACACCTAGGAAACATCTCTTAGCATTGAAGGTGTTCTTCTTCTAGAGGTCTCCCCACCTTAGAAAGGCTGTGAAACACATTCACCAACAAGAACCTTTTTTACCAAAATCCAAAATCCAACCTCCCTACAAAAATCTCTCCCACAAATTTTATTCTTCTCCACAAGTCATAACTTCTATTGTGTCTTCTTGCCTTCTCTTTTCTCATTTGATCCTTAATTTGAATTCATTTTTGAAAATAAAAAGTAACTTTATTTAATTTATTTAACTCTTCTAATCTTAAGTTATGTTTTCTTCAATTAATTAGTTTAAGTTGTCTTAATATTTTAACCCTTATTGACAAAATTAAATTAATTAATTAAGTTAAGCTGACTCAAAATTGGGGACATTATAGTCCACCCTTCTCAAATATTGCTTGTCCTAAAGAAATGTTAGCACAATCATGAAACCACCTGAACCAGTTGTGATTCCAGGATCCCAAACCAATGTTTGGAAATAACCCACAAGTTGTCGTTATGCCACTCTGATAAAAACTATTAGCTCATCATCATCAATATGAATTCGTCCCCTCCTATGGCCCTATAAAAGAATCAACCTCTGTCCAAAAACTAAATTCCCTTCAAAAATTAAGGTATGCACCCTAAGAATTGAGTTGCCAAGATATTGAAATTTTTTCCAAACTTCGCTGCCATATAATCATCAAATATTGAAAATGTATTAGCTCACTAGATAATTTTGTAAAATCCAGGATTACAATGTTAGAACAATAGCTATAATAAAGGAAACTTCTTGTAGCCAAAGGTTTTGTGATCCAAAATTTGTTTGACGAAGCTTCTCCAATGATGGGGTAATCATCCTCATTAAAATCCCTCTAATACATGAACCCCTTATTGAATGCAAATTCTAACCAAACCATCAAGTGTTGGTTGATTAAGCAATGAACAACAACTCCAAATATGAGATTTTTCCTCAAGCCCATTTCATCAACCTAATCTTTAGTTTTTTTGGTGTCTCATATCTTGTATTCATCTTCAACCAACTCACTAGAATTAGAAATTGTTTCATCCTTCAACACAAAAAGTTGATTATCAAAAGTAGGATTTGCATCCCACTCAAAAGGAGAATTATCAGTAAAATGAAAAGAGTTTATATTCACTTTTTCCAATTGATCATCTTACTATTCCAACTCTATATTTTCCAAATTGAAATTTTTTTCTAAAATAAAATAATTATAAAAATCATCAAACTTAGTGATGCAATGTAGGAGAAAAACCAATCTCAACCAAACTCAACTTGTCAAAAACTAAACCAAAACTCACTTCTCCTTGCAACTAGGACTCAATCCTTCTTCAAAAAATCTTGATTTTCAAGACACCAAACTAAGATAAAGGAATAAAATACTTGTGGATTCATCAACACTCTTTAAACAACACCAACATGGTAGACTCAAAACCACTTTCCAACTCATACAACTCAAGCATGTACACTTTCAAAATGTGAACAATCCAATTCAGCAACTAGCCCCCCTTTAGACCATATGAACAATCAACTACAATTTACCAAGCCCATTCCATCTTCTTAACACCTCAAACAAATGTAAAATTTCTTGCACAACAAGGTTAGACCATTCCCCAAATCTTATTCAAAACATTTTATCAAACACCTATCTCAAACCTTCATTATTGATTCCAAATCATGACTATCTCAATCTGTCATCACAGGATCAGTAAACAATTGTGCACAAAGACCCTTAAACCAAAAAAAATTATCTAGAGAGGGTTCCAAATGCATCAATATAGTATTTTAAATAGTTTCTCAACCTTTATCAACATTTTAATGACAAATTTCAACCAATAACTATGACTGTCATAATCGGCCAAATAAGGTTCCAATGGTCACTCCATTTGACAATGCAACAATAAAAGACTCCCATGGATTCTTAATTGAATTTATAGGCATACAAACTACTAAATTTAATTCCCTTATAATGAATTCATGACCCTTCAATATGGAAGTTTACAACCTATGCAAGTTTTGTCCAAATTAGGACTGTCCTCCAAAATTGTCTTAATAGGTTAGTTATCAAAGAATGGGCTCAAAATTGTAATTACTCCAAACCCTGGAAAGGGATGGCTCAAAATTCACCCCAAAACCCTTTAAGAATTCTTTATTTCAAGAAGAATATCTTTTTTCATCATCTAGACACAAAAACTTGATTGCTCATAGTCAATTTTCCAATTTTTTTCCCAAAAATAGACCTAGGGCATCATCTTTTCTTATGCAAACCTTAATCTTCTAGTCTGAAACCTTGAAATATGAAAGAAAATGTAAAAATAAATATTATTACCAAGATTTAGTCCTTTCCACCATGTAAATTGGGAGAAACACAATTTAAATATCACTATTTACCCTAATAGAGGATTTTACCTGCCTGAGCAAAAATGCCAATAACTTCCTCAAATCTACATGGTTTTAAATGAAACAAAATGTAAAATATTCTAGACTCATAGGTCTAAGAAAATGGAGGAGGAAAGGTTATTTTCACAAATATGGTTGTATAGAGGCATACAACACAAAAATTACAGAAAAATTAATTGAAAACAATGTTTTTTCATTGAATTTCCATCCATACATCTATTTCCCAACCTTCCTCAAGATTGACGAGGCTTCAAAATGCCTTAAATAAACATGTCCAATTCATAAAACCAAATCTACAACTAATTTGTCCCTTCACCTTCCAACTTCTCACAAATTGTTGCATTTTACAATTTTGCTTGACAACATTTTGTCAATATTTTGCAACTTTTACATTTATGCCCAAAATGACCCTAAATTACAATATAAGACCTAATACAAGCTAAAAGTGGCCACTTAGGCCTTATTTCAACATTAAATCAACTAGAATATATCAAAAGGCTAAAATTGCCTCATGGAGGCATAATCTTGCAAGGGTGCACCTGCACCATTCTCCCCAACCAAAAAAGAATTCCAAGTCCTCTTGGATTGATTATAACAAGACTTCATCATTAATTCTCCTCCATGTAGTCTTCCATGCCATGCTTCTTTCATATTTACCTTTGGTTTGAGTTGGTAAATTCCAACATGCTTCCATCTTTTCCTATCTTTGTGAATATGCTCATTCATGCGTTGAAATGTTCCAATCTTCTTGTGTGCTTCTTCAATCAACTGCATCTTGATCTACAAATTGTTCACTATCCAAAATATTAGCATAAAAAATAAATGATACATTATTTCAATCACAATACCTCCATTTGTCTTCGATTCTTTACTAATCTCCAAGAAGAATTCATCTTTGATCATCTCTTTGTTCAATCTTGTCACAAACTCAAGGTCTTCTCCTTCTGAAATCTGGTCCTTCATCTCTGTATCTTCATCCATGAACTCTTATTTTGCATCTTGAAACTCTTCTTCTTCTTGTTTCTTTCTTGTTGCTAGCTTTTCTTGTCTTTTCCTTCTTCCAACAATCTTCTCTATGGGCCATGATGCTCTCTTCTTCACTTTCAAATGCCAACTTGTGGCTTGTCTATACACCTACTCCGACTCATCTGCACACTTTTATTTCATCACTTTGAATTCTTCTAAATATTTTCTCAATTCCTTGATATCTTTATTGATTTACTCTTTCCTTTCCTTTACTTTTCTCTTTCTCTCTTTTGCAACTTCGCTACTTGCAAATGCCTCTTCAACACATCCATCTTTTCCTCTTCTCAAGCAAGTCTCTTCTTGCTTCAACTTCCCTTAAATTTTCTGCCTTCTCTTGGCAACAACCAGGTTCTTCTTAACCTACACAAAACCACAACACAAAACCAAAAAAATCTTTTCCCAAAGCCTTCTAGCTCTGATACCACACTGATGCAATGCAGGAGAAAAACCAATCTCAACCAAACTCAACTTGTCAAAAGCTGAACCAAAACTCACTTGTCCTTGCAACTAGCACTCAATCCTTCTTCACAAAATCTTGATTTTCAAGACACCAAACCGAGATAAAGGCATAAACCACTTGTGGATTCCTCAACACTCTTTAAACAACACTGACATGGTAGACTCAAAACCACTTTCCAACTCATACAACTCAAGCATGCACACTTTCAAAATGTGAACAGTTCAAGTCGACAACTAGGCCCCCTTTAGACCATACAAACAATCAACTACACTTTACCAAGTCCATTCCATCTTCTTAATTCCTCAAAAAAATGTAAAATTTCATGCACAACAAGGTTAGACCATTCCCCAAACCTTATTCAAAACATTTTATCAAACACCTATCTCAAACCTTCATTATTGATTCCAAATCATGACTATCTCAATCTATCATCATAGGATCAGTAAATAATTGTGCACAAAGACCCTTAAATCACCAAAAAATATCTAGAGAGGGTTCCAGATGCATTAATACAGTCTTTTAAAATAGTTTCTCAACCTTTATCAACATTTTAATGAAAAATTTCAACCAATAACTATGATTGTCATAACTCGCCAAATAAGGTTCCAATGGTCATTCCATTTGACAATGCAACAATAAAAGACTCCCATGGATTCTTAATTGAATTTATAGGCATACAAAATCCTCAATTTAATCCCCTTAGAATGAATTCATGACCCTTCAATATGGAAGTTTACAACCTATGCAAGTTCTGTCCAAATTAGAATTGTCCTCCAAAACTGTCTTAACATGTCAGTTATCAAAGAATGGGCTCAAACTTGCAATTCCTCAAAACCCTGACAAGGGATGACTCATAATGCACCCCAAAAACCTTTAAGAACTTTTTATTTCAAGAATAATATATTTTTTGATCACCTAGACATAAAAACTTGACTGCTCACAGTCAATTTTCTAGATTTTTGCCAAAAAATAGACCTAGGGCATCATCTTTTCTTTTGCAAAACTTAATATTCTAGTCTGAAACCTTGAAATATGAAATAAAATGTAAAAATAAAGCTTCTTACCAAGATTTAGTCCTTCCACCATGTAAATTGGGAGAAACACAATTTAAATGTGTCATTATTTACCCTAACAAATGGTTTTACTTGCCTGAGCAAAAATGACAATAACTTCCTCAAATATACATGGTTTTAAATGAAAGAAAATGTAAAATAATC
This sequence comes from Sequoia sempervirens, assembly GCA_007258455.2. Taxonomy (NCBI): domain Eukaryota; kingdom Viridiplantae; phylum Streptophyta; class Pinopsida; order Cupressales; family Cupressaceae; genus Sequoia; species Sequoia sempervirens. The sequence continues at coordinate 52,474,056 of VDFB02026320.1, read as the reverse complement.
TAGACTCATAGGGATAACACTTTCAATGGAGGAGGAAAGGTTATTTTCATAAATATGGCCGTACAAAGGCTTGTAACATAGAAATTATAGAAAAATTAACTGAAAACAGTGCTTTTTCATTGAATTTCCATCCATACATCTATTCCCCAACCTTCCTCTTAAGATTGATAAGGCTTCAAAATTCCTTAAATAAACATCTCCAATGCCTAAAACCAACTGTACAACTACTTTGTCCCTTCACCTTCCAACTTCTCACAAATTGTTGCATTTTACAATTTTGCTTGACAACATTTTGTCAATATTTTGCAACTTTTACATTTATTCCCAAAATGAGCTTAAATTACAATCCAATACCTAATAAAATCAAAATGTGGCCACTTAGGCCTTATTTCAACATGAAATCAACTAGACTAAATCAAAAGGCTAAAATTTCCTCATGGAGGCATAATCTTGCAAGGGTGCACCTACACCACTTAGCTTTAACTTGCTTGATTTCATTAGCTCTTCCCTCTTTTTCTTGCTCCATAATCTGATTTATAGTAGCTAAATGAAAATTTACTTCATGTAATAATATTTTTGATTTCTCTTCAATATCATGGCTCCCAATATCAGCTACATCCTCATGGAACATTTCATATTCTAAAGTTTGAACAACACTAATCTCTAAAAGATTTCCTTCTACGGTTATAATTTATTTTTCATCCACTTGCTCCTCATCAACCATGTAAGGTTTCAATTTTTTTCTCACATTGTTCCAACACATTTTTGGCCAACTCATAAGTAACTGAAGAAGTGACCCGCTCTTGCTTCATAAAAACCAATAACAAAGTTATGATAGGCTGAAAAATAACATTGCTTTCAATGATACTTTGAACAATAATAGTTTGCATGACTGTCATAATATCATCATTATGTTCTTCTATGATTGTAGCAAGGAAATAGAGAAACATTTGGTGAAAAAAATCATCAAGTCCCAAATCTAACACGATCTTTCCAAATCTTATTTTTGCAAATGTTTCAAGTATGAACACCTTTGTAGAAAATTGAAAACTTTTAACATCATCCAAATCCTAGAAGCTATCCACTATCAATTACAATACCTCTTTCATTGTAGCATCATTATAAGGAGCTTTAGGTTCCAATATCCTTATGACCTCACTCAAATAGATAGTAACCAAAATTCTTACCTCATCATCCATATGTCTCAACCACTTGTGTTGACCCAAAGAAGTCACTATTGGAATAATAATTATCTACAATAAATCTAAGGGTGACTGCTCAACAAGGATCAAACATTCTTCTACTCTTTTCAATGTGTCCAAAGAATCATTCCTTCACTGACATAAGCTATTGAGATTATTACCTGATTCATAGAGTAATGTGGCCAACCCTTTTCTCTCTTCAATTTCCATGCTACCAGTTGAAATTTAAAACTCTAAAATACCCAATAGGATGGTAGGAGTTTTCTGGGCTCTGATACCACTATAGTTTGATACCCTTGTTTACATATAATTTTTATTTATTTATTTTACCAATGAAACTACTCAGGCATTTCGTCAAATAGTTGACACTGTCGAGTTTTGTATTTGTTTTAGTTTATATGTTATGATTGATAAATGATTGTTAAACTGCTTTTCATTTAATGAACTCCACCCATTTCATCATTTGATGAACTCCACCCATTGAATCTTTGAGTCGCATCAGGCCATGTCCAATAGAATAAGAGTAGATTTATGGCCTCTTTTTCACAATCTTGAACTTCTTTAAGTTTCTCAAGTGCATTGCTATATATAGACCTACATATTTCTCCAATTTCCAAAAATCCTTTTTCCCTAACCCAGGTAACCATTTTAATCTCTACTTGTCTTCTCATTTCTTTGAATGAATCAACCAATGTATTTGTGCTTTCTATAATGGACTGTGAAGAACTGGTGTCAACATTAGGAACTGACTGATGATGTACCTTTCTTCTGGCTAGCTACTTGAGTTTTCTTGGAGTAGGCTCTATATGAGAAATTAATGCTTGAACCTCAGTAGATTTTCTCTTTTTGCTAAAGGCAGTTATTGATTTACCAGATATCCCTTCTACTTTTTCTAGAGTGGTTCTAATTATATCCCTTGATATGCCATATTCTCTTGCATACTCCTCTGTCTTTGTCCTAACTAGCCTTCTTGCTTGCACCAACTCAGATTTCTCATGAATTTCTTGAGCCACTTCTATATAAGTTCTGAATCTTGGCCTACTAGGATCTTTAGTGCTATTAATTAATCTTTCAATATAGCCAACATCATAATCTTTCTTAATCTCATAGCCTAGCTCAAGAATCCATATGTTTCTAGGTTCAACCGTCTTGATAATATAGTAATCAATAAATACAAGAAAGGTTATGTCATTCTTATATCTTGTTACTAGCTCTCTTAGAATTCTTTACCTTCTATTCATTCTTATTTGAAATTTTCCAAAGAATGTAGCAAGGGCATCACCATGTGCATCCAAATCTCTAATATTTCTCATTATATCTTTGATTTGATGTGCAACTAGTTTGGTTTTCACCTAAATAACTTCTCCTACAAAAATAAATTCCCTTATAAAGTAAAAGATTAAGCATATTATCAATGTTCCATACCTAAATATAGACTTCTTCTTGATATAATTCAAATTCTCCAATAGTTGTTTCCAGAGCAACTCACAAAGATCATATTCAGTCCTTTTCTCAACCATCTATAAAGCTATGTCAATTGTGGTGGAAAAAATATCATTATCACCAACAATCAAGTGTGCAATAACCATACTCACATATTAAATTGCTAGATTATTGATTTCAGTACATGTATTCTTTATTGATCCTTTTCCTTTGTTAGGTTTGCATACTGGAGTAGGTCCAAAGAAAGATAGAACAATAACTTCTCTAATTGCTTCTTTGGATATCATATAAGAATCATCAAGCCACATGAGCTAATCATGAAACCTGCTAAGTTCCAATCTAATACATTTCTCTTCATTGCTAAAGTCAAGAAACCAATCCCACACATCTAATTTCATCTCCGTCAACACATTGTGTTCTAGTTTCAGGATATAGTCTTCTCCAATTAACTCTTCAAACTAAAATATGTGTGCTTTTCTATATGAAGGTTCTTCCAATTTACTATGAATGTATATCCTAATGTCTTCATTCAGAATGACACCAAGGGGAACTTTCGAAAATGCACCCAAAGGGTCAAATTCTAGGATTTTAGTAGAATACTTCTTAAACTATGGTTTCATTATTTTTGAATTATCGATGAATTGAGGTGTATCCATTACATTCAAATGAATAATTCATAGAGAATAATGTATAATAGTAGTCACTTACCTTTTATCTGCACACCAAAGTCGAACATTGAAATTTTGCAGTATGGAAGAGCTTTAGACTCTTTAAGCTTGCTCCACACTCTACTTCTCTTCTACAAATTCCTTTCATCAAATGATTTTTACTTAATACACTTAAATTTATTTCTTCAATCCCATTTGTTTTAGCTATAAATTCTTGAGATCGCAAGTAGATGTCCTTGGAATTTATGTGTATTTCCATATTTTAAAGCTCCACAATATTCCTTCTTCGCACATGTACACTTAAAATTCCTTCCACATGAGATCTTGAATTTGTCATCTTCAATAAATGCACTAGTGTGACGTCATGACACCATATATTGATAGGGGGATATCAAATTTTTTGATGTTACTCCTATTGGAAGAATGAAGAAGGTGACCTCCAGGTTTGTTGTCATTGATGCCAACACTGGTTGGTAACTGGCAAAGTAAGTTGTGTGTCTATGCTAATCCAGTATTTTGATTTGGAAATCCTCTCAGCAAAAGGAAATTATATGAGTTTTTGATATGTTGCTCAGGAGTGTTAGTTACAGGTATAAACAAGCTTTCAACAATCTTTATTGATCCGGCTGTGTAATCCAAGTGACAAAAGTTTGGTATTCTTTTGGCCGACAAGGTTGAGAAATTTGTGTACCTTGTGTGTTTCTTATTAGGTTTGGGCTGACCAAATGTATGGATGACACATTTTTTTCTATGTGCCAAAAGGAATTTTGAATTGGGTTGACAAGTCATTTTGAATTTTTTGTGTTCACATTCAATCGGGCCAATTGATGATGGAAGACATGACTATGTATATATGTGTGTGTATGATGCACAATAGAATATATAGACATAGAATATGTATGAAAGTGATGTGACAAATGAAATAGTGTGAAGTGACTAATAATGATTGTATATTTGTAACCAGAGTAGAATTTTGGAATTTTTAGAGATTAACCAAAACTGATTTATACACTTTCTAGGTGCACTTTTCTAGTTCAATTTTGGCAGTGAGCCATACCTCTCTTTGTATCTTGGCTATAAGCCATCTTTTGTATTCAAGTTGTGATCCTTTCAAGGACAGTGTGACTTGGTAGTGAGCCTTTTAATATCTTATGACCGGTTATAATTTATTGTGAGCTAGTCCTCACCGTGGTTTTTCCCACTTTGGGTTTCCCACATAAAAATTGTGGTGTTAATGTGTTATGATCTATTTTATGTTTAGGTTCGTTATTATAGCTAGATGTGGATTGATAATTGAATGGTTAATAATTAATTTTGTTACAAGAATACTGATTCATCCCCCCTCTTAGTATTCAGTGTATTCAACAATTGGTATCAGATCTTGGTTCCTTTGAAAAAGTCTTACAACTTGAGGAAGGTCCCAAAATTTGAATAAATGGCTAACAAAAGCTATCTTGCTCCTCTAGAAGAAAACTCAGTATTTGAGGAAATCAATGCCACTCTTGAAAAATTCAATAAAAGAAAAGATGATAAGGAAACTCTGAAAGGAAACCTGAAGGAAGCAAATAAATGCATCAGGAAGCTAAGAGAGCATATCAAAAAGTTCAAGGAAAGGCATAGGGAAGTTAATGATTAGTTGAAAAAGGATAGTGAAGACATTGCCACACTAAAGGTGCAAGTAGAAGAGAAGAAGCAAATTGAGGAATGTCATAAAGCTAAGATTCAAAACAAAATTGATTAAATTACAAAGCTTGAACAAGAAGTGGTAACCCTAAGAGTTGATATGGAAAAAGCAAAAGCTCATGAAGAAAGATTCAAAACTAGCTCTACAAGGCTTGATGAGTTGATTAATCCTCAGAAACCTTCTAAGGATAAAGGTGGTCTAGGTCTTGAAGAAGGAAAAAGCTCAAAGAAAAAACCCATTTCTAGTAAAGTGGACAATCAAAGGCAATTTCAAGGAAATACTCATCAAATCAAGAATCAAAGGAGTAATACCAAAAGGATTCCTATCAATAGCCTAATGCTCAAAGGAACCCATATTTTAATGGATTTTGTTTCTCATGCAATAAATCTGGTCATAGAGCAACAAAATGTAGAAGTAGGATGAACTAGAATAGAATGAGTCAAAATATTGGATTCTTTACTAGACAATGCTTTTCTTGCAACAAGTTTGGACATAGAGCTACCAAATGTAGAAGCCAAATGATGATGAACATTATTAATGCTAGTATAAGGATTCAATATTTTCAAGACTATTGTTACACATGCAATATCTTTGGACACAAGGATAATTAGTATAGAGCAAGGATGAATTCAAACAATTTGATCAAAGATATGTTGTGTGTTATTCCTACAACAAACCAAGACATATCTCAAAATTTTGTAGAAGAAAAATTGGGAAGAAACCTAATTTGGAATAGAAGAACAAGTTTGTGAACAAAGTAGATCCTATTGAAGTAAGGAAAGAAATGGAAAAAATTTGGAAGAAGGAAGAACCTGAGAAAAAGGATGAATCAAATAATCCTATATCTGCATCCGGTGCAGATACCTCTTCCAAGAATTGAAACCAATAATGTTTTCAGGGGGAGCAGTTATAGAAAAATATAAAAAATCCCCCGATATATAAGGTGTCAAGCAGTGAGACAAGGATATGTGATGTAAGTCATTATTTTGAAGGCATTGGAGAAATTTTTGGTAGAAAATTGGGAGATCTAGAGAAGTGCAAAACTTTTCTTGGTTTAAAGTGTGTTTAATAAAGTGGTTGGTAGCTTTAAATTTGAAAAGCAATAAACGTGAATTAGGGAAAAATTTGTAAGCAATAAAGCAAGAGACTAAGTTAAGGAAAAGAGAATTTGTACAATTTGGAAGAAGTAGTGCAAGTTGAAGTGAGATTGAAGGCAATTTAGAGGATCATACATCAAAACTCTAGTTCTTGATAAGCAAAAAAGGTATTCTCTATTATTTGAATTCAGTGGATCTTAAAGTTGCAATAAATTTTTGTTAAGCATTTTTAAGATTGTTTGGGGAATATGGCCACTCCTACTATTGTGAAAATCTCTAAGAGACTCCAACCTAGATTTAGAAGATTTTCATGGACATCGTATGGAAATGACCTTGTGGGTGTGTTCTCACACATTCCAAGCCATGTGCTACCCACCAAAGATCCAAGAACATACATTCATGGGAAGCTAGAAGAATTCAATCACTAAGACTTGAAGGATTTGTGGAAAAATGAGTTGATTGGTGATGTTCTATTGCTTAAGGCTGAATATGAAAACCTAGTTTGAATGAAGTTGAATGTTTGGAACTAGTTTCCAAAATTTTCCAATGAGAGGCGATGTTTGTCAAAATGTCCCTCAATAGGTTTTATAGAAAATTTGAGTGGGAAACTGAACTAGGGATTATCAATAGGGAGGCAATTCGAGTTGTTAATGGTCTCTATGATACAGGTACCATTCCAATTCTAAAGGCAATGAAAAATGATGAAGTCACAAGGTTGACTGGTGCTAATTTTGATAGAAGAGCTTTAACTACAAAGTCCATTGTAAACCCTACCATCAAGTATGCTACCATCATGATTCTAGGCAGAAAATCTATTTCACTAATAGAATAAATTTAGTATCGGCTACAACAATTCGTACTACTTATGAAATGGTGGTGAATGGAAAAGATTTTGATTTTTGTGAGTTGCTTAGGTTGCAAATTGTGGAGAACCTAAGTATGAAAAAGGTGAAGAAGCATGTTTTTAAATTTGGCATTTTAGTTGTTTGTTTATTATTCTATTTCTTGAAGGAGTTATCGGGAAGAAGAGACATAATATGGGATAACACCAGAATAGTTGCTCATCATATTTTTGACCATATAGGTAGCCTAGGATATTTTAGGGCACAAAAAAATGCCCTAATTGCTTTCTTTGTAGTATTTCAGAATGAAATGCATGAAAGAATGAATTCCAAAGAGTTTTTTAAGAAGTATGAAAAGGAGATAACCTTTCTTGTGTCTACAAATGAATGCATCATTGAGGTTGTAGAACCTAGAATTCGATGGATTGAACCACTAGGATATGAGATTGAAGAAAAAATGGAAAATAGGTACATTGAGATTTTTTTGGATAGTCTTAAGGACCCCTTCCTAGGCATGGTACATATGAGGAGAAATCTATTGAAATACATTTGGAGGCTGTTGAATAGGACAATTAAGAGGGGGTGAATCAGTTGTCACCAAATCAAATTCCTTAATCATTTACTAGAACAAGTTCCTAATACTACATAATTGATTAACTAATAAGTGCGAAAACTGAAAGTTATCAATACTACATAATTGATTAACTAATAAGTGCAAAAATTGAAAGTTATCACATGAACATAGTAACACCAGATTTACGTGGAAAATCCAAAGAGGGAAAAACCATGGCGAGGATTATTAACTCACACTATAGAGAATATCAAAACTAATTACAAAAGGCTCACCGCCTGAGATAAGGCTCACTTCCTGAGATAAGGCTCACTTCCTACAATAAGGACTTTTTATCTGGACTCATTATCCACAGGGTTACAACTCAAAGATACAAACGATGGCTCATTATCGAAATAAAAAAGTTATGGCTTACTACCAAAAGTGAACTGATGAATTACACCTTTCTTGTGTTGAATTCAGTTCTAGATGAAGCTCTATACAGGTAGTATTGTGTATTAGTAATTTCTCAATAATTTTGTTTTGATCACACACTTATTGTCTTCACCTACTTTGCTTATTTTGATCTTCTACACTCACTCTTTCACTTTCTTGCTATCACACACTTTTTTTGTCTCTATATCCTACTTGCTCTCTTCTAACTCTCTTCTCCTTTTCTTTCCAGATAGAGAGAGAGAGAGAGAGAGAGAGAGAGAGAGAGAGAGATATATATATATATATATATATATATATATATATATATATATATCTTACTTATCAATTAGGTCAGCCTTGTATAAGTTTTACACACTGTTGCTAAGTCGGACAAGATCTTTAAATGTCCGAATAATAGCTTGTCTTCACGGTAGGAACCAAACCTCAAAATTAACACACTAGACCACATATAATGGTCATCTTCGATGGGAAATAACTTCCTATAAATGAATCATACATCTAGTACTATGTTGACATCAATGAAAACCTACTGACATTAATTAAAACCATTTGATGCAACCTTCAACTTCCAACAATCTCCCTCTTTATCATTGATGGCAACACAAGTTGTGAAAAGCCAACAAAAACAACCTTTGTAAATGTTTTGACGAGATTAAATGATTTTAATTCTTTTCACATGCTTCCTCTCCCCCTTTGACATCAATGGAAAAAAAAAGTTCTATCTCCCCTTTACTTCAAAAGGATTTTACAAAAGGGTTATAAAAAATGGTTCTTTACCTCAATCCTTCTTCCCTTAGAATATTCCCTTGTATTTTTTTTTTAGTTTCGAAAGACATGTCTTCTAGGAATCCACTGCCAACCTGATGTATAGAAAAATACTATTGTTCTTTGCTATTGAATCAATTGTTTCTAGAAGAGTATCTTGAATAGCAATACTCTGTGCATTATTCTTAGCATCCTCCAAGAGACCAAAAATTTGTTCCAATCTTAACTCAACTATCTCTTTAACTTTCCAAAAGGTCTTCACTATATCATCCCTCTGTACCATAATGACTGCAAGATCAAATTGTAAGGAATTGATCCTTTTCTTTTGTGTTCCATCCTTTTCATTAAGAACATCATATTTTTTTCCAATATAATTTAGTTCATGTTCGATAGTATCAATTTTTTCTCTGTAATTTCCAATAGTAGTAGGTCACCAGAGACAATACCTGTAAACATTGTTTACACTCTTGATGCATGTTTTCAGTTCATTTATGCTCCCAGTCAATCTCTTCTATGCATTTTGACATCTTTCTTCCATAGCCAATTGAATTTCATCTTTTTCTATTGTTTCACCAGGCAACTATGTCCTTAGCTCATCTTCAATCTCCTCAATTAATATTTCTGGTAAAATACTTGTCAATTCACTTAGATCAATATCATTATGAATTATGTAAATAGCCAGGGCATCTATAATCTCATCCTATTCATATGATGGTTGAGACAACCATACAACTCCAACCCTCTTTAGTCCACTAGATTGCTCAAGAATTTTCAACACCTTTTCTTTAGAAAAATATCCTTTATCATCAGTTGATTCCAAATCAATTGCTTCTATAATCTCTTCTTCTTTTTCTTCTTTCTTTTCCTCTGACTTTTGGCTTTTTATTTCCAAAGGAGAACTTGAGATAATTCTTCTTTCCTTCCTCTTTTCAGAGGAGAATCCCGCTTTAGGCATCCCAATCAGACTAGAAATCATGCCAAAGCTCCATACATTTGTTTTGATTTCAAAATATTCTTTACAAATCTTTTCCTTTTCTACTAGACATTCCAGATATCGGTAAAATTGCTTCCCAACTGGTATAATTGATTTCCACACAACATTCTCTTTCAATGGTAATGATTTTCAAAAATACATCATCAAGAAAATAACTAGAGATCCAAAGTGAAAAGGGTAATTTTTATTATTTTTCATAGTTATATTTTCCATTAATTGATTCCTCAGTAACTCACACAAGTTGAAATCCTCCTTTTTCTCAACCATTTGATATGAAAAATAAACAACAATCGATGAAGTAGAGCCTTACCTTTTTATAAAATAAATCTAATATGAAATTCCAGATGCCTCATACCTTATCATTGGGTCGATTATAGTGTGAATTAGAAGTTCCTTTTGATCTTATGTTACCCTAGTTAGGGATTCAACCTCTTTTTTCTTTATTGACTTCTTGACTAGAATGGGTCCATTATTGCATAATCTTGTTATTTCTGCAATTGCTTCCTTTGTGATCTCATAGGGTTTGTCAAATATCATCTGATCACCTTGAATTCTGCTTAAGATAAACCAAACAACATCCACATTAAAAAATTATGGAATTTTGCTCCAAATGTCTAAACCCTTGTGCCCTAAATTCTTGATCACTTGCTTTCACTCAACTAAAAGAGAAGTCTTGAGATTTCAATTTTTTTCATGATCAAACTCATCAATCTATAACTTACTTAATTTCTGAAATGCATTACTGCATGGATTAAATACCACCATTTCCTTTGAATCCATTGCTTCAACCTTGTTCTCCGCACTTTCACTTCCCAATGACCCTAACTCTTTACTTCTTAGCTCATTCACTTCAAAAAGAAATGACTACTCAACTTTCCTTATTTACTTGTCGCTTTTATGGTTTCATCATAAAGGATAATTTATTGCTTGTGATATCATCATTTTTACTTTAGTCTGTTAGTTCCTTCTTCTATCAAAGCTATTAGCCATATTGTGAAACACAATATAAGCAAAAAGGCTCCACAATTCTTCTGTATTACTTATTTTCTACTAAATTTTTCTTCATTTTCTTCAGAATGAAAATTCACATCACATATCCTTGTGCCATCTCATCAAACATCATATACCATGGGTTTGATAGATTTTTCTATGACTACTCCCCCTGAAGCCATTACTTGGTTTAGTTCATAGAAGGGGTATCTACATCAGACATGCAGATACAAGATTATCTAATTAGTCCTTGTTCTCAGGTTCTTTCTTTCTCTAGATCTTTGTCATTTCTTTCCTCACTTCTTCTAGATCTACCATATTTGTAGGCTTGTTCTTTTGTTCCATATTCAGTTTCTTCCCAACTTTACTCTTACAAATTTTTGAGATATGTCCTGGTTTGTTGCAAGAGTGGCACACAACATATCTTTGATCAAGATAGTTTGTATTCTTCTTTGACCTACATTGATTAGCCTTGTGTCCAAATATATTGCATATGTAATAGTAGCCTTGAAAGGAATGAATTCTTCTACTGGTATTAAACCTGTTCATCATTATATGTATTCTACATTCAGTAGATTTATGTCCAAACTTTTTGTAAACATTACATTTCCCAACAAAGAATCCAACATTTTGACTTATCCTATTCTTGTTCATCATACTTCTACATTCTATTGCTTTATGTTTGAATTTATTGCATGAGTAACAAAAGCCATTAAAAAAAGGATACCTTTAATCATTAGGCTGTCGGATGGGAGTCCTTCTAGTATTGATCCTTCGGTCTTTACTTTGATAAGCATTGCCTTGAAATTTCCTTTGACTATTCATTTTGTTTAAACTTGGATTAGTCTTTAAACTTTGTCCTTCTTTGAGTCCTACACTACCTTTATCCTTTGCATGCTTCTGAGATGAAATTAATTCATCAAGCATTGTTGAAATTATCTTAACTTTTTCTTCAAAAATTCTTGCCTTTTCCAGATTAGATTTAAGGGTTACTATTTCTTGTTCAAGCTTATCACATTTTTCTATCTTTTGATTGATAATTTCTTTTCTTTGTTCAATTTCCAATTTCAGATTCTCTTCCACTCTTTTGCTTTCTTCAAGTTTCATCGTTAGATTTTCAACAATCTCCTTTGCTTCTTTTAGTTCCTGGTAAACTTCTTTATGTTTTAACTTAAATTTCTGGATCCGATTTCTTAGTTTCTGAATGCATTCACCTACTTGTTTGAAATTTTCTTTCATATTTTCATCCTCAAACTCTGAAGTTTCTGTTCTCAATTCTTTTTCTAAGTCAGATCCCTTCATCATTTAGTTCAACCTACCAAAATCTCCTTCAAGTTGTTAAACTTATTCCAAAGGACCTCACTCTAATACCAATTGTTGAACATGACAACTAAGAGGGGGGTGAATCAGTTGTTACCAAATCAAATTCCTTAACCATTTACTAGAACAAGTTCCTAATACTACATAATTGATTAACCAATAAGTGCAAAAATTGAAAGTTATCACATGAACACATTAGCATCATATTTACATGGAAAACCCAATGAGGGAAAAACCATGGTGAGGATTAACTCACACTATAGAGAATATCAAAACCGATTACAAAAAGGATCACTACCTGAGATAAGGCTCACTGCTTGAGATAAGGCTCGTTTCCTACAATAAGGACTCACTGTCCACATGGCTACAACCTAGAGATACAAAAGTTATGGCTTACTTCCAAAAGTGAATTGATGAATTACACCTTTCTTGTGATGAATTCAGCTATGGATGAAGCTCTATAAAGGTAGTACTATGTATTAGTAATCACTCAATAATTCTATTCTAATCACACACTTATTATCTTTGTCTTCTTTGCTTATTTTGATCTGCTACATTCACTCTTTCACGTTCTTGCTATCACACACTTTTTCCATCTCTATATCCTTCTTGCTCTCTTCTCCTTTTCTTTCTTGAGACACACACACACACATATATGTATATCTTACTTGTCAATTAGGTTGGCCTTGTATAAGGTTAATGCATTGTTGTAAGTCGGTCAAGATCTTTTAATATCCGAATCATAACTTGTCTTCATGGTAGGAACTAGACCTCAAAACCAACACACCGAACCACATATAATGGTCATCTTTGATGGGAAATAACTTCCTATAAATTACTCATACATGCAGTACTGTGTTGACATCAATGCCAACCTTTTGACATTAATGAAAACCATTTGATGCCACCTTCAACTTCCAACAGAGGCTACTGCATCTAAAATAATAAAGAAAGTTGAAGCTTTCTTCCAAGGTCAAACATACACTAAGGATGATATAGAAAAATTGAAGGAAGCTCTTGATGAAAGGGAAGCCAAATCTGCTGAACAACCCTCTAGACCCAAAAAATTAGGAAAACTATCTTCTGGTGCTACACCAACACCTATCTCCAGTACTTCCACCTCCAATGTTGCTAATATTGCAAAAGGGAAGAAGAAAGAATATTGTTTTCCTACATCTATTGATATTGCTACCCCTACCGGTCCTAGTAATAGGGTGTCTAAGAAGAAGGAAATACCCTCTGCTGCACCATCTGCTACTTCAGGAAGAAGAGTGAAACAAAAGGCTAATAGGAAAAGAAGTTTGAGTGATTTTGTTGAGGAAGAAATTGAACTTGGCATAAAAGAAGAGCATCATTTGAAATGAAAAAAAAAGGGTAGTACCTTCGGTGAAGGATCCAAAACTAGAGTTGAGATCTCTACAGATGATGAGTTAGAGGAAGAGGATGATACTTACTGAATTCAAGCACATACAAAGAAGAATACAAAAGGCTCATATGATCCTATGGAGGACATGCCTAGATATCCTTTGGTAAGTGATCAACCACCCTTATTTCTTGGAGCCTTAGTAAACAATATGATTGATAATGAACTTATGCCAACTATTGAGTTATATGATAAGGTTAATGATGAATGGAGAAACCATCACAAGTGCTTTTTTTATTTAGTACATAGTTATTTGTAATATACATATGGGTACAATATAGTCAAAAGTTACTAAAAATGCGTGGAAAGAGTTAGTACTTAGAAGGAAAGAGGCTTTAAAAGTTGAAGACAAGATGAGAAGTGAAGCCTTAAAATCCATCAGTTCCACTTTTTCAAAGATAGAAGCTACAAATTTGCTGAAAGAATGTTCTAAATTGTTTAGATTCAAGAAGAGAGTTAACATGTTACTGACTAAGGTAGATGATTATATGGAAAAAGTGAGGAAAGAAACTCGGGATGTAATTAGGAAATTAGCAAGGAGTTATGGGGCAAGAACCAGTTCTTCGTCCCACACTGCTCAGGAAGAGGAACATGCTACTATTGCAAAAGTAATGGATAATCTAGTCTTGGAGACTATTGATGAGACACTTGGTTCTTTGAAGACCCTTTCCCCTCCAACTAGCATAGAAGAAACTACTTGCAAAATGTCTAATGATCAAAATAAAGATCACTCCAGTGATAAGAAAGAAGAACATCAAGAATCTACTAGAAATAGGGAAGAGAAAGAAAATATGAGAGTGAAGGGAGTAAGGAAAAAAAAAAGAATGATGACAAGGATGATGATGATAGAATGAAGAAAGAAAACAAAGATAAATCCTCTGGAAAGTCATCCAGAGAAGAAGAATGATGTAGAGGAAGGATGAACATCTTAGAATCAAATCCAAGAGGTAGGGTATTCAAAACTCAACTCCATTTTGCTGCTTCTAGGTGTACCTTCATGACGTTAAACAATGAACTCATTAAGAGACTTAAGTTCAACAACCTTAAGACAACATACTTGCATTTTAGACTTATCCAAAGATCTAAGACTATGAATCAACCTTAATGTGATGAAAACAAAAAAAAATCACCCAAGAGACTTACAACAACCACTCATAGAGTATTAAACACTGGTTTCTCACAATGAGCCAAACTTTCTTGTACAACATCAACTCTTTATGAGGTGATCCCACAATATTGGTTTACAATTTCTAGGAGATCTTGATTTTTGTTGAAATCACATATTTTTAGAAGATATAATTATTTAAGCCTTGAAAAGTTCCATTTAAAGATTCCAATTGAAGAGGGTTTTCTCAAACCACCTTAGATCAAACCCCCTTTGATAAAACCTCACTACTTTTAAACCATACCTATAACAGAGTCTCCTTTACACCTATCAAAATGCTGATAAAAAACCACTTTTGATTTACCTTTTGGGGGATCAAATGAATTCATTTAAAATTTATTTTTTGTAAGTATGTAGTCCTTATCATAAGCTTCCCAAAAATTATAATTTTAAATAAATTTAATTTTATTATTATATTTATTTTTTATTTCTTGTGAATGTAGGTTGTTCATAAAATCAAGTTCTTGTTCCGTGGAAAAATAGCAAATTATCAATTTTTTTTGAAAAATATGTGTGCACTAGATATTGAAGTCCTTTATCCAACAAAAAATAAAATTGAATTTTGATACATACATAAAAAGTTATGTTGTATACAGTCCACCTATGTCTGAATTGTAATTGGTTTGACTTGAAACTTGATTAAGGAAAAAATATTCAATAAAACACTATGAAACAAAATGAAATCACTAGATATCATAGTTACAAATCTAAATTAAAAAATAAATAAAATTTATCCTTCATGGAAAAAAAGGTTATGTTGTATGCGGTGAGCATCACTCCTTAAAAATGTTTTTTAATAAAAAAAACTAGTTTTCGAAGGAGATGAAAAAGAAGTACAATGCAATTCCAATTTTTTTGAAAAAGATATATTTACAATCTACAAACAAAATTTCACAAATCACTAGTTTGAATCATCTTCAAATTCCTCATGGTTTAGCCGCTATAGGTGCCTGAAAGTGAAAATTTAGTTAGAAAAAATTAGTTCAGTGTCTAGTTTGGCCAAAATCGTAAACCAGTATTGTGGGATCACCCTATGACTACTTAACTAGACCTTAGCAATGGAATATCATAGATACTTGTCCCAAAACCCCTTTGAGGCAATATAGAAGCATGAAAATCCTGTCTAGGGATCCAAAAGAATCACAAACATCTTCACATGTTGTTTGACAATACATCAAGACATGGGTTTAATCCTTGTGCTCAAAATTGCAACTTTGTCCTCTTGGGACAGTCACAACCACTTAATGCCCAAAATATTTGACAATGTTCAATCACTTGAATTAGGCCAGAATAGAACTTTATACATCAACAAACATCTATCCAAACCAATGTTAATGGAATGCATGCAAGGATTTTAGCTACAAGCACAAAGTAGATGATTTTTCACTATTTTTTGTGCTTTCTTGAAGCAAACTAGTGAAGATTTCTCCCAAATGTGAGCATATTGGGACTTATAACCTTGAAAATATTTAAGAACATGAAAATATAGAATTTTGGATGAGTTTATAGAATTTTTGAGTGGTGGAAACAAAAGTTATCACATCTTGAAGGCCCCCGATTTACCTTAGCTAGGGTTTGGGTAGATTTTAGAAAAATTGCTATAACTTTCTTGAAACTCAATGAAATCAAATGAAAAAAA
The DNA here is from genome assembly GCA_007258455.2 of Sequoia sempervirens. Lineage (NCBI taxonomy): Eukaryota > Viridiplantae > Streptophyta > Pinopsida > Cupressales > Cupressaceae > Sequoia > Sequoia sempervirens. The sequence continues at coordinate 52,457,818 of VDFB02026320.1, read as the reverse complement.
AAACAAAAATGGATTAGATTCATGTTCCAACACATCCTAATCAATTTTAGACTCTCATTTGGTCCGTACAAGACATACCAAATAACAGAAGTTGTTGCAATGTTCAAAAAACACCAAAAAAATTGCTTCAATTCACTCAAAGTGTTGGTTATTTTTAACGTACCAAGTAGGCCTTACCAAATACCTATGAGTTTTCCAAACTCAATTCTCAAATATTTGCAAGGCGAGTGGCCAATTGATGAAATAAAGTATATAATTCTTTATCTCTTGGACTTTGGGCTCTACCAAACCCGGGAGGGTGTTCCCACAATGCCAACTAGATAACACATTTCAACAATTTATACATACATTGCAAATCAAGGTATACAAATTCTCATTAATTGCAAATAAGATGAAATCAATCACAAAGATGGCAATTCTTTGGGTTAATTATGCATCTTAAGTTGAGAATGTAAAACAACAACAAACAATAGGTGGGTCAATACCTAATTTGAAATATTGTTCCTAAGTTGAAGGACTGAAACCCCAAGAAAGGTTAAATGGGTTAAAGATTAGTGCCATTATCTATGGGTTAGGATTTTGCATAAATTGAAACATAAGGCATGTTTAATCCTGAGAAATCAAGATCTAGTGATATTCCCTTGTAATCCACAAATCAACAACTGAATACTAAAGCCTTCTTACTAAATACAAATGACATCATATATGAATTCACGATCTAATCTAAGTAGTTTAACTCATTCCATGAACAAGAGCGAAGACCAGATCACATATCACAACATAATATGATGACAATTAATGAAATGATCCTTGATCAATATGTTCATTAATAATCCTAATACAAGACCATAAGGAGAGACTAAAGACTCAAAAAATCCCCATTATCATTCAAAATATGCTTAGAAGCCATACATTTAACTAAATTTACTATCTAGACTCAAAACATTAGATAAGACTCAACATATTTGTTTTGTATTTTCTAATTCTCACAATGTAGCTCTAGAATTTCAACAAAAGATCTGCAAAAATGGCCCTGATTTCCCTCTTATAGAACAAGGGAGCAAAAACAAGCTTCAGGCCAAGTGTACACATGTCAATATTGTATTCAACTGCTAGAGGGTATATTCCATATTCAATTATATTTGCAATCGTCAAAAATGGAGGGAATACACATAAGACAAAGAACATTTGAATTTGTAACAAAGAACAACTTTTCCTTCCAAAAGAAAATGTTAAAAGGAGCGTGTCCAATTCATTGAGAAAAATGAAAAAAATGATGTGGACAGTAGGTGAGTCAATATTTCAGTCAGCATCCCACATCATCAATAGCCACTACTTTATGTGAAACATATGTTTTATCTATGTAACTTCTAAGGCCAGACCTATACAATACATGACCCAGTATATGTTTCACAGACCAAACGTGCCACAATACAACCTTTCCCATTCCTCATATTCTTCCTCAGATGGCCAGTTAAAATCCATTATGTCATCCATGGCTTTTCTGTAAGGGGAATACTTAGTTACAACTACATTGGATTCCTTGTCGAAATCCTCCAAGAAACTAATAAGAAATTTTAATCTCCCTAGGGTATTGTTGAAGATACCAACATCAACCTCTTTACAAATTTTACCAGCCTGGGAATCAATAACTTGGTCCAATTCCCTCTTCCATGTCTATAATGGTTTCACTTCATAGTTATCCACCTCAATCTTTGGAAATGGTGCTAAATCAGTGTGAGTATACTGAGCTACCAACTCTATTATTATTTGTTATAATGGAGCTGCATATCCTTGAAACTTCTACTCACTCAATTCACACACAAAATCATAAACTGGCTACACTAGAGGATGTTTATCTACATGTTGGTTAGCTCCCACTAAGATCAACTTCAACCTCTCAAATCTTGGGACCCATTTATTCAAAGTTGGTATGGCCAACATATTGTCCTTTTGAGATAAACTCATTTCTAGCAACATCAAAGCATAGTTGTCATGCACACTATTGATTCTATCCTGAATCCTCTCATTCAAATGTCTCAAGGTAGTGCATACAACCTTTGATATGTTCTCATACATTGAGTCTTGAGTTTTCTCTAGCAAATTTGTATACACCTCAACTTGCAGGAGCAACTGATCTCTGTCAAATGAGCTAGAGTTTGGTCCACTTATTTCTTCCTCTGCAATTAATTCTTGTCCTCAATTATATGGTACTATTGCTAGAGTAGGACTATGAAATGATGGCTACACAAACGTCATTGGAGAAGTCGAAGGTGGGTGGCCTGAGCTAGACTGAGCCCATTCTCTCTACAATTCCTCTCTTTGTTTATAGAATGCTAGCTTAGTTTATAGTGTAGCAACTTATTGTTGGTTGTTGTCATAATCATTCAAGAGTTCACTATATTTAACTATGAGATTATCTCTTTCCAAGGTAAGACCCTCAACAGTTGACCGGGTAAACCTAGAAACATTAACAACCATATCTACAACTTCCAAAGTTGGAGTAACAACAACTCTTTTTATAAGCAGTTGTCCAGTAAGCTCTGATGGCTCTGCCAAGGATAATGACCATATCACCAATGCATCACAATCTTCACTAAAAGCTGAACCGCGCAATTCCATTTTTAGTTCTTCCTTTTTTTTAACAAGAGTTCTTTCAACCCTTCTAATTGCATCTAAGATAATTGCATCAACAATATTCCAATCTGGCAACAACAACACACCACTTTTCCTCACAAGTTCTTTGCCTTGCTGAGCATCAATCTTTTTAAATTCATCCTTCATAATGCTTCTTACATTTTCCTCAATGACATTCTTAGGAAATTTTGGGTGTAGGCTCCTTTCAATAGCCACCTTCTCTGCATAATCTGCAATCTTGGATTTCCACTGGAAGTCTTGAAATGCAAAGGTTTCAATGAATGAATCATCCTCCATGAACTCTCTACTAGCTTCTACCCTCAAGTCATTTGTAGTGTTCAATCCACAAATATCAAGCTTCCCTAGCTCGAGGATGCTCTGTCCTGAACTTGAAGTACTTGCTCTTTCATGAGGAGGAATCCCTATTTGCATTTCCTTAGGGTGACAAAGATATCATCTTCATCAGTGTTAGAATAATCAACCACTCCTTTTGTTTCAATATTTTACTTCTTCTAAGGTGGATGCTCAAGAGGGGCAACATTGTTAGGAGATGAATCAATATCAATTATAGGTAAAGAGATTTGTGGAAGGTAAATTGGCATTGCACTCTTGGGAGAGTCTGCTTTTGGTTCTTCAGAGGAAACAAGGACCACTGAACTTCTTTCCTGACTTGCCATTTTCTTCCTCCTAGAATAAATCCTTAACTGTTTGGGTGGCTGATATGTAGGTCTTTCTTCTAATGATACCTCAACACTTTCTTCAACCACCATTGCCTTCCCTTTATCAAGAACTTCCCTCTGTTCTCTCAAAACACCCACAACATTCTCAAAATTATCCATGACATACATGGTCTTATTAAAATCACCTTGTACATTTGGCAGAGGGTCATATCCAGGATTATTATTCTTCTTATCATCCACCATCTTTCTATAGGCTAGGTATTTAGCTTTTCTTTCATCTTTCTCCTCAAAGTTAAAAAGATTCCTGATAATGCCCTTAAGATAGTCAAAAACATGTAAAAAGGTACCCATTTTCTTATCTATTTTGAGCTTGTTGATAAAGCCATCAGGATCATGATTCCTTGGGCTTACAGTCATAAATTCATAAGGATTTAATAGATGCTCTAATTCCTTCACTGCCCCTTTTGTCACAATATAATCTAGAAATGCAATCCACTCTGGGAAGAATGACCCCTTCCTTGTTGACTTAGGTAGATGCGCTTCTTGTGCTGCTCCTACCTGAATCACGATCTCAAGGAAACCTATTCTCAAAGGAACATCTGCAGGAAAAACATATGGGGCCAAACAACTACCATATATTCTAAAAACTATCTTATCATGATACAAAATCAGATCCCCCAGTTATGAATTAAATTTAAATTTGGCTTCAACTCTCTAGGTATTAGGAATTCATGGATTTCCTTGGAGATCCTAGGTGGTTCATATACAAAATCCCTCCTTATCCTGGATGCAAAAACATTTATGAACATCACAAAACTATACCTCTTATCATCTCTATCTAGGATACGGGTCCAACACTGAACAAGCAAGTCGACACCATCCCTTTTCCTTTCTAATGTGATCTCCTTCTCAAAGACTTTTTGTCCCTTATACAAGAATATATGCATTAAGAATGAGTACAACCAAAACTTTACCCATTATTTTCCTCCTTGCAATCCAACTAAACCCTCATGGATGTGATTAGCCAAATAGGTTGCATAATCATAAACCATATTATATGGTGGATGTTGCATATGTTCAGCTAGGTACCTATACTCCTATTGCAGTGTTTCAGGTGGGTCGATGCCCACAATTTGATAAAAAGAGTATACAGTCTTTTTGAAGTAACTAGAAAAATAGCTCATTGGGAAAGGTTCAAGTTTTCTGTCATCAATCTTAACCTTCCTCCATTGTTTCCCAGTTCTAACCACTATAGTATGTAGATTCAACATTTTTGACCTAATGAATACCTTGGTCTTGTTATACTCTTCTTTGATAGTATTCATATGCAGAGAAAGCATAATCGAATTCCTTTCATGTAGGTCAAAAACCTCTTCAATTTCTTCGCTAGTTATTCTTACCATGACCACCCCATCATATGTCCTAATTGCCCTAGAAACTGGATCATACTTTGATGCTATATCCTTCAAGAAGTCCACATCCATGTACACATTAGGGACAATCAGTCTCCTGATATTCAAATTCCATGGGTTACTGAAAGGAGACCCAAGGTTTCTATTTCCAAACCAATGTTGAAACATCTGCCATCTCGTATAGGGTACCTCGACATCCTTGATGAAGCAAGCCTTATCTATCAAACCTTCCTTTATAGTAGGGCCATGAAAGTAGAACTTTCCATTTGGTTTTTTGCTGGTAGACCCAGGTAGCAAATCAATTAGATCTTAAGAAAGGGCCCTAGACTGTGTAGATGACGAAGCACCTTGAACTTTGGGAGCCATGGGTTTAGTTATGCAAACATTATTTTGGGGGGATTTAACTATTCAATTGTTAATTGCGATTAATAACTCAGGACAAGGGGTAAAAATGGGCAATTTGCAGGGCTAGGGCTTTTAAAAGCAAAGATTAACCCTAACTTCAAAGAAATGAAAGAAAAAAAAAACACACTCGTTTTAAAGAAAATTAAAAGAAAACCCTAGTCTAGAAGACTAAAAAGGCATAAAATTGTATTTTTGATACTTACTACTTTCAATTTTGATAAACCCTAATGCCAACATGGGTAACTTTTGCAATTCACTTCTTAGCCCTCTGTATTATCTTAGACACGGCTTCAAATCTTAGATAAGAAAATTTCAGCCGTATGCACAAATTTTGAAAGGAATTGAGAAGGTTTACGAGTCACCTCCACCATTAATGTTCATTTGCATGAAGCAAAAACATTGAAATGGGTGTACTTGCAATTTTGAAAACACGCTGTCGATCCATAGCTGAGTTGGGCTCCTTGAATGACTTAGATCAAGTCAAACTCATTTGAATTTAGAATATGGCTCCAACTCAGACGAACAACCAATAGAAACTTGTTGATAGGAAAATATGCATGTACATGAGGGCCCCACCTGTTAATAGTCATAGAGCACACATGGCAGTATCTCGTGGGTCTCACCATTTTTAAAGAACTTGCTTCTTTTCACGAGCCAACGGGGAACGATGATGATCACATCTCCTCATTTGCGCAACATTTTCGATCTCAAAGTTTTGGGAAGTGGTACAAGACATATTGGCTGAGTTGACATACATGTGGTGTCGTTTCGCTGACCTCGTGGCAATTAAACTTCAGTCATTTCAAATGGGTGAGCTAGTAGGGAACAGTCCAGATTAAATCCTGCGATCTCGTGATCATCGAACTTGCACAATAATACCATAGTTAATCTTAAAAGGGGGCCTTGATTAGGCCGACGAGACCTTACCCCTCAAGAATTTATGATAAAAGCATAAGTCACTTGTATGCAGAGATTAGGGGTCGATTTTAGGAATAATTAAAACACCTTGTGACCGGGAATGACCGAATAGCTCAAAATGAAGGGGCCGGTAAGAAATGTGAAACGATGACTCAAGAGATGACTTAAGTTAGAGGTAACCAGACCAGCAAATCAATAAAGAAATAAGACACCTGAGGATAATGAGGGATTTTGGATGATTCTTTTATTGAAATAAAACCCTAAACCCAGTGAGTAATCATCATACAATGTAGATATTTAGGATAAAAGACCTCAAAATATCAAGGAGTTTTGGGGGTCTAACACAAAGTTTGAAAAAATCACTACTACAACCCTTGCATTCGACCATTTATAGATTATTCATTCTTTTTCCAGCCATTTACAATTGATTCCCACATTCAAAACAATTGCATGTAATTGAAATCCCCATTTTTGACAACTTTCCCAAAAAGGTTGCATGACAAAATTAGCAACTTTGACAATTTTTTACATTTTTGAAACCCACGACCCCAAGCACCACAAAAATGAATTAAATACATGGTAAATGGTCATAAGTGACCTAATTAGACCATAGAACCCACTGAAACCCATTAACAACTAAAAAAACCCAAATTTACAAAAATGAGCAAAAATGAAGCACCTAGTGCCCCTACACCAAAGAAGAAAAAGAAAAAGAAGAAAAAGAAGAAGAAAAGAAGAAAGAGGAATAAAAGGAAGCCATTCCAGATGAGAAGAGAAAAGAAAAAATTACCAAATGCCTTGAACAATCAAATCCATCTGGATAATCATCTAGAAGTACCCTTAAAGGTCTTCTTTCAAGGCAAACTGTATTTCAACCTGTGCTTCCATCACAACTAGTCAAACTGCCATCACACCCAGGTTATGTGCACTTGAAAAATATTACAGCTAGTGAAAAAATAAAACTAAGTGGAACTTTTCTTATCTCTATCACACAAGAAGCAAAGAAGTCTTATCAAAAGGGAAATGAATTGAGAAATGAAGCTATCAAAGCTTTACAAGAGACAACCCCTAGTGTGATATCAGATAACTCTTTAGCTCCAATTGAAAATTTGAGGCTTATAGTTGATTTAGTCAAAGAGTACACATCTAACCTCAAGGTACAAATTGCAAAAGAAGTGGAGTTGAGTCTGCTAGAGAAAAGAGTGTTGTTTTTGGAAGAAAAGTGTACAATAGCATGTGAAAAGGCTTTACAAATCTTGAAAAAGGTAAGAGAATGTGATGAGGAATCCTAGCTATTGTTTTTTTATTGCATGAAGTGGTTAGAAGCCACTCGAGGTATCAAGGAATTAATGGAATTGATTGAGTCTCAACTTACATACGTTTCCGGAGATTATAAGATTGCAAATGAGAGAAACTATATTAGATGGGGTTTCTATTGCAAATCTTTAGAGAAATTTTTTTATCTTGTAGATGCAAAAGGAATATGCTATGAGACTTTATGCCTAGCTCAGAGACTTGGTCATGCCCAAACATGTCTCTATATCAAATGCATTGATGGAAGCAAAAAAACTTAAGAAGATGAACATCGCTCCATCAACTCCGGAAGAAGGAGAAGAATGTTTGGTGGAATTAGAATCTGTGCATAAAAATCTTTCTAGGGAAAAAAGAGTCTGGGATGATGGAAAGCTAGGTTGGGAAGTGATTATTAAGGAGTTACAAGGTGCCTCCAGTTCTTGATTTTAAGTTTTTTCTTTTCTCAGTCCTTTGTCCTTGATGTCAAAGGGGTAGAAGAGGAGAAGAGGAGAAGAGAAGAAGAGGAGAATAATATGCAGAAAGTATGTCATGTACATATGTTAGGGGGAGTTGAGCATAATATTTTGTTTTGAAGCACGTCTCATTTTTGGCACATGTTGCCATCAATGAAAAAAGGGGAGATTGTTGGAAGAATGAAGGTGACCTTAGGGTTTATTGTCATTGATGCCAACACTGGTTGGTAATTGGCTAAGTAAACTATGTTTCTATGTTGATCCAGTATTTTGGTACAAAAATATTCTCAGTAAAAGGAAATTCTATGAGTTTTTGATATGTTACTCAGGAGTGTTAGTTATATGTATAAACGAGCTTTCAACAATCTTTGTTGATTTGGCTATGTAATCCAAGTGACAAAATTTCGATATTCTTTTGGTCGACAAGGTTGAGAACTATTTGTACCTTATGTGTCTCTTATTAGGTCCAGGCTGACCTAATATATGGATGACATGTTTTGTTTTGTGTGCCAAAATAAATTTTGAATTGGGTTGAAAAGTCATTTTTAATTTTATGTGTTCACATTCAATTAGGCCGACCTAATTGATGATGGAAGACATGACTGTGTATATGTGTGTGTATAATAGATAGTAAAATATATAGATATAGAATATGTATGCGAGCAATGCAACAAATGAAATAGTGCAAAGTGACTGATAATGATTGTATATCTGCAACTAGAAAAAACTTTGGTGTTTTCAGAGCTTAACTGAAACTAATTTTTGCACTTTGTAGGTGCAATTCTCCAGTTCACTTTTGGCAATGAGCCATACCTCTTTTTTTTTTTATCTTGGCTATAAGCCACATTTTGTATTCAAGTTGTGAGCCTTTCAAGGATAGTGCATCCTAGCAGTGAACCCTATAATATCTTATGACCAGTTATAATATATTGTGACCTAATCTCACTGTGGTTTTTCCCACTTTGGGTTTTCCATGTGAAAATCCTAGTGTCAATGTGTTATGATCTCTTTTATGTTTTGGTTTGCTATTGCAGTGAGATGTGGATTGATAATCAGATGGTTAATAATTAATTTTGTTAGAAGAAAATTGATTCACCCCCTCTCAGTATTCACTGTATTCAACACCTAAGCCACTATCTAGGTTTAATTTTTGACAAGAATACCTCCACTAGAGGATGACATAGATGAAATTAAAACTTCTTATTCCTCTTGATTCTCAAATTCTCCTTCTTCCAAATCTTTTCCATTTCCTTTGTAACTTCTACTGGATCAACCTTAGTGATTGGTTCATATCTCTCTTTTTCACATTTATGCTTCTGTAGAATTTGACAAAGTGTCTTGGTTTGCTACAAATATGAAAAATAACATTCTTCCACCCAAATTATCCTTTATTCAATCTAGATCTACATTGGTTAGCCTTGTGTCCAAATAAATTGTAGTGATAACAATAACATTTGAAGGGATAGATCATTTTTTTCAACATCTTACTTCTGCATCCTATAGCTTTGTGTCCAATTATTTTGCATTTAAAACATTGACTGGTGAATGGTAAAGCGTTTTGGTTCATTCTATCATTCTATTTTATTTTTTGCCCTATGTCCAAATCTATTGTAGGAATAACAGATACCATTAAAAGATGAGTGCCTTTGAGCATTTGGTTTTTTGATAGGAGGTATTCTTGCTTTGTTCGTCTAGTTTCAAATCTTTCTAATATCTTTCTTGTCCTCAATCCTCTTAGTATTTGAACTTTCTCCATTCTCATGTCCTAGACCACTCTCGTCCTTAGATATTTTTTGATCAACAATCAACTCATCAAGCATTACAGAGCTTGTCTTGAATTTATCCTCATGTCTTCTTTATTTTTCAAGGTATGATTTTAGAATTACCATTTCTTGTTCAAGTCTTACACATTCATCCATCTTTCTATTTACCCTTGCATTCAGGTATTCCTCAATTCTTTTCTTTTCTTCCACTTGTTCTTTCAGTTCAGTGATGTCCTTATTTGATTTCTTCAATTGATCACTGACTTCTCTATGTCTTTCTTTGAATTTCTAGATTTGTTCTCTTAGTTTCTTGATGCACTATTTTGCTTCCTTAAGGATTTCCTTCAAATCCTTCTCTTCTTCTTCTTCAGTTTTGTCAAGATCTTCAAGAGAAATTTCAAGTTCAACATTATCTAGGATAAAATCTTCTTTAATATGTTCAGTGAGAATCTCTTCTAGATGAATAGGAAATCTTTTATTTTCCATGTGTTCATGTTATCAATTAGATTTGCACCCTACTGAATATGAAATTCAACAATCTAATGACACATGGAAACCTTCTTCAGATGTGGGTGATCTAAGCGAAGAAGGAATCTCTAGAGTGAGCTGGTTCTCCGAATGATAATCCTATTCTAAATGATTCTTCTGAGAAAAGGGATAGAGAAAAATGACTGAAATAATAACTATGACTCAAAATGATTTTCAGGACTTGATAATATTTTAATGATGACTTTGGTTTTTTCCTACAACTTTCATAAAACAACAATATTTCAAAATTCCTTGTGAACAATAAATACACAAATAATTTGCATGAAGATTTAAGTTTAAACACAACATGCAACTTGTATCTTTGAACTTTTGCACCAATATTATAGCTCTAGACATAATAAGGATTCTGCAAGTAGAAATCACAATATAACATCGAACTAATACTGTAAAAGACACAAAATTAAGGAATAGGAGTGTTGCTTTATTCAACTGAAGGAGTATGCCATAATCTGAAACTAAGTACAAAATAAGTTTACAAGCTCAAAAATGTGTAAGAGCAAGAAACTAGAATCTAAAATGAGAAGAAGAAAAACTAAGTTTTCCTTCAAGATAAAAAAACTCCCAAAACCCTAATCTGAGCTCAAGAAGAAAAGCTCCAGAAAAGGTATCAAAATTGCCCAAAAAGCTTGCACAAAAGTGGAAAAAACACACTTTTTGCATGCCCATATTGTCAAACCTCTAAAAAAAGGCTAAAACTGATTTAAAGCAAAAAAACATCTTATCTCTCCAGCAGGAATCTCAAATTTGACCAAGACAATATCTCTCAAAAAGAATTTGCTAAAAATAGTGAAGAATAAAACAATTTGTTTTATTCTTGCTTTACATAGTTTGCAGATCTTATCTTCTCACAATTAGATTTATTTTTGCAATTAAAGATTTAGAAAATCTTTTGCAAAAAAATTAATAGCTTATCTCTCCAAGATTTAATTGATTCTCTTGAAAATCAATTACAAAAATAACTAAGGCTCTCATTCATAATTTAATTGACCTTTTCAAAATCTATTAAGAAACCTAAGGCATTAGACATTTCTCATTCTCCACTAAGCCAAAGGTATAAATGTTAATATTAAAATCACAAGCCCTAGATACTTAACCAAAACCTAAAATCATTGAAGCCAAGACTTACAAAGTCTTATGAATTTTCCTAAAGCTCGACCTAGGCATATGCAAATAAATGAAGACTTAAACAAAGTCGACCTGGGGCATGTTAGAATTCGGCCCCTCATGGTATTAAGCTTCATATTTTAATTTCAAAATGGAAAAAAGGACCCTAAGTTTGAATTAGGGCAAGTAGAACAAAGACAAAGGGGAAACCCTAATCCTTTATCATTTCACACATTTCAACTTTGAAAGTTTGGCTCTGCCTGGGAAGAGATACCGCTGCCATGAAAGCTTGACTTTGCAGCTTGGGAATGCCTTGGAAACTTCAAATTTTTAACTTCAAATGGTCGATTCTTCACTGTTGTTCATGGTAAGTTGTCTTCATAATATTTTGTGGCTTTTACCATTGTTTTGAAGGGAAAGAATGACCTTCTAAGGCTGCAACCTATGCATGTATTATGTCTAATTGTTCTTGTATTTCATTCCCCTTTGCTTGCCTTGTCTCTTGTTGGCCGCCATGGGAGAGATTGACCCTTATTCTTGAGAGCTCTTAAGAGCTTGGCCGCAACTTATCTATTCTTCTACAAGCATCACAAGGTAAGCTTTACTCTCTCTATTATTCTTTCTGGTTGAACCAAAGATTTAGAAGCTTATATGCAAAGAAATAATTATTGTTTCTTTAGAAACGAAATGCAGACCAAGTACTAGCCACACCATGAATATGTGATTCTGAGTTTCTTCTATGAATTTCTCACTGTACCTCGCATCCTTTATCTTCATATTTTTTATTTAAATACAACAAACTTGAAATTCTTTCCATAATTTAAGTGGTTTTGTAACTGAGAACTCCTCCTTCATTTGGCCGTGCCATGAAAGAACAAATGGTGCTTGTAATCTGCATTTTGATGTAAAACCCTTACATGTGTGACTAAAAATTGTAGTATCTATCTTTAAATTCAAAAGCCCAATGTGGGTATTCTGAAAAATAAATAAGAATCTGCATATTTTGATATTCATGCAAAATTTAGGCTCGACCCATCATGGTTTTCTATTTTCTGCTCATTCTGGAAACAACCTCTTCACATTGTAATTCTTGTGTAATCTATCTATGTTTGTCTACCTAATAATTGTCAATTATTCTTTAAAAAAAATACTTTGAAAGACATAACAATTGAATGATAGAACAAATATCCAAAACAATGTATTTTGATTGTCTCCTTTCCAAATATTGTGATGCATAAACTTTACTTAAGGAAATCCTTTGTAATCTCAGCCAAAATAACACTGGCTGTCTTGTTGAATCATTGCTTCACTTCATCAAACATACTGGTTATTGTATTGATGCTTGTTATCCTCCATTTTGATGGAAATCTAAAACTCTCTTCATATCCCTTCATTATGTAAAAACTGTCTAATGCACTCGTTCCTCTCTCAAATGAAAATCTAAAACTTACTACATGTTTTCCTTTATCAAACATTGCTCTTTGTTAATGAGGCATTATGTATGCCTATTCATTATCACCATCATGAGCATGAACATTGTTGAACCTTGCATAATATCATGAACATGATGAACAAATAATACTATGGCAGAAGAATATAAACCATACAATAATGTTTGAGATGAATGTACTCAGTTGAATTGATTGAGCTCATTTAAATTAACTATTCACTTGTAGCTTTCGGAAAACATTTTTGATTGCTATGAGTGAACAATTAGCTTGATGGCTTGAAAAAGAACTCTCCTTTATGCCTTCAGTCATATAGTACATCTCTACTTAGCCCCAGCTGTAATGTATGCGGGGCAACATTCTGAGCTCTACCCTTGTGGGAGCCCATTTTTCTCCACATGCTTGGTCTTCAAACAATAATCAACTACATGACTTTGCCTATACTTGCACATGGAAACAAACAATGTTAGCATAAAAAAAATGTAATGATGATGCTTCCCTTGTTAGTTCATGTTTTTGTTCCTTCCTAGATTGTTTCAGTGTATGATCAGTAGCATTCTACATTATCATTGATGGTTCATGTAGGTATGTTCATAGTCGGAGCTCTAACAACCCTCTTTTCCTTCATACAGGTCAATCATAGCTCGAAGAAGACAGATGGTGGACCACTTCTGCATCAGTCATCAACAACATGCAATGATGATTATGTCCATACTTATGTGATTTTTCCTTTTCATGCATCTTCCATAGTGTAGTATGCTGCTTATGATGCATTGTGACAGTTACATCCATGACTTGTGTGGATATTTAATTTCTCTTTCTACTTTTCATTCTGAAAGGAAAATGCATCTTAATGCAAATTTGTATCATCATTTGAATTTTCGCAATCTCAAATGTAATCTTGTAAATATGAATTACTTTATGAAATAGATGAAAGCATTCAATCATGCTTTACCATTTGTATGCTCAATTCTGTACTCCATTTGATTGTGAAACACTGAATAGCAATTTTTTTGAAATTCAGTTCTCTCAAAACACTTGCATAATTGTCACTTGATAAATGATGAATAAAGTGCAAAAAAAACTTAAGCATATGCATAAATAACTATAATTTTCACTTTGAAATATAACAGTATTTAATCCAGCTCCACCAATTGAGTTGTAGCAAAAAATTGGTAACAGTTCAATTTTCAAGATTTTCCTCAAGTTGTTAGACTTCTTAAGAGGAACTAGGCTTTGAAACAAATAGTTAAACACCCAAAATATTGAGAGGGGGGTGAATCATTATTTTATTAAATCATCCAGCTATAAACCGTTCAATAATTAAAACATATCTGACTACAATTGTAAGTAAAGACATGAAAGATATTATAATGCAGCATGACACATAAACACCAATTTTTTTACGTGGAAAATCCAAAATGGGAAAAACCACGGTGAGGGTTAGCTCATAATATAATATATATAGATATAGAATATTACAAAGCCTCACTACCGGGACTCATTTTCATTGAAGGCTCATTGCCTGAGGTAAATTACAAAACAAAATATGGCTCACTTCCAGGAGGTGAACTGAGATAGAATGCACCTTCCTTGCATTGGAGTTCAGTTCCAATGAAGCATCAAATATAAAAATTCTCTGTAAAGAATACTCAAATATTCCATCTTCTCATTCATATAATTTCACACATTCACACCATACAAAAGTCCACACATGATCTCTCTAAATTTCACCACTTCATTATTGTTGCATATTCAATATCTTCTTCTTCTTCTTCTAAAAAATATCTTTCATATATATACCATATACATCAACATAGCACTAATTAGGTTGGCCTTATTAGAGTAGCCCTATTTCAAATAATAACTAACTCTTTCAACATTATCCTCCAAAAATATTCATCTTCATGACCAACACAAGTGTGTAATATATGGTATCAATCAACACAGACCTAAGATAGGTCCCTTTAGCATCCACAACACATTTAATCTTCTTAACACAAATTCATAATTAGGTCGGACAGAGTTAGACCTAAAAGATCAAATAATTCAAGTGTATATGTAATTTTCCAAAAGTGTAATCCCAAAAAATTTTAAAACATCGAATTCTCCTTTAGACGACATCAAGTAACTTATCTTCAACTCCGCAATGCAAAACAATTAATCATGAGAAAATGTGGAATCTCCCACATCAATGTGCTATACAAAAACTTACTATAATCCTTAGAATAAAACATTGTTATTCATATCTTCTATATGCATTTTCATATCATCATAAAATTTTTGAGGTAAGATGAATCTCATAGTCATGAATCTATGTACAAAATTTTGTAGTGATATCTTTCTTTTTGGTAGAATTTGGACCAAAAAATTGATGCATTGAACCAATATATAAACAAAACATTGTGTACCAACCTTCTGTTAACTATATCTTTCCAACTATATAACCAAGCCAACCACAATCTGGTCAGTAGATGTAAATGATGTCAAGATAGAACATATTATCAACTTCTGAATGAATCTTACAAGATAAGATGATTCTAACCAAAATATCAGATCAACAAACTTTCAGTACCAGATTAGCATAACTCGAACCATTATTACCGAAACAACTATTGATCTATACAAGTAATGTGAGTAAGGTATGCTGATGTAGATTTTGACATCAATTAAAATCTTCCAATTTCCAACATCCCCCCCTCTCGGTCATCTTGTTCATTCAACACTTCTATGCTTCTTGATCCTCTTTTTCCAGTTCTTCCACTTTCAAAGGGGCATTGTCTTGAGTGTACTCTTCATCTATCACATGCTCATGTTAAGCATCAATGTTCTTTGTTTCTTCTCCCATCATGACTTCTATAGTAGTGTTCTTTGAAATCATACCATATTTCTATGCAATGTCAAAATTTTTATCAATTGTCGCCTTCTTTAGCTTCTCAAAATCATTCTTGTCTCTACCCATAAGAGTAGTCACCCTTTGCTTTACTCTAAATTTAGTGTTGTACACTTCAGCCAATGTGGCTCTATTTTCCTCAAATAGAGGAGCACCAACCTTCTCCAACACATATTCTTTTATCTTTCCTTCTTCTTTAATTGCTTCTAGTCTTCTCTTCACTAGGATATTCCATAGCTCTTTGTGAATTTTATTCTCAATTTTTTTCATATCAACTTCCAAAACAATAATGTATTTGAGAACTACCTCAATAATGGTTCCCTTATCCACCTCATTTACTTCACCATACAAGGCTGCAATTTTTCCAAGCATGTCATCATATATCATTCCATTAACAAGTGATTCTACCTTCATGGGATGACAAGGTTTTTCTAGAGATATTTTATTTTGCTTCTTCTTGAC
Source organism: Sequoia sempervirens (assembly GCA_007258455.2). Lineage (NCBI taxonomy): Eukaryota > Viridiplantae > Streptophyta > Pinopsida > Cupressales > Cupressaceae > Sequoia > Sequoia sempervirens. The sequence goes on along the minus strand of VDFB02026320.1, from coordinate 52,441,781 downwards.
ATCTGAAGTCTTCTTTGTTTCTACCTTCTTCTTCTTTTCCAGAGATGGCTTTTTGGTGGTTTCTCCCTTCTTCTATTGCATGTGCATTAAAAATTATTTTTCTTTCTCAATTTATTCTTCTTGAGAAGTATCAACTATATCTACCTTCTGCTTCGTTGGTCTTTCTTCAATTTGTGAAGTCTCTTCCAGACCAACGGGGGTCCTTCTTCCTCTTCTTATACATTTACACTTATATTCTTTTCTCTAAAATCATTTTTTTTTGGTCTTCTCTTTGCAAGGGAGACAAGTGGTGATATTGGAGTAGCCTTCTTCTTCTTTGACCATTGCATGTACACAATCAGAGGGGAATTCTCCTTCACTAGAGGATTGTTAATTATTTTCCTTTTCTTTCCAATAGGCTACCTAGTCCTAGAGGATTTTTAAATAGTAGGAGGGATGATAGAGGTTCTACCAAATCTCCTTGAGATCTCTGGAGCTCCAGCCCTTGCTCTTGAATAATCCACTTGCTCCTTTTAGATGCCCATTTCCTCTACAAACTGATCAACCATCTTTCTAACCTTCTTTTGTATTTGTAGTTTCTTTTACTCCATGCGCACCTCCAAAGACTTTTCTTCATAAGTTCCATACCTTTCCTTAGTTGTATCCTTTGGAATCTTCAACAAAATGTCAACTAAACCGGTAATCTCTTTTTCAATGACCTCATATCCCAATGTAGGGATCCACACAGTCCTTGGTTCAACTACCTTCATGATGCATTCATCAGTGTTTACCAAAAATGTGATATAATTTTAATATCTCTTTAGCAGCTTTCTTGGAATTATGTATCTTTCATGCATCCTCTTTTGAAAAACTGTAAAGAAAGCAACAAGTGCCTCATCTTGTGCCTTCTCATAACCAAGACCACTCATAAAATATTTTATCTAATGAGAAATTAGTCTTCCTTGCAACCATTCCACTCTTTTGGTTTCAAGTATCTCCTTTAGAAAATAGAAAATTAAACACATAACCAAAGTACCATACTTAAATGTATACTTCTTTTCATTGGTTTGTTTCAAATTTTCTATCAACTATTTTCTTAGTATCTCACAAAGATCATAGTCAACACCTTTTTACACCATCTCATATGCTACATTGATTGCAATGGTAGATACTGAGTTATCTTTATTTATGAAGTATATTTTATAACCAATTAACATTGCTGCATACCTCATAGCTAAATTTTTGATGGGATTTATTGCTAGATCCTTCTTATCATAAGTTATACTTGTGAGTTCCATTACCACTTCATTCTTAATTGATTTCAAGATAGGAATAGGTTTGGTGGAGCATAGACCTATCACCTCTCTAATTACTTCTTTTGTTATCATTCTAGGCATGTCACTCCAAATGAATTAATCATGGATTCTACTTAATGCCATTCTAACCCACTTGTTATCAAAACAAAAATTCAAAAATCATTGCCATACATCCAATTTCTTTTTGACTAGATTTTGATATTCTTATTTTAGGGAAAAATTGTCTCCAATAAATTCTTTCATCCACATATTTGCTAACTTGTTGTGATCATATTCATCCTTTTTTTGTGAATTTAAATCCTTATATCTTCTATTGGAAAAACCCCATATGGAACATGCAAAAATGCACCTAATGGGTTATCTTCTATGGATTTTGTAGGGTATTTCTTAAACATAGGTTGTGGCTACTCAGTAACATTAATAACCCTTGGTGTAACCATTGCAAATAATTCAAACTACTTTCAAACAAAGTTCTTTTAAAAACTAGGGCAAAGCTAAGATTATAAATACCTTTTCTTCTGTTTCTTGAACTAGGGTTTCAATGCACTAGGTCACAAATAGCTTTCGATCACTCCAAATAACTTCCTTGTTTCTCTAATTCTTCTCAATACTTTTTATGAATGAAATTGGATAAGGAAAATCACTTTATAACCCTTCAAATCTTAACCTAATTTTACATTAAATGCTTCAAACAATAAAGTTGGCAACCCTTTATTTGTATGCACAACCAACTTTTGATGCTCCACAAACTTCTAAATTGTCATATTTTCTTCTACAATCTTCACCAATAGATCAAGCATGTTGATCTACACCACATATATTCATGATGAGGCATCAGTACCATCTCTTTGGTAGGGGATGCAATATTTTTATTAAAGCTCCCACTAAGCCAAAGCTCTCAAAGTTTAGTTTTTAGAGGAAACATCTAGACCGAATGTTGGTACAAATTTATCCTTGACTTTTGTCTCTTCCTTCTTTCTCCAAATCTTTTCCATCTCCTTTTTTTTGGATCAATATGTTGTATTGATTTATTCCTCTTTATCAAATTATCCTTCCTCATATTTCTACTTATGTAAAACTTATCAATGTGTCCAGGTCTATTGCAATTGTAACAAGTGATAATATTTTGACCATTACGCCTTCCATTCATTCTAGATCTACATTGATTAGCTTTATATCCAAGTCCATAGAATGTATAATAGTATCCATTGAAAGATTGAACCATTCTACCATTGTTATAGCCACTCATTAATTGACTTTTGCACTCACTAGCTCTATGACCAAATTTCTTGCATGTAAAGCATTGACCAAAAAAAGATGGAACATTTTGATTCATTCTACTTCTACTTTCCATAAGCTTATGTCCAAATTTATTTCAGGAATAAAAAAATCCATTAAAAGATGGGTACCTTTGTGCATTTTTTTTTCTAACTGGTGGTTTCTATCTTCATTCCTTTGATTTTGGATCTTCTTGTCATTGTTCTTCTTGTCTTCAACATTTGATGTCTGATTTGAACTTTAACCCTTTTCAAATCCTAAACCTTCTTTATATTTAGAGCCTTTCTAATTTCCAATCATTTCATCAAGCTTTGTAGTACTCATCTTGAATTTGTCTTCATGACTCCTTTCTTTCTCTAGATCTGATCTCATATTCACAACTTCTTGTTCAAGCCTTGTACATTCCTCAAATTTTCTTTTCACCATTTCATTCAAACATTCCTCAAATTTTTTATTTTCTTCAACTTGCACCTTCAAACTGGTGATAGTTTCATTTTCTTACTTCAATTATTCATAGATTTCCTTATGCATTTCTCTAAACTTCTTGATTTTTTCTCTCAATTTTTTGATAAATTCATCTTCTTCTTTGAAATTTTCTTTCATATCTTTGTTTTCACCTTTAGCCCTTTCAAGATCTTCAAGAGAAACTTTGAGTTATCCATCTTTTCCAAGTATGCAATCTTCTTCAATGAATCCAATAGTAGGAATCCCTTCTAGAGGAGTAGGTAGTCTTCTAACATCCATGTGTTCAACCTCCAAGATCTTCCCCAAGTGGTTAAGCTCCTTCCAAGGAACCAAGCTATGATACCAATTGTTGAACACCCATAATACTGAGATGGGGGGGTGAATCAGTATTCTTGTAAACCATTAAAACATTTAAACATCCAAACCACATAACACATGAACATTAGGATTTTTATGTGGAAAATCCAAAATGGGAAAAACCATGGTGAGGATTAGCTTGCGATATATTATAACTGGTTATAGTATATTTAAGGAAGTGCTCACTATAGGTGACCTCACTATCCAAGTGGACTCACTACCCACTGAGAAAAGATAGAAAAGAGATTGTGGCTCATAGCCTAGTTTGAACTATTACAATTGCATCTATCATATGCATGAATTACAGTTCCAATGAAGCTCAATAAACTAAATTTACACACTTCATTTGATTTAGATCTAACACTTTTCTTTCCTCTACATTCACAACTTAAATTTGCACTACTCTGATAATATTCACATCACTCACATGTCTCTCATATATTACATACATCAAAACACCAAAAGTGATCTAACATATATATCCACTTCAAGCATAACATCAATTAGGTCATCCTAATTAGATGTAACATTCAAAATATAACTTGTCGTCTCCAAATATTTTCATACATGCCTCGTGCCAAAATTCAAATCTCAAAATAACTTTAAATATGTTGGCATGGACCTATAATCGATCCCACATAAGATCACAACACTTATTTAACCTTTGCATGCCTTTAAACTTATTAGGTCAACACCACAAAATAGCTAATACAAAAAAATTCAACTGTGTATCTACATTCAAACACATGTACTTCAAAATGTCATGCCAACTAGAATTCATACTCTATTGACATATGTTAATATCTCCTTAAGACTGCAAAGCCAAAAATTTATTTGCAAAGAAGTGCAGACTCTCCCACTCAAATGGACTATGCAAGAAATGACTGTAATCTTCCAAATCAAACCTCTGTTGCTTATATCTCTCAAACCAAAAGCCAAACATGATGAAATTATAGAATTATATGCTTATAAAAACAACAAAATAATGTTTGAAGTGCAAAGTGAAAACTTCATTTGTGGATCGGTGTAGACCCAAAAACTAGATGCTTTATTAGACAGAATTAACAAAGTTGATGCTTAGTCATTTTCTATCACAACCAACTTCATCAGATCAAACCATTTTGTAAAAATTTCTTCCACAAACACTCCAAAACCTATTAGAACCAACCAAAATGATCTACAATGATTTGTACCATGATCTCCACATCAAGATACAATGTTGGCATTAATGAAAACAATGCAACACATTGTTATATGCCTTTGTGCTTATCCCTCATGCTCATGTTTCTAACAACAATATAAATGGCATTCATCCAACATGGTCCTCATGTGTGTGTACTTACCCTTGATTGTAAATGGATGTGTAGTTTGGGGTTTGGTTTCTTGGTCGAGAGGAAAGTTAGTATGGGCATGGTCATGATCTCTAGGGTCAAGGAACACTATGTTGTTAAGGATGGAGAGGGCATAATTATATGGTAATCCAATCATCGATTCAATAAATTTCCTTAGCATTGTGTCTTTTATATTTTAATAAATATGTTCATAAGGTCATTTCCTTGTTTATAATTTAGGAGGTTGTTGGTATCAAGAGTTTACTTAAGATCATTAGGATTATCCTCATCCATATCACTAAATTTTCATGAAAGGTTTGGGATAATTTTGCTAGGAAAGCTTGAACTATTCTATGATAGATTGGCTACATGGAAGGTATTTTATTCAAGAATTTCAAGTTTTTTGGTTTTTATTTGCAATAGAAGATATTATAGTTTATTTAAGGATTTTATATGTAGGACATGGGCATTGATGTTTGATCAATAGGATTTGGATTAAATGAGTGGAAAAGAGGGAAACATTTTCTAGACTCAAAGATCTAAAGTGAAGGTTGGATTGGATGATTATTTTGGAAATATGGATCTATTAGATACCAAATGGATGATAGCATTAGGTTATATTACATGGATGATATTGACATGATGCAAAGTAGGTGTGGATAAAATCAACACTAATTCAACCAATCAAAATTTTCAATCCTAGAACATAACTTGGTGGGTTTTTGCTCACAAGGCCTCAATCTCCTAGTAGTACTTCCTAACTGGTTTTTCCATTACAAATTTGTGTGCAGATGTCAAAACCAAACTATAAAGACATTTTTGAATACCCTTTTCACCATTTACAAACATATCTAAATTCCAAGTATAGTTGCTTTGGAAGGAAATGGCTTAAAATTGACTGTCCTAGTTTCTTGGCCTAACTTGGTAGCAATAAATTGTGATTTTTTTTCCATAATTTTCAATGCAGACATGAAATCAAGAATATAAACTTAGTTTTAGATACCAATTTAGGATTTATACAACATATCTCAAAATCAAGGTAGGTTACTTTGTATGAAACCCTTAAAAAATTGATTGTTTTACTGCCAACTAGATCTAAAACATAAAGAAATTTGACCTAGGGCATTACCAAAACAAGTACAAACCTTCTCCTCTGACCTTGCAACTTTATAGAAACTTAAAAAAAACCTATTTATAGCCATTCCACCAAGTTTCATGAGGTTTCACTAGTGGAATGGTGAGATATTCATTTTTCTTCCTTCAAGGCACTAAACCTAGGGTTTTCAACCAGTCTAGGGTAAATTGGCTCTAAAACACTCAAATCTTAATGAAATTCAATGGGACAAAGTGCAAAAAAAATTAGACTCAATGCTCCATCAAATTCAATTGGTTTTAGATCATGAACCAACTGTACAAGGTTGTACCAAGCTCTGAAACAATAATTTAACATTTAGAAATGCAGAAACAAAGATGTCTTTTATTGATTTCACTTTAAAAATAAAACAACCAACCTTGGTTTTGACCTCCCTAAGGCTATTTAAATAGGTACCAACTATTTACAACTGATTTTCAAACTACAACCGTTCTAATTCCTTCATTTACTTGGGGTATGTGTAGGATCATGATGGGCCAAAAAGTGGCAATATGATGGGTATGTGGTGATGACTATTTTTTTACCCAAAATTGATGAAATGAAAAGGGTTTTTAAAGGAGATTATCAGCTTTCCATCAATATAAATTATGCTTTACTTTGAATTTAATAAGTAATTATTATTTATTTTCTATTCAAATTATCACTAAAGTCCTAATTGATAGGTGATTGAAAAACATCTATAGCTTTCAAATGGTATCACATTTTTTGAATCAAAACATGTGTCACATTCTATGCTTCACATACTATAGGATTAAAAAAAGAGAGTTGAATTTCATGAAGACCAAGTTAAGGTGGTTAGACATATAAGTTTTATTTTTTAAAATTTGTAATAAAAAATAATTAATTATTTACTTGGAAAAAAATTACAAAAAAATATGCATCACATCAGGGCATGAGTCCTCTACTTATATCTAAAGTATTATAAAAAATATTATCATTTTATTGTGGTTAGGGTGGTCAGAAGATACACCACTTCTTATTTTTTCCCTAAATTTAAGTACCATTACATTGAAATTTCAAATTTTCACCAAATAGATTTAAAAAAAACCTAGTAGTTTAGAAACTACATTCAATTTTCTATAGATGCTATTCTTACATATTTTTGAAATAATATAGATAACTTTTCAAATTTTTACATCAAGTTGCCTAACTCTAATTTTTCTGAATTTTTGCCACTTAAGGGCCTATTCTTTCCATGATGATCTTGCACATATTCCATGTTTTTGCACTTTTAAAACAATGACAACATTTTTGCAAAATTGACAACTTATGCAAATTGAAACACCAACACTCCTAATGACCTAATATGGACTCAAAAACTCATGACATGGTCTTAAATGAACTTATTACATAAAACCATTACAAGAAAACTAAAAATGACAATACATCCAACTCTAAACCTAAGGTGCTCCTGCACCATACTCCCGGGGAAAAAAATAATTCAAGCTCCTCTTGAGTTAGGGTCTACAACATGAGAACCATGCTTGAAATATTTTGTATGATTTATTTAAGTATTTGCACATTGTCTTCTTTGAAACAATTCCATGCTTGCTTCATCTTCATTGTAGGTTTCTTGAACATTTGGAAAATATATTTGAACTTGTCAATATAAACCTGTCCTCCATTTGCATCTCTACCTTGTAACTGATCCTTTCTTCTTTGATGAATGTCATGCATTTCAATGGTACCTTGTTCCCCTTCAATGACTTGTTTCATTTTCACCTTAGGTTTTTTGTCTCTCAAGTTTACAATCTCATCAAGAGCACTATGTCTTCTTTCTTTGTCTCTAATTTCAACAATGTAGTCACTGACATCTACAACTCTCCTTTACTGCTTCACACCTTATTTTCCTTCAAACATTGCTTGCTCAACCCTGAAATCTCTTTTCCAACAATCCTCTTGCCTATAGCATCCAAATTCCTTTCATTGAAAACTTCTCAAACAAGTGCAACATTTGTGTTGATACATCCCTTTCTGTAGACACATCACATTCTTCATTTTGTTTCTCATAGGCTACTATGCATGAAAAACTAGCCCCTAGAACAAAAGCTAAATAGTGACTAACACCTTTCTTTGGAAGAAAAAATTTAGAAAATTTATCAACCACTATGTTTACATGATCCTTCAAGACATCCTAAACTTCCCAAGGCAACTCTTCAATGCTTGTTGATATTAAAACAATCTTAGGTTTTCTTACCTTTACATTACTCACCTCTTCCTCTTTCTCAGATGGATTTTACTCTTCCTTCATCAACAAAGAATCCCCAATGTCTAGTATTGTTGTCCTCTTTTTCCTTCTTCTCTTTAGAATAATCTTCTTGATAGGCCATTTAACCTTCTTCTTTATTGGCCAATTCCAACCATTTTCTTGGTTTGCTCTCCCAAGCAATTGTTGTATCTCAAGTTTCATTTTTTTATATCAAGTTCCATTTTTTTCCATTTCTTCCAAGGCATGCTTCAACTCCATTATCTCTTGCTGCACTTTTATCTGTTCTTTCTCATTTTTCTTCTTCATCTAACTTTTCTCTTTTCTCATCAATGGCTTCTTTCTTGTTACCTCCATACTCTACAATTCTCCATATAATTTTCTCCTCAACTCTTCCATTCTTTTTTCTCAAGCAAGTCTCTTTCACCTTGCTTCTTTTTGTCTTTGTGATACTTCACCTCAAGCCTCTTGCTTTTCCCTTGGCCTAGTCTTTTGGCATCTAGTTTCTTGCTTTAACCTACAAAAAGGTAACACATAAACTCCCAAAACTTATCTTTTTAGATCTTCAGGATTTGATACCAATTTTATGTAGAGCATGAGTGGATAAAATCAACACTAACTCAACCAATCAAACTTTTCAATCCTAGAACATAACTTGGTGGGTTTTTGCTCACAAGGCCTCAATCTCCTAGGAGTACTTCCTAACTAGTTTTCTATCACAATTTTTTGTGTAGACCTCAAACCAGAATTGTAAATACATTTTTGAGGACCGTTTTCACCATTTATAAACATATCTAAATTATAGGTATAGTTTCTTTAGAAGGAAAGGGCTTAAAATTGTCTGTCCTAGTTTCTAGGCTTAATTGCTTTAACAAACTTGGTAGCAATAATTTGTGGTTTTTCAGCCATAATTTTTATTACAAACATGATATCAAGAATATAAAATAATTTTTAGATACCCATTTGGGATTTATACAACATATCTTAGAATCAAGGTAGGTTACTTTGTATGGAACCCTTCAAAAATTGATTGTTCTTCCACCAACTATATCTAAAACATAAAGAAATTTGACCTAGGGCATCACCAAAACACGTACAAACCTTTTCCTTTGACCTTAAAACTTTATAGAAAATAAAAAAACCTATTTACATCCATTCCACCAAGTTTCATGAGGTTTCACCAGTGGAATGGTGAGATATTCATTTTTCTTTCTTAAAGGCACTAAACATAGGGTTTTCAACCAATCTAGGGTAAATTGGCTCTAAAACACACAAATCTTAATGAAATTCAATTGGAAAAAGTGAAATAGAAAGTAGACTCAATTCTCCATCGAATCCAATTTGTTTTAGATTATGAACTGATTGTACAAGGCCGTACCATGCTTTGAAACAACAATTTAACATTCAAAAATGAAGAAACAAGTGTGTCTTTTATTGATTTCACTTCAAAAATGTAACAAAGAATCTTGGTTTCGACAGGTCCCCAAGGATATTTAAATAGGTACCAACCATTTACAACCAATTTTTAAACTACAACCATTCTAATTCTTTCATTTACACTTGTGTCTTTTCATATTCCATGTTTTTGCACTTTTACAATAATGACAACATTTTTGCAAAATTGACAACTTATGCAACTTGACACACCAACACTCCTAATGACCTAATATGGACTCAAACACACATTCTATGGTCTTAAATGACCATATTATATAAAACCATTACAAGAAAACCAAAAGTGACAATGCATCCAACTTTGAACCTAAAGTGCTCCTGCACCATGACATTATTTAGATAACTTGGATTGATAGGATGAATCCTAAAGGTGTAAATACATGGTTGGATAAACTACACACATATGAAAGGATGTTTTTTCTTATCTTGGAAAATGAGTGTGACATACTTTTGGACCTATAGATGCTTACACTTTACATACTTTTGGACCTAGAGGGGCATTATGAATATTTACTAATTTAATTTAAATAAAATCTAACTTATTTTGCTTCATGTCCTATTGAAAAAAACTATCTCTAAGGTAAAAATTATTTGGGATGTAGTCTAAAATACTTTACCATAATTATTACATTTATATTCATGTAGAATAGAAATTATTATGTTTACATTAGATGGATATTTCATATGAAGTAAAATAATCAAGTTAACTATATTTTCATATAATGGTATGTCCTCCATAAGATAATTATATGAGATCACCAACAAGGGTAATTGATATTTTACCAAAATACTTTGTGTCATGTGATGGAAATACACATTTAAAGTATAATTTTTGATAATAAAAAATTCCTAGAGCCTATATAATTTATATAATCAATAAGAATATATTGAAGATGATTTAACTTTTTATGTAGTTTCACCAATGATTATTGACTTAAAGGCCATATTTTTAATCTAGCCATGTTTAAGAATGTGTGAATTTTAGGTGTATAGATAAATTACAACAATTCCTATTGGTGCAAGGATTAGTCATGGAATTTTACCATTAATTGACTTGATATATTGCACACCTAATACAATAACTAAGGTAAAATTTACCCATTCCACTAGAGTTCCTTGGATTATAATACTTGGAGGTTCAAAAATACCTTAAAATCCATGATGTTCCATGATTATGTTAAATGAAATAAAATATATATAAGGAATTATCTCTAGACTAATTTTTGTACTAATATATCTAGAGTGGTTCATAGTTGTGGGAAAGGGGAGATGAGAGATAGTTCCACTAAAGGTGAGAGCATAGTAATGATTTTAATTGAGGGGTTATATAAAAAGGATAAAATAAGGTTTCATATGGTGAGGAATACTTATGATATTTTGCATCTAAGGTGTATGTCTGCATGATTACAATATCCTTCAATTGAAATCCTAAGAAGAACACGGTTAAATTTTAATGGAGAGAGGTCATTTCACAGAAGTGAGGAGCTAGATTCCTTTGAGAAAGTTCATTATTTTAGACGATTAAGTTTTGATAGAAGAAGGAAGGAGGAAGGGATCAACACTATATGGGGAACAAAAGCATGGGTATTATCATGGACTAAGAATGGGAAACATCTCCCTTGTCAAGAAGTATGACATGTAATTGAGCGTCAATGAGGGGAGAACTTCTCTATAGGGTAACATGAACATTCAAACCATATGCAATAGTTATATTATAATGGAGGGATTTATGTTTCCATTTTTTAAGGCTTAAAGGCAATGTGTTTGTCATATATTGTATTCATGATGTTTTAATTTAGAAGTGCACCATGAACAAAGAACTAGAATCTAAAAAGTTAATTTATGCATATGTATCTAAAGATGTTTGATAGTATGGTGAATTAAAATCTTGAATAAGATTATGGTGGTTAAGAGTAAGCTTGTAGGTAGTTTAAAACCATAATTGAATAGTTGATACTTAGCCTATTATAAGCCCATTGTGGTGGAGAATAAGGAGGTAATTTATATTCTTGGTTAAATGCATATATTGAATCAAGTTGATTATAAATAAAATGTATTAGTTTTAAGTAACATTATACACAGATTGTGTGGGATTTTATTAAGAATGCATGGCTAGATAGTCCTTCATTTCCATCCAAGGCTACATCAAGTGGTATTAAATGGAAAGGTTTAAAATTATAAGGGTTTCTACTCATTCAAATGTCCTTGCATTGAGGCATATGAAAAAGGTATCTTGTAGATAGAATTCCAAGTCTAAAGTAGTCACAAGGGGTTTATAAAAAACTCACTAGACCTAAATTAGTTAGCATTATATTTGTGAAGGAGAAAATTTAAAAATCTAGAGAAAATAGACCATAAACTATGAAGTAATTTTTGAGAGGTAATAAAAGATATCTTATATCACAAAATAGGATAATGTAAGGAATATAAAAAAAGAGAGATAGAAAGCCTACTTGCAGGTTTAATGGAATGTGCTTGAATTCTTTCATTAGGTTTCACTTAAATTATTTCACTACAAGAGGGTTATGACCAAAATGGTTAGGCCTAGTTTTTTTAAAAAACTTATATTTAAACTTTTCGATTGAAAGATATCTAATTGTATGACTTTCAGTTGAAACCTTTTCAATCGACTATTGCACACCATGTAGGCTCCATGTTGTCACCCCTGGTTTCAACTGAAACTCCTTCAATTGAGTACCTTCCAACCAAAAACAGTTTGATGGGAACTATTTAGTTGGTCAAAAGTGTGACATAGTTTTGTACTTTCACCCATAGTTTGTATGGAAAAAGGTAATTATAGAAATTTTATGTATGATTACGGATGTGGTAGATCTAATTTCATCATATTGGATAATGGAGGAAGAATTATCACACATATATAAATTATAAAAGTAAAATTTGGAACACTATGGGAGGATTAGAGATGTAAGGCACCTAGGGTTTGGGATAAATTTTGATAAATCACATGAAAAATATAGTAGCATGAATAAAACAAAGAGGCTGGGGAAATATAGCATATTAGATGAGAAGCTTTTGTATCATAATTATTTGTCCTAAATCCTTCATTATATCATTCCATGTTTTTTAGTGCAAAGTATCTTATTAAGGGGATCAATATAAAACATGAAGCTAACTTATCCTCATCGATGTTAACGAGTTGATTGCTAAAATACTTGAAGTTGGTGTCTTTCTTTTTTCTTTTGATTTTCAACAATTTTAATGAGTGTATTATGATTTTAATATCCATCTTCTCCAGAAGAATCCAACATGTCATCATCATATGAGGTAGTCATGCTACTAAGAGTAGTGTTTAACTTAACATTTTTTATGAAGAGGATGTAAAGGCCTTAGAATCCTTTTAGGCATGCAAACCTAAACAAATAAATTGAAAAAAATAAATAATGAAAAGCTAATATCAGAAAATTCTACCCTAAAGGATCTAGGAAAATTAAAGCTATAATTTCACAAAAATATAAGAAAATAAAACACAATCTAGATAGTTTGAATAATGATAAATCAATAATATAAATTAGTAAGATGAAGTTTGATGTGTTGTCATTATTGATTTTTGATCTGTTGAGATGTTATGATCGAGATCTAAAAATTAGGAACCAATACTAGATTTGTAATCAAGAAATGATGAAGATTGAATCCCACTCTTTTTTATTTCAGACTAGAATATGCTCGTGATTTAGTTCATACAAAACTTAGTGTAGTTCTATCCACTAAAGTGCTTGTTCTTCAAAACTGAAGAAACTTGTTTACTAGTGCATGCCCTTGCTTCTAAGAATCAACTCTTTAACTATAGGAATGAAATAGGTAAGTGGAGATGGAGTTTAAAGACTTGAAGAGTAGGGTGGACAAGACTGCCCATCAACTTTTAATTGGTGGTAAACTATTGTAGAAAACTTTAAATCAGAACGTTAAATAAATTATATAATTGCAAAAATAACAATTGTAAATGATAAGAGGGGTAATGATAAATCAGAGAATGTAATCTGTAATCTGCCACTACCTGGTTTCCTTTGCTTCTAAGAGAAACAATAAATTGTGGAACCATAAAGCTTTAAATTAGGTCAAACTTCGCTGGAGCACTTGTGGACCATGTAGCTACTTTTTGACATTTTAACTTGATCTATAATGGAGAAAGATTTATTTTTTTCTTGTTTACAAATGCAAAGTAGGAAGCTGTCAATTTTCTGAAGTGTGAAAGCTTTCATACCATGAGAATGAAATGGGTAGACTATACGCTCTTCCCTATAAGGTAACGTTGATTCAGAGAAATGCTTGTCGGTCTTTATCATCTCGAATAACTTAGAGATGAAGGATTTGAAAAAAGCATTAAAGCAGCCCAGTGTTGTTAAAATCCGTATGTCCTGGGCCTTGTGGACCAGCTGTTTAAGCAAGGGCTGAGGTCCCACGTAAAGAGATATTGATAAGAATGCATTAACTTTGTGTTTACCAAGAACACTTACAAACGGTTTTGTTTATATTACTTTTGTTTTGTACAGACGAATTAATTGTGAGTTCTAGTCCCACACAGGTGGGCTTTTCCACCTGCTTATGCCTTTTCTCCTCGCGGGTCCTTCTCTGTCTTCTGGTCCCTACTATCTATGGGGACAAGTTCCTGCCGGTCGAGTAGAGTCTTGTCCTAGACATTAACAAGGATGTAGAAATGTAATGAATGATTATGACTCTCATTCGCAGGTGTTCAGTGTTTTACGGAGCATACTAATAGACTATATAAACAGAGAAATATTTGATTTGAAGTTTCTATTGGTCCATATAGGGGAGAGGATCTAGTAGTTGTGCAACTTAATTTTGTGCTTCTAATTATTCTACGTGGAAATTTCAAATTATTTCCAATTTTTTACATCAGTTTACTTGGCAAGTTTCCTGCTTATAACTTTCGTTTCAGGGCCACATCATCAAATATGATGCCACATCAGCATGCTTTTTGTCAAGGTGTCCGAAAAGACCCGCAAAAAAAGTGAGACCAATACTTGTGCATTCACATCACGGGCAGTTGAGCGCTGATGTGGCATCACATGATTAGTTGCTTTTTAGATCAAAGGAATACATTTTGTTTAATAATGGGTAGTCAAGTCACAACTATTGGGCATTATATAAACAACTACTATCACAACTATTGAAACATGCTCAACTATTGGGTCCTCTCCCCTATGTGATGTTTTAAATTATAAATAGTTTTTTCGTAAATTTACTAGGTCATATTTCATGGGCAGCCGTTTATAAGAACCCCACTCTCATGGTTCACTTAGCATTCATTTAGTTTATATATGTGATGTTTTATCATGCATCTTTTTTGAATCAATCTCATTATTTATATCTTATGAGTATTGATTTGAAAGAATCTCTCTCTTATGGGTATGAATGACCCACTTAACATTCATTTGATTCATTTATATAATTTTTTATTGTGTGCAGTTTTTGAGTCAATCTCATTTACCTATATTTCATAAGTAGTCCACTTAGTATTTGTTGCATCTAGATGATACTCATAGAGACAAAACATCAAGATTTCTCTAAAGGTCACCTATCTGAATATTACTCCAACTCAAGCATGCTTAATTATGGAGTTTCCCCCAAGATCAAACCCACTTAGCTTGTTATCCCCATTTGAAAAACTTGCAAAAGGTGTTGTACCTTATAAACCATTCATTATAGAACTCCTTAGCTCATTCATTATCAAATAGGTGGCATTTTCTAAAATGTGTCTAATTACATAATCTTTTATTAGGATTCATTTGCATAGTTTTTTTGTCAATCTCATTTAACTATATTTCATGAGTACTGGTTCACAAGAACCTCTTTCACGAGCATTGACTTTTTTCTTATCATGCTCATTTCAACTAGGTGATGCTCATAGGGGTGAAGCCTCAAGACTCCTTCAATGGTCACATATCCCAATACTATTTTCACTCAAACATGCATAACCATGGAGTTTCCCCCAAGAACAATCCCACTTATCTTGTGATCCATTTTGTAAAACCTTTAGCAAGTGGTGTGCCTTAGGTTCAATATTCGTTGTATATCTCCTTAGTTTGTTTATTAACAAGAATGTTGTGTTTTCATAAATTATCAAATTATGTGACATGTTTTATTTGTATTCAACTATATGTTTTTTAGTCAATCTCATTGCCCCATACTTCATTTTTAGTGGTTCACAAGAACCTATGTCTTATGAGCACAAATGATCTACTTAGCACTCCTTACATATAGGTGATGCTAATAAAAGTGAGGCATTAAGACTTCCCAAAAGGTCACCTATCCTAGTACTAAGGGATGACCATGTATGAGTAGTTATCTTAAGAATGTGAACGTAGAAACAAGGGATATATATGGCATGTATCTAGCTTATGTCAATGTTCTTTTTCTATTAGAATTTTTTTTCTTAATTCACTATTGCTCAAATTTTATGAATAGTGGACTTATCTTTATCTAGTTGAGGAATTTTAAATAATTGACTATTTAAGTTTTTATGGACTTCTCTTTATGTGGTTGAAAGAACTTTAAAATAATTGATTATCCTGATTTTTTATCAACAATAAACTTGTTTTTATGTAGCTAAAAAAAATTCAAATAAGGAAACAAGATTTATTTTATATTTCATTATTGGACTAAGAAACATTATATGTATATAAATTTATATCAAGAACAAGCTTAGGAGTGAAACTATGAGAGAAAAAGGGGCTTCTCCGGATAATTGTTAGCTTATTTTAATCCTTGGGATTAAAATAGTTGAGCAACATTGTAAAAAATGTCTTAAATAAAAAATGCAAATAATACTTGGGTGTCAAAATGTAAAAAAGGAAGAAAAAGTTTTATTTGTGTCAAAGTCTTCTTGCTATATTTTTACGCTTAAAGCTTCCTTTTGAGGTTAGGGCACATATCATAAGGAATTTTAGGGTTTATGACACATTGTGTTTTCTTTGAAGGAGTTCCCCATGTTGTTGTGAGAGAGCAAAAAAATTTTGAAGCAAGGGAACATTGCAGAGACTCAAGGTTTTAAGGTATGTTGGAAGGGTGTTGGAAATTTTCTAGGAGTCCATTTCATTTCATCTATATTGGAAACTACATCTTTTTCCTTCATATTATGTCAAGTATTTCCGCATGGTATATGCATATTTCTTTACCAAGAACTATATTTTATGTTTTTAAGATCACCATGTAGATAGTCCTTAGAGTTCATTAGGACTTTTCTAAGTTTAATGAATAAGATTCTTTCTCCAAAGATCTTCATGGAAATATGCATACATAAGTTGTAAAATCATGCAAGCCTATTAGGGTTTTGTGTCCATTCTAGTGTTTCTACTATCATCGTGAGTTTCCAAGAGAATATTAACTTAACAAGTTAATGAGATATTCCTATGAGGTTCCTTGAAAAGGTAGTCTATAACATGTTATGGAAGTGGCAAAATAAGTAAAGGGAAGTCCTAACAATGATATGACAAAGGTGCTTACTCATGAAGAAGAAAATATGATAGCGACCTTTACTCACCTAGCCTTGGACCATAATGGAGAATTAATGATAATGTTGACTATGTAGAGAGAGAGTGATAAGATAGGATGTAGTGGATTGAAATATGTATGGAAAAGTGTAGAATATAGTGAATTAGTGTTTAATGTTGTCAAATTCTTTTTTCCTTACCAAAAACATGTATAAGGGTTTATCTAAGCTTTCCTAATACCTTTTTTAAACTATTGTCATCAAATAAAGAGATTTTCTAGGTCTATGGTAGGAAAAGAAGAGATTCTTCAAGTGAACTATACACCATTTTCCCATTCATGGTGATAAAAGAGGCAGTCTATTTCCTGTATACAATGAGAAATTTAATTGGGTCATCCAGTGGACAGTGAATAGCAAGTGGAAAAGAGGTTTTCACACAATATGAAGTAACAAGAAATGAACAAGCTCTCCTAATGTCAAAGACTAGTTGACACATAATATGAACACATCCTTATTATTTTAAAATTTCCTTGTTCTTAATTTTTTATCTTGTTACTAGATAATGTTACTGTGTACATATTAATAAGGTAATAGTTGTTTTGTGTATTCATGTGACAAGATAATATGGGTGTTAATAATATAATCTTGAGAATGAGGTATGTAATGAACATGTTGAGGTTTAGGGATAGTTGCATGAAGTTAAACCCTAAGGGTTTATGTAATATAAGTCATTTTTTTTAAACACTTTAAAAGACATGCATATTCAAAGGGTATATTACAGGGAAAAAATCATGATAGGTATAAGGTCAACCATAGAGGGTAAGATACATGATAGTGAATCCTTAACACATGATACAAGATAGTCTAAGGGAAGGGATAGTTACAACAAGAACACAGTTCAAAGAGTGACAATGGGTTATAAGTTAGAGATTGGTAGAAGAACATAGAAAGTTGCATTGTTATGCTTTACTATAATAGTGATTAGGCCATAAAACACATTCCAAACCAAGGTTACAACCATCAAATTGACAATCCTATATATAAATTAATTGTTAAATAGTAGTAGGATAGTTCAAAGGGTAAGATGGTAGTCTACAATGACATTTTACAATATCATGATATAGTGCAAACTTTGTTCACAAGAAAGACACACACCTAAAAAATTCTATGGTGAAAAGTAGGTAATACACCATACACAACTTTTTGATCTAAGATTGGTTTTTATGAATGATTTTGTGGTCAATGCCAAGAGAAATCCTGGAGCAAAAAGTTTGTAGAAGAAAGGACAATGTCAGTCCTTGAAAGAAGTAATTATCATGGAGTATATAATAGTAATAAGAAAATGAAGATATCCTATTAACTCATTGTAGAGCCACATTCAATGTAATTAATAGCATTAAAAGATAATATATTGTAGGCATAAGTTGGTATAAATATGAGAGGGAAGCCATTTAAGGGTAGTCAAGCCATCAAAGGTTATGGAGTAGTATTGATTTTTTAAACAAAATCTACCAATCTAGGCTTGGAGGTCCCTCAAGCCATAAAAGACTTTAACAAGATGATAGGACTATTGAATTCCAAACCTATTAAAGGCCAAATGAAATATGACCATGAAATATTCTTACAAGATAACATTTGTGAGTTGAGTGTTAAGGACTATATGGATGAAGACAATATAATTTAATTTTGAAAGATTATGAGTATGATGAAAAAATTTACAAGGTTTAATGGTAGAGGTGTGAAGGTATATTTATTACAAGCAAGGGTAGAAATCTAAAATATATGGAAGTTATGTTCATTGTGAAAAGGGATAAAGACTAGAGACCTTAGTACAAATAGAGACCTATAAATAGGAAATTTATAATGGCATGCCTCAATCACAATTTGTTGTGTATGAGAGTGAGGGGGAATATGTAAGATATACTGAGCATTGGATGCTCTTAAGGAAATACAAGACACATTATAAAGAGAATGTTCTAGTGATAGTCTATAGTGTCATGGTATAGAGGCAACCTACAAGTGAATAAGAACAAGAAAATAGGAAAGTTACAAGCTTGTTGAGGAGTGACTTATGAAGGAAAACCCATGAGAGACTACCAATGTTAAGAGATTGTAAGTATGCATATGATGAAGACCTATAGATAGTGAATTATGGGGATAAAGAGGTCATTATGAATGAAATATGTTTCATTCTTTATACCTGAAGTATCTCCTACACCCTCCTAGGGTGTTTAATCATTTACAAATCCTTTTACACATACCTTATGAGTATGGAATAGGTAATTATAGATAGTTCCAGTGACGTGATGATAGTGGACAACAGTTGGACAAGGTAAATGCCAGTTTGAATAGTTTCAAGAATATAGGGGGAATTGAGGATATCTAGGAGGTGGTTTGAACCAACAATGCAAGATGAGAGTATCTAGGATCATTTTAAGGAGCACCTAGATATTAAAGAAGGTCAAAGAAATCAATAGTTCTTCTTCTACCCTCAAAATTTCTAGCAAGAAGGACAAGACAACTCAGTTGGGTGCCCAAGTGGAAGACTTTGACCCAACAACCAGACACCACACTTGTCATTTCTTCTTTATTAGACATGTTTCAAAATTTTAGGAGGTTTTCAAGGCTAAAATGAACACCTAACGATAGATATAGGGACTTCTTGAAAATTTTCACTAGGATTCATTACTAAAAATTTCTCTCCTTGGTTAGAGACTGTATTGTAACTCAAAAATAGTCACTTCATAACTATAAATGAATGTAATTTTCATCTTTTTTAAGAATTTCAAAGCATTTGTATTCTTTTATTATTGTAAGATATATTTTTATCAATAAAATAAAGCATTTTTACCTTATGAAGTACTATCTTATTATGTGAAAACTAGTAATTGATCAATATTATTGTGTTTTTTAATTCAAATCCTTTAATATATGTCTCATTTCAGTGCCTATAGGTAAAGAAAGTACATTTTATGCAGGTTGTAAGTTGTGTAGTAGATGTGAAACATAACTTTGTTAGTTTTAAAAACTCTATTTTAATTCAAAACTACAACACATTCAACCTATTTATAAAATACTAATGTATTGGTGTACAAAAAACATTTTGAATTATGTAAAACTTAGTTAGTTATTGAAAAATTGTGTGACTAAAACAATAGTAGATGTCTCAAAACATTTTGGTGAATCACCTTTTTAGAGTTTGGGTTTTGTTACAGTCCATTTTCTCCCCCTTTTCTTAGCATAACAATAGTACTAGTCTAGTTCAAATTTAGGTGATTGCAACAAGGGAAATAGACCCCTCTGGAGATTGATTCCAAGCTATGGGTAACCCACATGTCTTGGAGTGTTTCAATTTTTCATTAGATTATTGAGCTAGGTGCTTAGCAAGGGTGCCGATATATTTGACAACAATTTTTTTTTACATCCAATGGGACTAAAAGTTAGTTTTTAAGTCTAACATAATCTCCATTTTATTGGTATTTTGGTATGTACACAAATTTTTCCAACATAAAAGAGGTGCTAAAATATATATTTGGAGATTGATTCCAAGCTATGGGTAACCCACATATCTTGGAGTGTTTCAACTTTTCATTAGATTATTGAGCTAAGTGCTTAGCAAGGGTGCCAATATATTTGACAACAATTTTCTTTTACATCCAATGGGACTAAAAGTTAGTTTTTAAGTCTAACATAATCTCCATTTTATTGATGTTTTGGTATGTACATAAAATTTTCCAACATAAAATAGGTGCTAAAATATATATCTAGTGAATTTAAAGCTCTATTTTTTAAGTAAATAGTATAAAAGTGAATGAGAAGGATACAAACTCGAGGGTTTTTAGAACCATTATGCTTGTTTTATCTCTCTCCACGTAGAAGAAGTGAGATAATAGTTAGAAAGAGTACAAGAGATTAGAACTGAGAGAACTTTCTACACCCTTTCTTGGTAGGCCTTTTCAACATATTTTTATAAATTAGACTCCTTTGGTTCCTAGGCTTCACCTAGGAATAAACTATTTATGCCTTTCAATGGAGATAGTCAACTCAATTTGCAACAACAAGATGATATCCCTATGGCTGTATTAAAGAGTCTTCCATTCTTTAGTGGAGAAAATTAAACTACCTCCATTGAAATTATTAGAGATGTGGCTTCACTATGTGCAATCTAGAATATAATAACTAAGAATGTTTCTATTAGACTCCTAATGCCTCATTGATGGGTAAAGCATTACAATGGTTTAGAGGCTTCAGATCGGCTAGGTGATTTTTTGTGCTTGAACATTTTGGAGACAAACCAAACCTGATGTCAATCAGGGGAGGTTTGCAACACCGCTCAACATAAACTCAACCAAAAACAACAACTCTCAAGTCACCAATCTTCAAATTCTCTCTATCACAAAAATCCTTCACTATTCCTTGTAGTAGTCCTTGACTCAATCAGGTATATCTTTTAGAGAAGGTCCTCCCAGATCAGGACCATCACCTTTTTAAAGACCCATTAGGGCACACAACAACATACCACAAACTCTCAACTAGTTACTTTTGAACAACCTTATCAAATCAGGGCTCCAATGCTGATCTAGACCTCAAATTAGGTCTATTTTACAAAGAAACTTATCACCAATCTTATTCTAAACCTATGAATTCACTTGGGCAGCATTCCATAGGTAACAAAATCTAATATTTCACAATTTTTATTAGGAGAATTGGTCTCCAATACACCAAACTTTGAAACCCCTCTTTTCTAGCCATTTCCCTAGGGTTTTATTGGAAAACAAACTTCCAGGATTGCCCCAGCCTTGCAACCACTTCAAACACCTTCTATATCTCTTCCAACGCTTAAACAATCAACAAAAATTTCTTCCCTAACTAATTTCATGCATTACCACACCAAAAACCACTCAAATACACAAGGAAAACTAACTTTTCATTTCTAGGGCATCATGCCCAACGCTTCTCTTAACATCCCCTACACTCACCCACCATAAAACATCTAAAACCTACCTAAATTCCACCCATTCCATTGATATACATAGGTTACAGGAGGTGGAATGGGTGTAGACTCATTTTAGAACAATAAACCCTTGTGAATTGAAATACAGACCCGCCTACAAAATCTTTGCAATATAAACCCTTAAATTTACTAAGAACCTCTCAAAATGGATTAAAATTAAAGATAACACTATACTTCACAATATTTTATCACATTTGGAGCAAGTAGCACCTGTACAGAACTGTACCAGGCTGACAACAATGGGAAAAAACAAAAAATACTGTAAAAACAAAGTTCTTCAATTGAATTCTTCTTCAAAATCTTCAAGAGTCATTACAAAATGATGTTACCACATATTTATGACTTTTCCATCCAAATAACAACTATTTCAACTACCACAAATGACCATTCAAATCCATGTGATCGTTGAACTTCTAAATCTGCCCTTTTACAACTTTTTGCAATTTTGTAATTTTTCCACAAATGCCAACTTTTGCACTACATAACAATATTATCAACTTGGACCTCCTAATCACCTAACAAGACTCATTACAATAGAAAATGTCCCATGTGACCCTATTTAATGCATAAGACTCAAAATCCTAAAGCCTACTCATTAACAACTTTGATTGACAAAATTTATCCAAAGGTGCTCCTACATCGTACACCCTAGCTTGAAATTTTTCCAAGACTCTTGGAAATGATGTTGTAACTTGCTCTCCTCTAAAAATCATATTCCTATGTCCTTCTTGAACACTTCCATCAGGTTTTCCTTGTACTTGATTCACATTGTTCACATTTTTGTCCTTTTCATCACTTGGATCATGCTCCATTCCTTCACACTGAACTATGGGGTGTCCTTCTTGAACCTTTTCATCATCAAGTACTGATGTTATAACTATCTTGAAATATACAAACTCATTCTTATCATCTACCCTCTCACTTATTCTACTATCCACCTTTTTTCTAGACTTGAACCCTTTCCAACTACCATTATTGACTTCATTTTCTCCTCTGTTAGACCTGCAAACTTCTGTACTAGCAAACTTAGGAACCTCTATCCTCAAAACCATTGTCCTATCAATCCCACAAACCTTTGTTTCATTAACTTTCAACTACCTCTTTACTTCTTTTATTGTTACAAGGCACATGACTATCCCAACCAGAATTCCTTCACTCTTTTCTTGCCTTTCCTCAAACATTTCATTCTTATACTTCACTGCATCAGATTGAATCACCATTCCATCTTCTTTTTACTTCCACATGGAAGCATCCTTCTTAACAATTGATTGCATATTGTTTTGATTTTTTCTATCCACTGTCCCAACACTATCAAACCTAGAAATGGTTGCCAACCCCTTATTCTTATCTTCCTCAATACTGAAAAACTCTTTCCTTCCTATCATGATAATATCACCTTGTTCCTTTTCTTTTTCAACCAATGGAGTTGATGTGAACCTTCTCCCATATTTCTCAATTGTATATGTGCTTTTGCTCCCATCATAAATTACAGACCTTTCAAACTACCAAGGCCTTCCAAGTAACACATGGGAACAACTCATAGGAAAAATATCACATACAACCTTGTCTCTGTATCTACCAATTTGGAGCTCAACTAAAGCTTGTTCATTCACCACAATGGGCTAGTTATCACTTATCCAAGATACTTTGTAAGGATTTTCCCTAGGTACTCTTTCCAATTTCAATTTGTCTACCATTTCACTAGACACCATGTTGTCAGTGCATCCTAAATCTATTATCACCTTACATACCTTGTTTTTGCATCTACAAGCCGTCCTAAACAATACTCTTCTCTGAATCAACTCATTCTTCTTGGATTTCTTCAAGAGTTGTCTCTTCATCATCAAACTTTCACCTATCTTAGGAGTAGCAACAATACTATTGGAATTTGAACTATCAGCTTCATATTCTTGGACAATTTAAGCTCTTCTTTCACCTTTCCTTTCTCCTCCACTTGAAGTAGCACCAAATCTATCAGGGCACTTGTAGGATGGATGACCAAATTCATTGCAATTGAAGCACTTACCAGAAAAAGTGTTTGAATTTATTCCTCCAAATCTGCCTCTTGAACCTCTATAACCACCTTTGAAATCTGCAACTTGTTCTTCCCTTTTGTACACATCTTCTTGGCTCTCACTTGTTTGTCTTGAAGAAGAATATGTACCTCTACCCCTTGAAGTGCTACCTCTACCTCTAATGATCTTTTCTTGTCTTCTTTTTACTTTTTTCTCAGCCTTTAGTGCCATTTGATAACATTCTTCAACACTCCTTGGATTTTTCAAAGCCAATTCATCTTGTATGTTCAATCTAAAACCACCCAAGTACCTAGCTATCTTTTCATCCTCATTCTCATTATGGTTAGATATCAAACTTAACTTTTAAAACTCTTCAGTGTATGCTTTTACATCCATCTCTTTTTTCCTTAAAATTTGTAACTTCCTAAACATTTGAATAGAATAATCAGAAGGGAAAAAAATTCCATTCTTCTTGGCTACCATCTTGTCCCATGTCACAATCTTGGATTTTCCTTGCTTCCTTCTCTCTGATTGTAGATAATCCCACTACAAAAGTGCATGACCTTTTAGTTTTGTCTTTGCAATATTGACTCTTTGTTCTTCAAGAATGTCTTCACACTCGAAGTAGTTATCCAAAGATGTTATCCAATCTAATAGCTCTTTTTCATTCAGGTTCCCACTAAACTTTTGAGCATCAATCTTTACCTTATTCTTTTCACTCTTGACTTCCCTCAACAATTTTTCCATTCGCTAATCTTCTGGATCAAGTTCTTCATCCACATCCTCAAACTCTTCATCCTCTTCTTCATCTGAATCACTTTCAACGTCTTCTCTCCTCTTGATTTTTTCCAAGGGTGCCAATATTTCCTTCAATTCTCTGATCTCTCACATACTTATCTTTTAGATCACTCATCTCTTTTTCCACATTCTTCCCTTTAGGAGGCATCTTAACAAATTTGTCTTTTCACCTTCCAACCTTTTTTCTGCAAACTTCAATCTTCTTCCTCAGAGATCTGGTACCTTTGCTCTGATACCAATTGATGTCAATTAGGGAAGGTATGCAACACCACTCAATAAAAACTCAACTAAAAACAACTCTCAAGTCACCAATCTTCAAATTCTCTCTATCACAACAATCCTTCACTATTCCTTGTAGTAGTCCTTCTTGACTCAATCAGGTATATCTTTTAGAGAAGTTCCTCTCAGATTAGGACCAATACCTTTTCAAAGACCCATTAGGACAAACAACAAGATACCAGAACCTCTCAACTAGTTACTTTTGAACAACCTTATCAAATCAGGGCTCCAACACTAATCTAGACCTCAAATTATGTATATTTTACAAAGGAACTTATCACCAATATTATTCATATCCTTTGAATTCACTTGGGAATCATTCCATAGGTAACAAAACCTAAGATTTCATAATTTTTATTAGGAGAACTAGTCTCCAATACACCAAACTCTGAAAACCTCTTTTCTAGCCATTTCCTTTTGTTTTTATTGGAAAACAAACTTCCAAGCTTGCCCCAACCCTGCAACCACTTCAAAAAAATTCTATTATCTCTTCCAATTATCAAAAAATCAACAAAACTTATAGCCCCAACCAATTTCATGCATTACCACACCAAAACCACTCAAATACACAAGGAAAACTCAATTTTCATTTTTAGGGTATCATGCCCAATGCTTCTCTTGACCTCCCTTGCACTCACCCACCATAAAACACCTAAACCTACCTAAATTCCACCAATTCCACCAAGATACAGAGGTTACAGGAGGTGGAATGGGTGTAGACTCATTTTAGAACAACAAACCCTTGTGAATTGAAATACAAACCCGCTTACAAAATTTTTGCAATATAAAACCTTAAATTTATTAAGAACCTCTCAAAATGGATTCAAATTAAATCTAACACTATCCTTCACAAGATTTGATCACATTTGGAGCAAGTAGCACCTATACAAAACCATACCAGGCTGGCAACAATGGAAAAACACAAAAAATACTATAAAAACAGAGTTCTTCAATTGAATTCTTCAAGAAAATCTTCAAGAGTCATTACAAAATGATGTTCCCACACATTTATTCCTTTTCCTTGGGTATGTGTAGGATCATGATGGGCCAAAAAGTGGCGATATGATGGGTATGTGTAGGGTATGTGGCTAATGACTTTTTTTTTACCCAAAATTGATTAAATTGAAAGGGTTTTTAATGGAGGTTCTAAAATTTCCACCAATATAAATTATGCTTTACTTTGAATTTAATAAATAATTATTATTCACTTTCTATTTGAATTATGACTAAAGTCTTGATTGATAGGTTGATTGAATTTTTTTTATAGATTTCAAATGATATCACATTTTTTGAATTTGAAATGTGTCACATTCTATGCTTCACATACTATAGGATTAAAAAAAATGAATTTCATGAAGTTTTGACCTAGTTAATGTGTCAGACATACAAGTTTTTATATTTTTTAAAAGTTGTAATAAAGAATTCATAATTAATTATTTACTTGGAAAAAAATACAAAAAAATGCATCACATCGGGACATGAGTCCTCTACTTAAATCTAAAAATCTTATAATTTTTTTTTTATCATTTTATTGTGGTTAGGGTGGTTAGCAGACCTACTTCTTATTTTTCCTTGAAATTTAAGTGCTCTTGCATTGAAATTTCAAATTTTGACCAAATAGATTTTTTAAAAATAAACATAGTAGTTTAGAAACTACATTCGATTTGCTACAAATTCTATTTTTACATATTTTTGAAATAATATAAATAAATTATTCAAATTTTTATGTCAAGTTGCCTAACTTTGATTTTTCTAAATTTTTCGCCACTTAAGGGCCCATTTTTCCCATGATGATCTTGCACATAACCCCCCAAATACCAAGTGTTTCAACTACCACAAACATTCATTCAAATCCATGTGATCGTTGAATGTCTAAATCTATCCTTTTACAAATTTTTGCAATTTTGCATTTTTTCCAATAATGACAACTTTTGCACTATATAACAATATTATCAACTTAGACCTCCTAATCACCTAACAAGACTCAAACATGACTCATTACAATAGAAAATGGTCCATGTGACCTTATTTAATGTATAAGACTCAAAATCCTAAAGCCTACTCATTAACATCTTTGATTGACAAAATTTATCTAAAGGTGCTCCTGCACCAAATCCACCTTTCATTAGAACAACTAACCACTATAAAGAGAGGTCCATATGAGCATAGGATGGATTTCAACTTCCATTTCTAGAATACATGGGATAAGATTCCTGAAACTGTAAGGCCTTCTGCTAAATATGTATTTTTAATATTATTTAAGGGCTCTAAATAATGATATATCAACCATAATACAATCCATGGGTGAGAGATCTCTTTCAAATGCATATGAGATTAACATATAAGGGTAGAAAATAGCCTTATACAGGTTGGTAAGATTGCACTCATGCCCCCAATGCCAATTTTCCCTAAGGTGCACAACCATATATACCCCTATAAATACATGCTATAGTTGTTGTACTTGTTGTACCATCTTTAAATTAACAAGCATTAAAAGTTGTTCCAACCCAATCTTTGAAACTCCAAGAGCTAAAATGTCTATTATAAACCTTTGGAAATGAGCTAGTAAACATCAAGAAGAAAAAAAAATACAATTTAAGACCTTAAAGCAAGTTCCTTATCAAATCCCACATTATCCCAATCAACCTACTAGGCCTCTTTACCAAGCTAATCCTCAAGGTCAAAGAAGGAATTTCAATGCTAGACCATATCAGCTCTATAATTAGAAAATTTACAACACTTTTATAGAA
This sequence comes from Sequoia sempervirens, assembly GCA_007258455.2. Taxonomy (NCBI): domain Eukaryota; kingdom Viridiplantae; phylum Streptophyta; class Pinopsida; order Cupressales; family Cupressaceae; genus Sequoia; species Sequoia sempervirens. The sequence continues at coordinate 52,413,914 of VDFB02026320.1, read as the reverse complement.
TTTTACTAGTCCAAAATAACATGGTATAAGATTATGAATGGTTTTTTCCACACAATCAACCCCATAATAAGGCTACATGCTCCAATAAAATGTTAAACCAGGCCCTCATGGTACAAAATAACACTATTGTTCAACGATATATAACACAAGAAAGTCACGACTAATAGAGCCTTCATCCTAATAATAGTCATGTTATCACTCTCATGAATTGGCAAGATGAAGATTTTTATTGGGTACATCATCCACAAGGAAAAAAATCAGTCTTCCCACTCTATAAAAACTAAATTTACAAGAGCTAAAAAGAGGGTTTTTGACATAGGAAAACAAGATGATTAAGAGAAAAACCAAGCTTCTACATGTCACTAGTATGTTTCTAGTCCATCATCTTCTCAAAATTTTCAAATTATACCAAGAGTTCAAGTTGTAGCAAGTGAAAATCAGCCAAGAACCAAACCACAACCATTGTAAACATAAGGAGATTTTTTGTTCTTGAAGGACAACAAAATTTTATTACAATACCATTCAATATTTTGGAGTGTATGAAAAATGAAAATTTTAGCATGTCAATGTGGGATTGTTTATCAATACCTAGTCAAAATGATTTGTTATAAAAGGTTAAGTTGTCTAATATCACGTTGTCAAATGAAACTTCAAAGTAGTCGCCTAGAGTTGTACTTACTATTAGTCCTCATGTCAAGGGTGAACATTGGATCAAAGATGTCAAACCACCTCAATTTTATGTTTCTTTGATTTTTAGCCAACACCTTATCCATAACTATATGATTGACTCAAAATAAAGTAGCTTTGTGATGCCTAAATAGATAGTAGATAAACTTGGACTGCCACATGAGCCTCTTACCAAGGGAGTAGTCCAATTGGATGGGAAGACCATAAACACAATTGGGATAATAAAAAATTGAGTCTTACTTTTCATTCTTGCCCAAAATTCTCCATACCACAAGATATACATGTCATATATTTACCACTATATTTTTCCATATGCTTTTCTAGAGACTTCTCTAATTGGGGGGTTGCTTATATTTCGATTGGTCACACCCTTTTTTTTAGAATAAGGTATGTTAATTACTATATCCATTAACTTTATCCCTAAATCCTACAACTAAATTAATTAATTAATTAATTTAGGCTAATTAATGTAGATACTTAAAATTGTCTTGACTGATATTGCACACTTGAATCTAATTACTAAAATCATTTTCTCATGAAAATCACCTCTTTTTCAATGGTTTAATTGAATGATCCTTGTTGTTTAATTAAATGCATCAATTTATCCTCTTAGTGAAATGATTATTATCATTTGGCTAATTCACCCCCTTTCACACTAACTTTCATCTTATTTAATTGAGTAATGCAAACTATTCAATTAAATTGCTATATCCTCTCATTTAATTAAATAATCTTAATTATTGAATTAAATGTCATTTGACCCCTTTCATTAAATAAATTAATTATTTAATGAGTATCCTAAATTCACTCAACTTGCACAATTGAAACATTGTTTTAATTATCTAATTACTAATTTTCCCTCACCCATCCACTTGCATGAGAATATTCCCTTGGAATATTCCTCCATTTGAGCTCCAAAATGTAATATTCTTTCCTAACAAACTTCTCACAAACTTCCTAAATTTTAGGAAGTGTGCTTCTTTGGATCATTGTGAGACATTGATTAACTCTTTGATCCATGCCTTCACCTATCGTTGCATCTCATCCATTGATTGATCAAATAAATCTTGACCCTTGATTCACCATTTTGTCCTATAAATACATCTCATTTCTATAAGAAATGGATCAACAATCATTTGAGCAAAGTTATAATATTCAAATGCATTCATAATTCCATCCATTAGCATTCATTTGGGCATTTTTATCCATTGTGGTTCAAAATATCCATTATCACTCATCAATCTATCAAACCAAGCCTATTTTATCCAAGGGATTGGGAAAGGGTTGACATTCCACATCAATGCAACACCAATCCCCCAATGGGATGAGGTTTGAGGCATTAGAATTGGTCTTCATTATTCATTTCTTGTTGTTTATGTTTAATGGCTTCCCCATTTAATGGTTTTCAATAATTTCATTAGGATTATAGCTTAACTAACTAAATCTTGCTTAATTTTGTATGGATCTGGTAGATTTAGGTCATGTTATGATTATAATCACATTTTTTCCCTAGAAGGAGGGTAGAACTCACCAAATTTGATGAATTTCTCTTTAGTTTTCCATGTTTTGAATATTATAGGTAGGGAGTCGCTTTTGATTTTTACTAGCATGATGATTTTGTGGAACAATAACTCTTTTGAAATGTAGAGTCACTTTTGAAATGTAGCGACTCTTTTGGCTTTATGGAAGTGCTTTTTTTTTTTTTACCAGAGCGATGCTTTTGATAACAACGCTTTTGACATCTCTATTTTTTGATAAGTACAATAGAGAATCACTTTTTCTTTTCACCAGAGCGACGCTTTTGATTTACAGTGACACTTTTGTGGAACGACACTTTTGATGTCTAGGAGAGACTCTTTTTTGGTCCAATGATGCTTTTGCAAGGTAAAATAGAGAAATATATTTTAATGTTTTCTTTGATTTTTTCAATTTAATCCACTCTTTGATCATTTATTGACTTATGGTTTTTTTTGTGAGGCTAACTGATTTTACAGATTTGGAAAGGAGTGAAAAACTAGGAAATTATTTACCCCAACTTGGTGGGGTCATAACTTTCTACTTGGTGCTTGAAATTCAAATCCATTTACATTGTTACAAAGGTCTCCAAGATTACTAACTCAATTCCTAAAAATCCATGTTATGAAAATCAATTTTAAGGAACTGATGCAAGTTTCAATCCCAAATTCTACTCCGAAGACCTCTGAAAATGTGATTTTCTAGAACCTAGAAAATATCCAAAAAATATCAAATTTTGGTTTTTTTGGTTTTTCTCAATTTGGATGATATAACCCATCATATGCTACTTTATTTCATGTTTTATAACAACTAACTTTTAATTCAGTTTAAAATTTACAATGTTAAAATCTTTCAAGTTAGTTAAAATTGAACCCTTACATCCTCACCATTGTAATGTTGGTTAAAATTGAACAAATACAACTTCATAATTCATTTTGGTGCTATTTAAAATGAATTCATCATTTATTTTGAGGATTTGAAAAGAATGATTGTATTGTGTCAGTGCTTTTCTTTTGTAAACTTGTAGTGTGTATCCACTCCCCTTGTGCTTCATGCAATCTTGGGTGAAGAGAAACACTCCAAGTGTACAAATGTTTTTGGTCACCCCAAGAACTTGTTATGTATCCTCTCCCCTTGCGCTTCATGCTAACTTGGGTGAAGAGAAATAGAATTTTTCTTGTCTTTTCTAGATAAGGTCCTACCAATGAGACACATCCCACAATAGAGAACTCATATAAGCAACTCTTAAAAAAACACATTTATCAACGAGCTATATAAAGGTTGTGAAATCTAAAGAAAGTAGCTTCAATCTATGGCAGGAATATCATACCATGCCTCATCCTCATCTGAACATAATGAATTGGGTAGGAATGGCTAAATTCTTAAGTGGCTTACATTTGATCTATATGTCTTGGTGTTCACAATTTTCATTAAATACTTTGTCTTTTGAACCCATCCTTGTTTTCTAAAACATACTTTGAAGTAGTGCATAGGAGGTACACCAATCCTAGAATTTACTTACTATGCTCAGTTTTTGGTTGACGCAATAAAGAAAATAAGGAAGGGTCTCTTTTGCTTGGCATGTCAAGATGGTACATTTCCTTGATATAGCCTACTTTTCTACTCCATCTTCATGGATTACATCATTCCTTAGGGGATCAGGTAAGCCTACCAAGAGTATATACCTACTCTATAGGTTTGTTATTTATTTTTCTTGTTGAGTTAGTTTGACACACTGCTTGGTTTCAAAATAATTTAAACAAACATCAACATATTCTTCAAATTTCAAACCCTTTGGACTTACTGTGAATACCTTTGAAAACCCCTATATTGCTACTTGTCCCTAAGGATTTTTTCCATAGAGGCTTCTAAATATTTGGACTTATATCTAGATTCACATATTCCAAAGTCAACATAGGAAACTATGGCTTTAGCCTCTTGATTTTCACATATTGGACATTATGGAAAGAAAGTTACTTAGAAATAGAAACTTTAGTTTGAACTTAATTGAGACTTCTTGATGTGGTAATAAATCAATTTCACTAATCAAATCTTAACTCAAAATTGAACACACCACACATTGGGCTTATTTTCAAACCATCCAAACTTCCAAGAAACAAAGTGAAAACAAAGAAAAGTATTGCCAAATATTGAATCCAAGTTCTATTTGTGACATAGATTTTAGGAACCCGAAAATGCTTGGCTCTCTTCCTAGGGTTTTCCACCTAGAAAGAGAGAGATTAGTGCTCCTAAAATACTTATGTACATTCAAATAAGGATGTATGCAATGAGATATGATGTAAATGAACTAGAATAAATGCAATTGATTGATTAAAATGATCTAGAATGAATGCAAAGATGCAATTTATGCTATGTTTGGAAAAACAATGTGATATGCAAATAACTATGAAATATGAATAAATAGAAAGAAATATGCAGAATAGAAAGTATAGGGTAAAATTTGAGTGCACCTAAAAGTTGTGTGAGATTTTTGGAGTGTTTGGAATGTTGATCAAAATTTCTATTTTTCACAGTGGGACTCATTCGCCAAGGGTGGCGAATTAGTCCTTCAACTGTTGAAAAAGCATTAGAATCTGATTTCTGATAGCCAGGAGTTGATTTCTGACAAAATACAGATTCCTAGATTTTAGGTGGGACTCATTCGCAAAGAGTGGTGAATCAGTCCTCCCCAAGATTTCTGAAAAGTCAAGAGTCAACACTGCTACACTAGACCTAGTAATGACTAAATGTTAGGTTTCCAGAATCAATTTTGTAGAAAATGGGTTGAAAGTCACTCAAATAGCTTGAATAAATGATGAATTGATTTGAAGAGCCTAGTTTACTTGAATTCCACTTTTCAACACCTTTAAACCTATTAAATATATAAACAAAGCTACAAATACACATGCACAAAGGGGAAAAATGATGGGGGGTTAGTGAATAGGGGTTTGCCTTGGTCAAATCCCACTTTGGTAATCAAACCCAATAGAAATGAATGAAATGTAAAGGAAATGATAAATGAATAAAATGAAAGTATTACAAACTTACCATATCCTTGAATATGCAAAGTTGAAGTGATGTCAATGGCTGCTCCAAAGTGCTTTAAAGTGCTTGAATTGATGATGCAAGATGCTTGAGTGCTTGAAGATTGCTTGAATGACTTCAGATCTTGAATGCTTGAATGAGGAGATTGCTTGAATGTGTTAGGAGATGTAAAATGAGGTTAAAATCACATATTCATACAAATCTTGTGCCTTAGTATTCGTTCATACCTCATCATAGGCTGACATGAAGTGAATTTGAGTAAAATCCTGAAAGAAAATTTGAAATATTTTGAATTTGGGGCCAAGGGGGACTCATTTTCCACCCTTGGCAAATGAGTCCCACTTGGGACCCACATCCAAGTGTCAAAAATAATGTCATGTTTAATGTTGTTTGTCAGGATAGGACCCAAAAATACACTTAATATAAGCATATGAGGGCATAAAGAGATAAAATAAAGCATGAGAAGGGTGTAAATAGTGAAAATATGCCTAGAAAAGAATGAAATCTTGTTACAAGACTTTACAACACTTCAATATAAGACTTGTTAATGAATGAAAAGGTGGTTTTTAGGTGAATTGCATTAAATAGAGTCTAGAAGAATGTAGAAATGTCTCACAAAACTTCACAACACCTTCAAAAGATGTCGTTCTTTAAATTTTAGCACCAAAATAAGCATGTTCAAGCCAAGATACATCATAAAATTAAAGCAACATAGCTCCAACAATATGAAACAAGAGCTAAAAGACCATGAAAATGACAAGGGTCCATTTTTCGATGACACACTATTATCCAAACATTGAGTTCTTAGGTTTATCACTATAGGGGTAAAGCATGTTTTTTCACTACCTTGGTCTTGTAAGCAAAGGTACCTGTTAGGTTGACACATTTGGATCAAACATCCCATCCATCTTCACACATTTGGCATCCCACTCCACAAGTAACTTTGAAGCTTTTGATACATCAACATTCTAGACATAGGTTATCAAAAAATCAATCCACTAACTTAGCTATATGTGTGTAAATGAATCCTTTTCCATACACTTAGTTTAGTTAGTCACCATCCTTTTGAACATGTCTATCTTAAAGGTCACGATTCTACCTTTAGATCTACAAGTTCAATAGAACATTTATCCAAAACATCAAATATTAAGTCTAAAGTGTTGTCCAAATTTTAGAAGTTCATCATCCATATCACTCACCCCTTTTCATCATCCACTCACATCATTGGTCCAAAATAACTTAGAGGGTCCCTTTTATTAAAATTTGAATCAACTAGAGAGTTCCAACAATATAAATCTCAACATACCTCTCCCATAGTTGAACCAAAATTTATGGTAACAATGAGATCACAACAAAAGAAAAACATGGAACAAAACACAACTACATCTACCACAGGTGATACCAAACAACAAGAATTCAATCCCAAGAGTCACTCTACCCCATCACAACAACCACCAAATCCACTAAACATGGGGTATGAGGTAGAATATGTCACGAAAAATCCCCTTGAGCTCACTGTAGAGGAATTTCTTGAATACCAACAATATCCTAAAACAATCCATGTCATCAACTCTTTGATGAAAATGAACCCTACACACTCCCTTCAAAATTTTATTTCGACATGATTAGGGAACAACCCTTAGGAAATGTGGCTTCAATTACTCTAGCTTTCATCACACAACCCTTGAAACAAGGTGTGACTCAATCCATCATTCAACCAACACCATCGCATCTACCAAGTCAACCTTTGACTAAAAATCTTGCAATATGACTTGCAACCAACCTTGGTCTCACTCCAAATTTAGGAGGAAAGACAATTTTGGGTACACAAGACACCATTATTCTACAAAACATAAGTTGGACACCAAAATTTAGTACCCAACCATATTCTTCCACCACCACAAGTACCCAAAGTGGAACAAAAAGGGAAATTAAACACCATCATCCAAATTCAACCCTTAACACAATAAGGTCCATCTACATCAGACCCCCAAGTTTACACATCAAAACAATTGACCTTCCATAAGCCACCCAAATCAACTCACAAAACACATTAAACTCACTTGTCATGAATCCAAATAAAGGAAACTCACTTGTCACGAATCCAAATCAAGGAAAGTCACTTGTCACGAATCCAAATCAAGGAAACTCACTTGTCATGAATCTCATCAACCAAGGTCACACCTTGGCCTCAAATCAAATGCAACAAGGGAACCCCTCTAATCAATTGACCCAAGGTCAAAATGTTCCATTGATATTGCAACACCAAATGACACTATCTCAATTGTTGGTCTCCCAAGTAATGCAAAATAAAATGGGACCACAAACCTACATTCCCCCACCATAATTGATAATTTTATAAGGAATGATAGTTCAAAACAATCCACAACTCACTCACACCATGGTCCCTCAAAATCCATGACATGTGCCACAAAATCAAAATGTTTTTACCCAACAACAAGCAAATTTGCAACAACAACAAGCCTATCAACAAGCATTGCAACAACAACAATCCCAAGCTCTAGCTTTACAACAACAACAAGCCCAACAACAAGTGTTGCAAGCACAACAAGCCTATCAACAAGCATTGCAACAACAACAATCTCAAGCTCAAGCCTTATAACAACAACAAGCTCAACAACAAGTGTTGCAAGCACAACAAGCCTATCAACAAGCATTGCAACAACAACAATCTCAAGCTCAAGCCTTATAACAACAACAAGCTCAACAACACACATTGATTACACAACAATAATAGCAAGCTCAACAATAGTCCCAACAACAAGAATTTCTCACACAACAACAACAAGCTTAACAAAAAGCATTTCTAGCACAACAACAAGGCTTGTACTACAATCCCCATCAATATGCTAACATGCAACAAAATTTATTTAAAAAAAATGTACAAGGAGCATACACACCTCCCCTACTATCAACATCACCTACACAATACCAATATCCACCATACACCCCATATAACACACCCCCATATCAAAATCCCACCTACCATCCCACAATATAACATGTATGCACCTCCACCAAATCCTCAAGATGATTTGGAATCTTAGATTAAGGTGCTCATGCAACAAATCCAATACATTGAAATGGGGAAAACAAAGAAACTGCATGTGAAATAGAACTTGTGTCCATACCCCTTTTGATCGAAACATCATGATGATATCTTTCCTACCTGAATTTGAAGTCCCAAAATTTTACAAATATAAAGGTAAGGGAAATCTAGTGGATCATATCAAATATTTTCATGTGACATGTATGGAAGTTACTTACAATGATTCTTATCTAATGCACCTTTTCCCATGCAATTTGGTGGACCCAACGATTGATTGGTTCTCACATTTACCTCTAAGAATTAAAACCTTCCAAGAGATAATTGATTGGTTCATAGATCATTTCTCTTACAATATTGACATGGATGTAAGCTTGGAAGATTTGTACACCATAAAGCAAAACAAGGGAGAATCCTTCACAAATTTCCTACAATGGTGGAGGCAGAGAGCTAGCAAGAGAAAATGGCCTATTCCTAAAGAGCAAAAAATAAGAATCATCATTGCCAACATGGAAATAGACCTATCTTTTTAGTTGAAAATGCAATGTGTCACAACATATGATGAGCTTATCTCTAGGGCCCTTAACATCACATAAGGAAGCACAAAAGCGTATAAGAATAACCAACCATCTACTAGCTCTAATGAAAAACCTTGATTTTGGGCTAAGAACAAGAATGTTACTAGTGATGGAATTATTGATGAAAGGATGGTCATATGTGCTTCCAAAAAAACCAACATCCAACCCGTAAACACACAACAAAATGTACCACAAACAAACACACAATTTCCAAACAATTGGCCAATGACCAATGCTACAAACACTTAATGAGGACCACAAAGAACAAACAATGCCCCTAAATGATAATTCACTCATTTAGGGGAACCTATGTAATATGTGTTGAAAATTTTGATACAATCTAACCTTATCACATTCCCAGATTTCTCAAATTATCAAGTGCCACAAGTCAAACGTCCTAGCTATAGAGAAGATCATTTTTGTGAATTTCACAAACAAAGGTCGTAACACGCAAATTGTTTTTAGACTTAAATATCTAATAAAAGATCTTATTGGATAAGGAGACATTGATGTTGATAAAAAATATGGGAATGACAATATGAAAATTTACACAAACTCTATGCTTGATCATACAAAAGAAAAAAATTCAGGAAATTCATCAACTTCAAACAATGTAAACCATACCCAAGATACCACAGTAAGAAACATTCATGTTTTTCATTCATTGCAACATGAGGAATCAAACATACATCAAGATACTGTTTTAAAACAAAGTCCACACCAATCAACAATGTTTAGCAATATTTCATATTGGAGTGACATCAAATATGCATTAGATTGTGATATCTATTCCACATATGAATTAATGATTGGGAATATTGAAGAAGTCCCAAAAAAAGAAAGAAATGTCCCTTGTTGCACCCATAACTAAATTTTTTTTCGAAGAGTCTTTTACCAATGATGTATCATCCACCCAAGGATCTTGTTAAGAGGAGGCTCTTGACGATAATGAAAGTTACTCTGAATTGAGCCAAGATCAAGTACCCCTATCCCCACAACATTGTCATGATTTTCATAATACCTTCCAACCCATAAGTGATGGTTTCTCTACCCTAAGTTAAGAAGAAGAGCTCACTAGCCTTGAGTTTTATCAAGAGTTGATGGATATATTCTAAACCATTTTAAACTCCAAAGATATCCCCAATAGCACCCTTGAAATGTTTCTTTCTAATGGAAATATAAATGATCTTCATCCAAAACAAGAGTCTCCCACTCTTGATATTCCTACACAAGAGCAAGCAACAGTTGAGATTCTTGATTCTTATAGTGACCATGCATCATCAACTTCTATTGAATCAATACTAACATCTTTTGAATCAGTATCAATAGATAAAGATGTCATAGAATCAGAGAAAATAGTTAATATTCTAAACAATAGGAACCCATAGCAATATCATGTGTTCATGACAAGCCATATTTAGTGGCTATTGATCAGAGGATACATTATCAGGCTAAAGTATTAGGTCTTGTTAATGCCTTCAGAGTGTCGAGGAAATATTGTCTAATGCAAACATCAATATAGAAGGCACGAAGGGTCCTTATGATGAAAATGTTGTCAACAATACAACTAGTCATATCATGAATTTTCATCCACCCATCATCTCATACGCACATTGGGGCCAACATAAAAAGAAGGATTCCTATCAAAGCAAGGAGATGATCATAAAATAAAATGAAGCAGTAAAGCAAAAAGGAAAAAAATGGGAACATATCCACCAAAGGGGAAAACTAAAAAATGGAAACATATCCACCAAAGATATCCTCAAATGCAAAAGTAGGCGTCTCAAGTACTTGGTCCTAATTTCACAAAAAATGCCATATCTACTCATTATTGCTCATCTTCCCAAGTTTGGGGAGTCAAAGGTTCCAAACCATCAACCAATCCATCCCATATTCCTTCATACATGTCACCGTACACTTGATTCATGATATCCAATTCTTACATTGACCATTTGTTGACAACTACCATTCATCATAAGGATTCTGAAGGTACTCTATTGCGATGTGCATATATAGAAAAAGTCAATTTTGGTACCAAAAAGGTAGAACATAGTTCTCTAAAGTTGCACTCAAGTGCTCATATCTTAGCAAAGAAGCTTCTTCAAGTAATATATCATTGGTACATTATGATAGTGGCCTCTACATAAGTACCACCAGGTGGTTCAACATGAGGGTAAGATTTTCAAAAAATAAAAAAAATAAAGAAAATAGTAAAAATAAAAATCATCCTCCCATGAAAACCACTACGGTGGCACTTTGAGCATGTACTATGATGAAATCCTAGAAAATAGATGTCATGAGTATAATTGAGCATCTATACGATCCTTCTCAAATAGAAGTATCTCATCCTTGTCATGATAAATCCAGTGTTCCCTCCATCCATCCAATCCAACTTTATCCAAATATTCCAGTTTATCTTGATCTTGATAAAGGTTCGGTGTATACTTCAATTCTACTCATGGAAATCTCTTGACAGGCTCTTTACCATTTTTTCTCATGAAGTCCCATGGCCCATATCTAGCATGATAAAACTTTGTTAAATTCTTTGCATCTACATTAGCTATCTTGGTTTTTTCATTGAACTATGAAATATTGCTAGACACTAGGGGCAGGTTCATGCACTCTTGTTTTCAAATAACTCTTGATCCATGTCTTATATATCACAACGTGACATTGACATCATGATCTAAGGTATCATTTACCCTCAAAAAACCAAAACATTTGAAACCTCATCAAAAATTCAAAAACATATGCAAAATCTAGAAAATCCAAAAACATTAAAATCTTGTATAGCCAAAAATCCAAAACATTCAAAAATTTGTAAAGTCAAAATCTAAAATATCTAAATCAAATAAAAATCCTTAAACATGTCAAAGCATCAAACAAAAAAAAAAAAACCTTATTGAACTACAAGTCTCTAAGCTTGAACATAGGCAAGGCCATCACTGATGTCCCCTTGAGACACTTTAGGTTAATCTTTAGGAGTCTATCATAAAAAACTAATAATACATCAAGTGTTTATATCTCATCAATAAAAAAATACTAGACAAATTCAGTCAAACTATGTGGTCTTTGCGTGTATAATGTAGGCAAGACTAATCTTTGATAAGCCCCCAAGGTCATAGGTTAGTCCCTCTTAGGTCTTTGTCAAAACTCAAATAATACAAAAAAATTTGACAAATTGAAAACCCAAAATATTGGAAAACATTCAAAAAATCCTAAAAAAGCCTTAAATACCAAAAAAAATTAAACATTCACATAAACCAAATAGATCAAAAACAACCTCAAAACATTGCAAAATACCAAAAACATTAAAATATTCTAAAAAAGTCCAAAATCACCCATCCCATTTCGCTTTCACCTACAATAAACTTCCATCCATAATAAATTTATTGTCACACTCACCATTTGGTAACACAACCAAAAAACAAGTACAACAATAAATAAAATTAGAACCTTTAAATAGAACAAATAAATAAAACTCTTGATCATTATCAAACATGTCAATCAAACCTTATATCCACAGCCTTTCAAACAACCTATCAACCTGTCACCATCCACTAACATTTCCTATGATTTATCCTTCCTACAACATGAATTATCATTGGTAATCATTTTGGATTCTTGTTCTCAAAACAAAACAAACCTTTTGGCAATAGATATGAATAACATTGAATTTTTATTCATTTTGATCTTTTCTTATGCTTTATCTTGTTGACACATTCTTAGGACATCTCGATGATGTCTATCAAACCAATTTAGAGAGAAATGAATGGGGCATCAATCATTATCTTTAGTTTTTTGTTCTTCTGGAATATTCTTGTAAAATAATCTTGGTGAGTACTTGCTTAATTGTGTGTAAGGAGGTCATTTTGAACAGATTATTGACTATTGCATATGCTTTGGTCTGAAATGTTCTAAACATCTAAACAATATTCCAATGAGGTTTTCATATGTCAAGATATGAACAAGGATTATCCTATATGTTTCCAGAATTAGAGTCTATCATATTAGATACAATGCCATCCTAGTTATCAATACCTTGATGCATCATGTCTATGTGTTATATTAAAAATAAGGAATGAAATGATGAAGTATCCCAAACCTTGAAACACACAAATCATCAATCTCACCACCATATCTAATAAAGTCTCCAAATACTCATAGAATTTTCGAGTGTCTAAATCAATCTCGTAATCAATGGTTAATCCATCCATCTTATTATTTTTATTCTTCTATATTTACTAACATTTCTATCCAAGTATCAAATTTGTGTGATATATATCAAAATGTACATGAGGCTACCCATGGCTAATGATTGTCTACACATCATAAAATCTATCTACATCAAATATCTGAGTTTTCTAAGAAGTTTCTTTCATCCTCTTTGAGATGAACTAATCTTGCATCCTTGTCATGATCTTGACCTAAAAATTCAAATTTTTGCTCGATCTCTTGAGGGGGCAAGGTACCAACTTAATTCCTTTTGTTGGGGCAACAATGGGGCATCTAAAAAATCAGGATTTTTTAAAATTTTGGTGTGATTAACAAAATTAATTCGAAAATCATCAATCTTTGAACCAATGTAACATGTACCTCACTTAAAAGAGGGGAAAAATGTAGATAGTTAAAATTGTCCTAATTGATATTGCACAATTGAATATGATTACTAACATCGTTTTGTCCTAAAAATCACCTCTTTTTTGATGGTTTAATTGAATGATCCTGCTTGTTTAATTAAATGCATCAATTTCTCCTATTAATAAAATAATCATTATCATTTGCCTAATTCACCCCCTTTCACACTAACTTGAATCATCTTGTTTAATTGAGTAATACAAATTATTCAATTAAATTACTTATATCCTCTCATTTAATTAAATAATCTTAATTATTGAATTAAATGTCATTTGACGCCTTTCATTAAATAAATACATTATTTAATGGGCATCCTAAATTCACTCCGATTGCACAATTAAAACTTTTTTAATTATCTAAGTACTAGTTTTCCCTCACCCATCCACTTGCATGAGAATATTCCCTTGGAATATTCCTCCATTTGAGCTTCAAAATGGAATATTCTTTCCTAACAAACTTCTAACAAACTTCCTAAATTTTAGGAAGTGTTATTTTTTGGATCATTGTGAGCCATTCATTAACTCTTTGATCCATTTGATCTTGCATTCTCATTGATTGATGAGAATCCTTGATCCATGCCTTCACCTGTCATTACATCTCATCCATTGATTGATCAAATCAATCTTGACCCTTGATTCACTATTTTGTCCTATAAATACACCCCATTTTTATGATAAATTGACCCACAATCATTTGAGCCAAGTTATGATGTTAAAATGCATTCATACTTCCATCCATTAGCATTCATTTGAGAATTTTCATCCATTGTGGTTCAAAATCTCCATTATCACTCATCACTAACTAAATCTTGCTTAATTTTGTATGGATTTTGTAGATTTAGAATGTGATTATAATCATAACATGACCTAAATCTACTAGATCCATACAAAATTAAGCAATATTTAGCTAGTTAAGCTATAATCCTAATGAAATTCTTGAAAACCATTAAACGAGGAAGCCATTAAACATAAACAACAAGAAATGAATAATGAAAACCTATTCTAATGCCTCAAACCTCATCCCATTAGGGGATTGGTGATGTATTGATGTGGAATTCCAACCCTTTCCCAATCCCTTGGATAAAACAAGCTTGGTTTGATAGATTGATGAGTGATAATGGAGATTTTAAACCACAATGGATGAAAATGCTCAAATTAATGCTAATGGATGGAAGTATGAATGCATTTCAATAGCATAAATTTTCTAAAATGATTATAGATGCATTTCTGATAGAAATGGGGTGTATTTATAGGAGAAATTGGTGAATCAAGGGTCAAGATTGATTTGATAAATAAATGGATGAGATTCAATTAGAAGTGAAGAGATGGATCAAGGATTCTCATCAATGGATGATAATGCAAGATCACATGGATCAAAGAGTTAATCAATGGCTCATAATGATCCAAAGAAGCACACTTCCTAAAATTTAGGAAGTTTGTTAAAAGTTTTGTTAGGAAGGAATATTCTATTTTGGAGCTCAAATGGAGGAATATTCTAAGGGAATATTCTCATGCAAGTGGATAGGTGAGGGAAAATTAGTAATTAGATAATTAAAGAAAGTTTTAATTGTGAAAATCAAGTGAATTTAGGATGCTCATTAAATAATTAATTTATTAAATGAAATGGGTCAAATGATGTTTAATTCAATAATTAAGATTATTTAATTAAATGAGAGGATATAGGCTATTTAATTGAATAATTTACATTGCTCAATTAAATAAGATGAGAGTTAGTGTGAAAGGGGGTGAATTATCCAAATGATAATGATCATTTGATTAATAGGAGAAATTGATGCATTTAATTAAACAACCAGGATCATTCAATTAAACCATCAAGAAAGAGGTGATTTTCAAGATGAAACTGTGTTAGTAATTAGATTCAAGTGTGCAATATCAGTCAGGAAATTTTTAAGTTTCTACAATTAATTACCTCCACTTTTCCTCCATTATTTAATTCCAATTTATCCCTCAATCCTTATATATTTAATCCTATCCCTCTATCTTGTTCACATGGATCACAATCTAAATTTGTTTACATATGACAAGTGTCCCCTTCACATGTCTAAGTCCTTTTCTAGACTCATTGAACATATACACTCCTCAAAAGTTAAATTAACTTTTCATCTCATCCATTCATCTTATCTAAACCTATTAATCTTAGCCATCCACATAAGGATGTTTCCCTAATCCATTCCTAAACCTATCCCTTATCTCTCATGTGACATTTGTCACATGACTATAGCCTTTGATCCAAACGTTAATCATCATTCAATCCTAGCAATCCATTAACCAATCCATATTTTCCCTTAGTTTCTCTCATTTAAATTCTATAATGAGAGGCATTCCATCCCATTTGCATGAATAAAATCTTATGCTACTATTATGTGGTGTAGTCACAGATGGAGGGTCTAGAGAGGATTGTCCAACCATGCAACCTTGAGTCCAACACAATAGGAATGAAACAATAAATGCTCATAAATATTATTTATTATCATTGATTCAACATGCAATTATACATGCATCATATTCCACAAGTGTGAAATTACTAAGGGATCATAGGCTTGTTGCAGAGCATTGCAAGGTATTACAATTGGCACAAGGCATGATTATGACTACCTGAACTACTTCCCCATCTAGCTATTAACTAAACTACTCACTATTGACTAACTCATTTAAATGGCTTACAAATGATCTTAAATATGAATTTCTAGCTCCAATTTGATCCATGTCAACCTCAAGGGCTTACAAACCCAATGCAAGATCATACATGTAGGTCAACGGAATTTTTTTTTGGGGTTTTAGGATTTACCTCAATCAAATCCCTACTTTGGTATTTCTATCTCCAAAATAATAAAGATGGAGAAAAATTAGAAATATTTTGTGTATGCTCCTATCCCAAGTGTTTATACGAATGGTTAAATATGTTATGTTGAATAATGAAACTAAAATGGGGGAAATAAAAATGTGATATTTCCAAGGTCTTTAGGGGCACAATGTGATTTTGTAATAAGAAAAATAAATAAGATCACTATTAACTAGAAATGATTGAGGAACCCAATGAAAGTGGGATATTTAGAGATAATTTTGTAGGGATCTTGAAAAATTTGAGTGTTGTATAATTCTAAAGATCCAAGAGAGATAGAAAGTGGAATAGATCCAAGAATGATAAATCTCGATCAAAAAGTGACAAGAGAGAGAAAGGTGAACCCACAATAATGGGTTACACATTTTAGCCAAACTTTACATTGAAATCAACATTTTTAACTAGATCTTCACTTTCTTACACTTGTAGCAGCTAAACCATTAAGAATTTGAAGATTATTCAAATGAGTGATTTGTGAGATTTTATGTGTAGATTCTAATTATATTAAAAAAATAAATAAAAAAAATTGTGATTCCTTTTATGTAATATTTAATAACTTATTTTTTCTACTAAACAACATTTTTTAAAAGTGATGTTTACTTCGGATTGCATAACTTTTTTTTATAGAAAGGATACAATTCTAATTTTTAAAATATAGATTTTTCACACCAATATCTAGTGCATGGATATTTTTTCAGAATTTTTTGTTTCATATTTTTTTTAATTAATTTTCCAAGTTAGAGTAATTATAATTTGGATAGAGGTGTACTTCGGCTAGTATAACTTTTTTTGTATGCATTTGAATTAACTTAGTCTTTTTTTGTTTGAATAAGGACATCAATACCTAGTGCACATGTATTTTTTAGAAATTTGTTTCTTTCTTTTCCTTTTTTTTCATATGTGTGAAACAAAGAACTTGATGTTCATTGAAAAAACCACGTTCACAAGAAATTAAAAGTAAATATAATAATCAAATTAAATATATTTAAAATTATACTTTTTGGGAAGCTTATAATAAGGGCTACATACTTGCAAAACATATTTTTAAAGTGAATTCATTTGATCACCCAAAAGGTAAATCAAAAGTGGTTTTTTATCAGCATTTTGATAAGTGCAAAGGATACTCTATTATAGGTATGGTTTAAAACTAACGGGGTTCTATCCAAGGGGTTTGATCTAAGGGGATTTAATCAAAACCTATTTAATTAAAATAATTTAAACATAACCTTTAAAGTCTTAAATCATTATATTTTCCAAAAATATGTGATTTTAGGAAAAACTCAGGATGTCACAAAAAGTGTAACCCATTATTGTGGTAGCGCCCAAAAGATGAAGAGGCTAACGAGCCGTTTAGGTTTTCCTAAGTTGTTTCCACTCACATAGGAAGGTGAAAAGTGAAAAAAATTGAAAAATGACTACCAAATGAAAATTTTCATGTGATGCTATCATGACATGTGGACATCCACAAAATATTCTAGTTTCTATATAATTTATGCTCAAAACATGTTGAGAGACTAGAAAAGCATAAGGGTAACACAAATGTTACATGGAAAAGTGACCATGGGAAATGAGACCCGGTCACATTGAGAAGGAGAAAGATTTATGAAAGTAATTAATTGAGCCTATACAAATATTAAGGGAATTGATGAAGGAGGCTCCCATTACAAATTTGAGAAACTCATAACACAACTCAAATTCACACAACATATGCAAGAAAGAAAAATAATATATTTTATTGCAACAAATATAAATTAGGATTACAATATGTAGAAGCTCACAATATTCCCTTTTACAGCATGGGCTTCCTAATTACAAAAATCAACAATATGGATTCAAAATATCCTCACATAAATCTACAAATTTGGATTCACAAATCCTCTGCCCAATCTAGTAGCATCTTGTTATGCTAAAATCCCATTCTCCAAAAAGCCAACCTCTCACAATAAATAGGCATCAATATATAGAAGTTTGAGTGGTAGAATACCACTATGGTATTCCAAAACAACATGCAAAATACCTCCTTGTAAAACCATGCCCCATTTGATGAAAAATCAATAAATAATAAAAATTTCTAAATGCTCACATAGACTTCACATGGGCACCAAAACTTCAACCAATCAAATTTGGTCAAACTTGATGTTTCCTTAATCTTTGATGGCTTTGATGACTCCATGCAAGAACATGCACAAACATGAAAGAGCGTGCAAATAATAAAAATCAACATGCAAGGACATGCATGGTAAAGTGGTCCCCACCTTGAAATGGATGCCTAGGCTGGAATATTCTTATGAGATGCTTTTGTAACTCTTACTAAAGTTAATTTTCCTCCAAAATTACAATTATAAATCATCATAAGGGAAAATTACATATTTTTTATAATTAAACAATTACTTTCCCACACATTAGCCTACATTATCCCTTATTGAAAATAATAAAAATAAAATAGCAATAGCAATATTTTTGGTGATGCAAGATTGCTAGTACCCCTAGATGATCTTGCATCAGGAATGGACACCAAAGTGGACCCACAACATAGTGTGAAATTGTAAGGGTATATAATTTTCAACACTACACATCCATTGGTCACCCTTATGGAAATTATGTCATGAAAAATACCCACATCCATATACCAAATCCTCCTCTTACAAAAGTTCAACTTATAGCATATACCTCATATAAAAAATATCCACACTTTAGCCCATCCCAATGAAAACACTAATCCAACAATGTAACCTTTATGTATTTTCTCTGATAGATATTCACAAATAATTGTAACTCATAAAGAATACGTAGGATTGTTTCATTAACCATGCAAGCATCCAACCCAAATATATAAAAACATTCACATCCATAAATACCAATATAATTCCCCCATCCATGTGCATAACTCTAAGTATCCACCCATGCACTAATCATTAGCAATGAAAAATAACATTCCTTGCTCATCTTATCCAACTAAATCTAGCCATTTTAAGATCTTTCCTAAAGTATTAACACACATTTCCTCATGAAAATAAGGATCTAATCATCCCAACTAATCACTTCCTTGATCCCTTATCATACCAAATCAAACAATCATAATCAAACCCATCTTCAAACTATAATCCTATCACCTTGGTTCCTTCATTTTTTTCTAATTTAATTTTCTCACCTCCAAGGAAATTATGCTACACCCTTAAGATTGGTGTACATCAGGTTATGAACAGTTTGTTGGAAAGAGACATTGCACAATTCATCTGGTGTTTTAATTGATGGAAACCCTACTCATTAATCCCATTTGCACCTCAGTATTTTCTTACACCGGAAGTCAGATTGAAGATATGTGTTAACTGTCAAAGCTAAAATAGAGTTGTGTACATTGGCTCATATGTAATTTCTTGTTATCATTATGTGTTTCAGATCTTAGGGAAGGTCTTTTGATGTATGAACTATTGTATCTTTGAATCATAGGGACTCGTATTGATTGGTGTGCAAGCTAGAAGATCCAGTTTATTGCTTTTCAGTCTAATAGTGCAAAAAGGTCGACTAGATGAGGGTAGTGTGTTGCAGATATTCGAGGCATAATTGTTTAAGGTGTTTCAAGTTTGAGACATGTTTTTTTGGGTCCTTACTATGTTTAGGCTGACATTTTTTGATTTGCATTGATAATTATTTATGGATTGGGCCGAAAATTTGTACATGTTTCATATTTTGTTAAAGCTGACATGCAATTGATGTAATCTCTAGTCGCAGATATATATAATCAATTATTCATATCATTTTTATATATGATATATATGATGTGAGAGTCAGAAGGAATATAGATTGATTGTGCGTAGTTTCATTTGAATAGAACAAAGATTGGTGATTTGAATTAAAGTAGACAGAGCTTCAAGAGTAGAATCAGACATAATGTGAAGAATGCGATCAATGTGCTTAACTGAAACTATAATCAAGCATTAGCAGATGCTATCTCATAGTTCATCCACTCCAGTTTTTTATGTGAATACAACTGTAAGACAGTGAGTCTTCTTTTGGGCAGTAAGCCTTTTTGTATTTGAGTAGTGTGCCTGAATGCATGTGCATTCCCCATTTGTAAACACTTATTTTAAGTTTATTCATATTGTGTATTAATCTCCACCATGATTTTCCCCCTAATAGGGTTTCCACGTAAAAAATCATTATGTTATGGTGTTGTGGTTGATTGCTTTGTGTTCTTGCATCTTTCTTTTGGTTCAATGCTATAAGTGGTTTAAAGATCAAGTTAATAAAATTAAATTTTGTAGAACAATGATTCATCCCCCCTCTCAATGTTCCTTGATTCCAACAATTGGTATCATAGCCTAGTTCCTTGGAACAAGTTTAATAGCTTGGAGAAGATCCAGGAAGGTGATTCAATGAATTTTGACAGTCTTTATCAACAACTTTTGGTGGCACTAGATGATCTTAATTAGTCCAAATTTGAAGTCTAGGAATTGCAAGCAAGCCTCATGAATGTTGAGAAATTAATTCAATCATTGAAAAATCAAATCAATATGTCCAGGGAAAGGAGAAATGATCTTTGTGATCAGCTCAAGCAAAAATAGAGCAAAAGAATGGAAGATAAGCACCTAAGTCAAGCCTTGAAGGAAAAGATAGAAGAATGTGAAAATATTAGTAGAGATAATGCTATCCTAAAGCATTAGATGGAATCTATTGTGATGAGGATGACCAAGGAGATTGAAGAGAAAAAGAAGAATGAAGAGAATCTTACTTAGTCCTTGAAAGAAAAAACTGAAGAATGCAGTAGAATTAATGATGGATTCAATTAGCTAGAGCTTGAATTGCAACAATCCAGAAATAATGAAGAAGAGCTTGAAAGACAAATTATTATTCTTAGGGATGAACTTGCTACTGCAAATGAATACAAGGAGAAGTTCAAGATTAGCTCAGCTAAGCTTGATGAACTAATTCTAAGTCAGAAGATTGGGAGTGACAAGCAAGGTCTTGGATATGAGAAAGGAGAAAGCTCCATATCTGGTCAAAGGAAATTTAGGCAAGGAAATCAAATGAACAAAGCTAGAAGGTATCCAGTAAGACAACCTAATTTTCAAAAGTTCAATGTATACTATTTTGTTTGCAATAAATTTGGTCATATGGCTACTCAATGTAGAAGTAAAATGAATCCAAGTGGTCCATCATTCCTCGATTAGTGTTTCAATTGCATTAAGTATGGTTATAAGTCAATTGAATGTAGAAAGATGACAAACAACTTTTTCAATAGAAATGTTAGATGTTATGCCTACAATAGATTTGGCCATATTGCTAACTAGTGTAGATCAAGAGAAAATCAATGGAATAACTAGTTTGGACAAAGAAATTTCATGTACTATAATTGTAACAAATCTGATCACATTGCAAGATTCTATAAAAGCAGGAAGGGCCTGGTAAACAAAGGGAAAAATATGCAGAAGGGTGGTAAGGGAAAAGGAAAATTTGCTACAAATGGGATTAAGAATCAAATGAAGAAGACATGGGTGAAGAAGAGTGCTTCTGATGTAGGAAATGAATCCACACCAGAATCTAGTGCTAGAAATTCCTTTGGGAATTAGTTTAAGGCCTCTAGCCTAGGGGGAGCTCTCAAGAAAATCTTTTATCCCCCCTGCCGGTAGTTGGTACTAGAATGTGGAAAATTGCAACGATTGCATTAATGATATACAAATGTTTTGGGAACACTTGTGGAGGAAATTTATGCAAAATTGAAGGTCTGCAAAAGAATTTTCTTTCACAGACTATGAAAACGGGGTATCCAAAAGACCTAGGGAAAAAACATTTATTGCAATAAAAAGTTAGGTGTGCAACCAATAAAAGGTTACTTCTATTCCTCATTTGTCACATTGCATTTTGAGAAGAATAATTTTGGAGAGCTCTATAGTGAATTTTGGCATTGGTGAGATACAATTCTAAAGGTGATTCAATGATCAAACCCTAATCTGGCGAAAGGTATTTTTCTGCAAAACTTGTGAGCTTGAAATTTTTGGAAATGGTTGCTTCGTTAGTAGTTGATATTAAGGATAGACCCTGCCCAAAATTCAAATGGAACCCATTCAAATCCATTAAGACATAACCATTAGGTGCATTTTCTTCTATTTTGTATGGTGTTTTGCACATTGAAGATATTAGGGCATATATTCATGTGAATTTCGAGGAGTTAAGTAGCTCCCAGTTGTTAAATATGTACACAAATCACATTGTGGGAGATCTTTTTGTAAGGCCTAAATTTAAGACTTTGGAGGAAAGAAGTTCACACAAATTGTGAAGTTTCCCATGTTCTACGAAAATGAATGGTTCTGGTACATATTAAGTTGAGTGCATGCCAAGTTCATGTGGTTAAATCATCCCTTCAAGATCACAAGATAAGCTATAAGCATTGTTATTGGTCTGAATTCATCTGGTGGGTTGCCCACATTGAAAGCTATGAAGAACCAAATAGTCACTAAGGCAACCAGTTCTGCTTTCAACAAAAGAGCCATAAAAATTAATGACATCATTGAATCAGATGTAAAATTTTCTTCTATGGTTATTGGATATAAAATCTATCACTCCTGTTGGGATAACTTTGTATTTGGTAAGCAATCTATGTAGTTTATCAAATGATCAAGTAAAATGCAGAATATGACTTATGTGAGTTACTCCGGAGCCAACTAATTAAAAATATTGGTAAAATCAAGAAGGAAAAGAAGAACTCTTTCAAGTATGGCAATATGTTGTTATGTCTATTCTTCTACTTCATGAATGAAGTTTCGGGAGTTCGTAAAGTGCAATGGGAAGGTGACAGACTGGTAGTTGTTCAAATCAAAGAAATCTTATATAGAATTGGTGATAGCAAAGCAAGGAAAACTACTATCTGGTGTTACTTCAAAAACTTTTCAGATTGAAATGCAAGCTAGCGAAAGAATTCCTAAATCTATTATGGAAAAATATAAGGACACTATTTGCTTCATGGTTGACATTGATTAGTGTTTGATGGAAGCAACAAAAACTAGAATAGTTTGGATAATGCCTATGGGATATGAGGTTGAAGAACACATTTTGGAGTTGTATGCCCAACACTTATTGAGTAAATCTCAGGATCCAATAGAAGAAAGGTTTGGTACCTTTGAAGAGAAGAATATGCAAGTGCATGCACAACTAAAGAAGCCTATGATAGTCTAGAAGGTGAGAAATGTTGGAATATATGCCTCAATCTCATAGGCTAAAACCTCTGAGAAAGCATAGTCGCTGTGACATTCCTATTGTCTGGCCGACTGGCAGTTTACCTTATGTTTCGCTCATGTCGCCAAGACAATGCTTTTGTCTTGCCGAAGGAATCTATCATTGTGACTTATGGCCGTCATTGTAACTTCTCATTGCATGGAGAACTCTGGCTGATAGGCCATTCAATCGGGCATCGGTGAGACTCATAATGACCGGGGGCTTCAGAGTGACTTCTACACTCGGAAAGAAGTCTCAGCGACATTGGAAGGTCTTGTTGACAAGGATACGCATTGAAGTCATTGGGGTAACCTATGTCGGCTCGGTGAGAAGTCTTACCGAAAGTAACATGTCTCGGCGATAGTGTTGGAGCTTTCGGGGAAACCCTTGGGTGATCGGTAAGAAGTCTTACTGATAGTGATATGTCTCACCCATGGGTATACATTTGGAGACTTCGGTGTAACACATAAGGATTCGATATGAAGTCTTGGCGAATGTGGAAAGTCTCACCGACAGTGTTAGGGGTCATTGGTATAACATAAGGTGATTGGTATGAAGTCTCAGAAAAAGACAAATGTCTTGCCGATTATTAGATGTCTTCAGTGTGACTCTTGGTGAACAGTTGTTTCGAGATAACATGGAAGCCTCGGTAAGAAGTCTTGCCGAAGGTTGATTCTCTCACTGACAGTGGAACACATCGATATGACTTAAAGGCTTCGGTATGAAGTCTTGGCGAAAGCAATAAGTCTGGTCGACAAAGTTTGAATCGGGGTGACTTGGAACCTGCAGGGTGATGTCTTGGTGAAGAGCAATAGTCTTGCCAATATATGGATGCGGATAGGAATACAATGGGTTTTGGCATGACTTGAAGACTCGATATGATCTCTCAGTGAAAGACTAAAGTCTTGGCAACTAAGGAACATTTCTGAATGACTTATGAGCTTGGTGTGATGTCTCATCGAATGGCGATTGTCTCACCGATGAGAATGCTGAAATCGATATGACTTGTGGATATCGGTAGAACCTCTTGCCGATGGAGACAACTCTTGGCGACAATGTGTAATCTGGTCTTGTGGCATTGGGGAGACAATTCTAGTGTCTCACTGACATGTGACACAAGTTGATCGCTGTTGATCAAGTGAAGATTGTCTGACGTGGTGAGATATAGAAAAATTAGAGAAAGCAAAATGTGAATCATTTCTAAGCTGGATGATTTGACAATGGGAAACAAACTGTTTCATAAAGTCAAAGCCGAAGAGAAGGAAAAAGAGAGAACAGATGTTAAGGCCGTGTGTGGCTAGCTAACAGGCCGTAGCCATGAGGCAGTAACAGGTGACTCAGAGAGTTGACAAGATGCTAAAGAGCTGAGAGCCAGAGAGAGATCAATAGAAAAAGGCCGAGTGACTGGCTGACAGGCCGAAGCCATGAGGGCGAGGCAGAGAGTGACAGAGGTAGAGTTATGTTGATGGAATCTCTCCTGATCATGAATGCCATGTTTGATCTCTCAGGGATAGTATGTTACTAGTTGTATCCAGAATGAACAAAGATGAATCTCTGAAGAGGCTATGAGCCTGAATTTGTATTGTAACCCTTTTTGTTGCTGAATAATACAATAGCTCGATCTTTGGAGTGTGGGGTTTTTTATCTAAAAGGATTTTCCCCACGTAAATCTTTGTGTTCTGGTTTTCTATTTTCATCTTTCATGTTTGTTGGTTCATATAGTAGAATCTGTTAATGCTTGTTGTTGAATTTACATGTGTTTCTCTTAGATGGATCAATGTAGGAAATTAACTGTATCTGTTCTGCATTTGGACATAGTTGTATGTGTCTTTGAGGCAACCTAATCGAAATGAAAGTTACCAGAGGCACTACTATATGGAGTTTTCACTAGATACGCTCCTAGATTTCCTTACAATTGGTATCAGAGCCTTCTTTTGGTTGTTGGTTCTGGATATTTCTCTTGTGAAGATTTCTCAGTTTGTTGGGCTAGAAGAAATCTAGAGGAATGGATTGATGTATTGATCCTTTGTTGAGTGGAAGCCTTGTGGTATTCTGAGACAACATGCAGCTTGAAGGATGGTCAAGATAGAAAAGGGAGTTGATCATGTTGTGATTTGCGTCTCCTGCCTGGTAGAGGTATAACCTTGGAGTATAAGGTGGATATTCTTTGCTCTGTGGCTGTGTGGCAGTAAATCTTTCATATTGGTGTCTATGTGACAGGCTCCTGGGTGATATGAAGAAGCCTAGATTGTTTCTTAGTCATGGAAGAGAGTGTTTATGCTAGGTGGAGGTCCTGGTGTTGGAAGGCACTATTTCCTGTTAACCTCGAATGCTTGAAGGCTATGGGGTTAATCATTAGATGATTTGCAAGCTTTTGAAATAGCCTTTCTCTCTTTCTTGAATGCATGTACATGGTGGTGGTTTAAAGTTGGCCTAAAAGGGGCCTGGATTCTCTTGAACTGTTGTTTTCTTTCTAAGGATGTTTTGTACTTGCATGGCTATGTGGTTTTGCGGGTTTTACACAGTTAAGAAAAAAATTGTGATCATGTGGAGTTGTTGTTAAGCTATTGTCTAAACACTGACCTTTTGGGGTGTTGCTGGATGAGATAGTTGCAGGTCTACATGCATGCTTGGTGCATGGTTTTTAGGAGGTATGATTCTTTCTCTACATGGGAGTGTTGGTAAGTGTTTTGTCACTCAACATTCTTGTGGTAATGATTGTGGGGTCCTTGATTATGGTGCTCATTATGGACATGATTGGCAAATCAGATCTGGCATGATTTGATGTTTGAGTCATGTTGTCTACATGGTTATTCTCTTTTGATATCTCAGTGTTGCAGTTTTCAACGTGATAACAGGTTTGCATGTTCGATGTTTGTGATCTATGAGTTATGCAGTTGGTGGATTAGCTACCCATTGGCTGCAGTGAGATAACTTGGATGTGGACCGTCTTTATCCACGAGGTTGATTCATTGGTGGTGCAGATTTGTTAGTTGGCCTTGTATGTGGTCACTTGTGCATTGGTGTGATTGTTGTGAGATGAGAGGATGGATATTCTTGAGTACCTGAATAGTCAGTTATGGGAACCTAAAACAGTTGGTCATAATGCTTGGAAAGCTCAGGTGTCATGTTTCAGTGGGAGCTCTAGCAGTGACTATGGATTCATCACATGGTGGTGAATGGTCTTCTATAGTGTTGTAGAATGGTTCTTATGCTTTTTTATTTTGCATGGAAATTATTTGAAGATGTGCAACATCTTGGAACCATGGAGGATGCATGGAGTCTTTGGCTGAGGTGTTGGTGGTGCTTGATAGGTGATGTTGTTTTGAGTTTATTTGCTTTATGTCATGGTATACTCTTGTTTGTGCACTGGAGTTTTGGCATTGTGCATTGTACTTGAGACAATGGTGGAGTCACTTGAAGCACGGTATCTCCTATGGGGATGTGTAGATCATGGTGTCATGATAAGTTCCTAATTCAGATGATTGGAGCTTTGACAGTGGTCTGGTAATTCTTTGTGTATTGGGTGCTTTTGATTACTTGCTTGATACTTCGTGATAGTACAGTAATGAAGATGAAGTTTAGCATGAGATGATCGGTTGCTAGTACTCATGGATACATGAAGAATAAGGTGAGGCTATTTTTCTCTTACGAGAGATGTATTGTTGCTTGTTACTCTTGTTAAAGTTTTTCAGTAGAAAGTCCGAGAAGCCTACACCTTGGTTGAATGTGAGTTCAAATGTGTTTAAGTTCATTTTCATGGTATGGATCTTGAATTATTGTTTAACATTTGATCTGGAGGATTCATAGTGGAAGTTGTATAGGCTGTATTATCTCCTTGAGCTTTTGTGTTATGTCATTTACTGATGAGAATTGGTAGGAGATGATGTATGGACTGATTTCCTAAAATGGGAAATGTTTTAGCTTGATCTTCTTTGAGAGGTTTACATCCATGTTTTTAAAGTTGGTTTGATTTTGATGATTGAACGAATGGATGTTGTTAAGGTTTTCTTTTGGGATGTGAAGAAGATCATTCTTGACACAACTGGCTGTTAGAAGTGTATGTAGGAGGATGTTTCTATAGGAAGTTGATGGGCGGTGTTTCTCTTTGTGGCCGTGAAGGTTTGTGATGAGAGAAATGTTTCTTGTAGTAGTTTGTTGCAAGTTGCTCATGTCATTGTGGATATTTCCTTGGTACTACAGGGTTACATTTTCTATGTGCTGGTATTGGTAGGCTTGCGATGCCTTCTGATCTTTCAGATATGGATTTCTCAGGCAGTGGGAGTTCCTGTATGTGTCTTGTCTTCTTCGACTGGTTGACACTAGAACTTGTATTTGCTGTTAATGGATTGGCATAAGTTTACTAATGGTGATACCTTTAAGGTATGTGAGATTGGATAGCATAGCATGAGTTGTGGGTGCTATTTTCAGTCATGTGGGTTTATTAGTTTGATGGAAGTGGTTAGTTTGATTGTTGTTCTAACTGGTGATGTTTTGTTTATATTGTTTCTAGAGAATGACTTCACTGTTGTGTTCTATTTGAAGCTTTGAAGTTGATATTGCTTCTGTATAGCGTTTGAGCATAGTGAGGTCATAGCAGTATCTTGTTGGAGATGTCACTGGGATCTTTTGCTTGTGCTCGTTGGAGTGGTGCTTATACACCTTGGCTTTGTATCTTTCTTCCACACATGGAAGATGATAGGATTATTGCTTGAATGGTGGACATCATGGATGTTGGAGCAGAATTCTTGATGGAGCATGAGAGCATGTTAAGTTCTATGTGGTTTCTTGGAAGGTTGTGATTGGTTGTTTTGTTGGACAGTGTGTTGCAGTTGGTTACCTGATCTTTGTTGTAGATTGTCTAATGGACTGTTATCTATGGAATCATGTTGATTGGGTGTCTTGAGTATTGCAGGGTTTGAACTGGTGGAGCTAGTGTGGTCTTAGTTCCTGGTTGCTTTGAAGGTGCCTATGTGATCTTCGTCAAGTGGGAGATTGTTGGAATATATGCCTCAATCTCACAGGCTGAAACCTCTGAGAAAGCATAGTCACTGTGACATTCCTGTTGTCTGGCCGACTGGCAGTTTACCTTATGTTTCGCTCATGTCGCGAAGACAATGCTTTTGTCTTGTCGAAGGAATCTATTGCTGTGACTTATGGTCATCATTGTAACTTCTCATCACATGGAGAACTCTGGTAGGCCATTCAATCGGGCGTCAGTGAGACTCATAACGACCGAGGGCTTCAGAGTGCCTTCTACACTCAGAAAGAAGTCCCAACAACATTGGAAGGTCTTGCTGACAAGGATACACATTGAAGTCATCGGGGTAACCTATGCCGGCTCGGTGAGAAGTCTTACCGAAAGTAACATGTCTCGGCAACAGTGTTGGAGCTTTTGGGGAAACCCTTGGGTGATCGGTAAGAAGCCTTACCGATAGTGATATGTCTCACCGACGGGTATACATTTGGAGACTTCGGTGTAACACATAAGGCTTTGATATGAAGTCTTCGTGAATGTGGAAAGTCTCACCGATTGTGTTAGGGGTCATCAGTATAACATAAGGTGATTGGTATGAAGTCTCAGCAAAAGACAAATGTCTTGCTGATTATCAGATGTCTTCGGTGTGACTCTTGGTGAACAGTTGTTTCATGATAACATGGAAGCCTTGGTAAGAAGTCTTGCCGAAGGTTGATTCTCTCGCTGATAGTGGAACACATTGATATGACTTAAAGGCTTTGGTATGAAGTCTTGGCGAAAGCAGTAAGTCTGGTAGACAAAGTTTGAATTGGGGTGACTTGGAACCTGTGGGGTGATGTCTTGGCGAAGAGCAATAGTCTTGCCAATAGATGGATGCCGATAGGAATACAATGGGTTTCGGCATGACTTGAAGACTCGATATGATCTCTTAGCGAAAGACTAAAATCTTGGTGACTAAGGAACATTTCCGAATGACTTATGAGCTCAGTGTGATGTCTCATCGAATGGTGATTGTCTCGCCGATGAGAATGTTGAAATTGATATGACTTGTGGATATCATAGAACCTCTTGCCAATGGAGATGAATCTTGATGACAACGTGTAATCTAGTCTTGTGGCATCAGGGAGACACTTCTAGTGTCTCACCGACATGCGACACAAGTTGATCATTGTTGATCGAGTGAAGATTGTCTGACATGGTGAGATACAAAAAAATTAGAGAAAGCAGAATGTGAATCATTTCTGAGCTAGATGATTCGACAGTTGTGATCTGACAGTGGGAAACAAACCGTTTCATAAAGCCAAAGCCGAAGAGAAGGAAAAAGAGAGAACAAATGTTAAGGCCGTGTGTGACTGGCTAACAGGCCGTAGGCATGAGGCTGTAACAAGTGACTCAAAGAGTTGACGAGATGTTGAAGAGCTGAGAGCCAGAGAGAGATCGATAGAAAAAAGCCGAGTGACTGGCTGACAGGCCAAAGCCATGAGGGCGAGGCAGAGAGTGACAGAGGCAGAGTTATGCTGCTGGAATGTCTCCTGATCATGAATGCAATGTTTGATCTCTCAGGGATAGTATGTTACTAGTTGTATCCAGAATGAACAAAGATGAATCTCTGAAGAGGCTATGAGCCTGAATTTGTATTGTAACCCTTTCTGTTACTGAATAATACAATAGCTCGATCTTTGGAGTGTGGGGTTTTTTATCCGAAAGGATTTTCCCCACATAAATTTTTGTTTTCTAGTTTTTTGGTTTTCATCTTTCATGTCTGCTGGTTCATATAGTAGAATTTGTTAATGCTTGTTGTTGAATTTACATGTGTTTCTCTCAGATGGATCAATGTAGGAAATTAACTATGTTTGTTCCGCATTTGGACATAGTTGTATGTGTCTTTGAGGCAACCTAATCAAAATGAAAGTTACTAGAGGCACTACTATATGGAGTTTTCACTAGATACGCTCCTAGATTTCCTTACAAGAAAGGAAGTTGAAGATTTTGCAAAAAGCATCACCATATCAGTTGAAGCAATGAGGGAAGCTAGGAAGAAAAGAGAACAAGCTAAAGAAAGTGAGCCTGCTAGAACTTGTTGGATATTGTTGATATTTGGTTGTCATTGATGTCAGCACTATTGGCATTAATATCTTTAAGGTTGTATATGTCGAGGATATTGAGAAAATTATAATGGAATAAGTTGTAGGTTGTTAGTGATGCAGTGAAGTTCAGTCTATTGGTGAGCTCAATATGTTGATGATTAGAGGTTGTGGATTAAAGGGTTTATTTTCAAGTATATCTAGTTTATCCACATTAAATTTTAGAGATCCACATGAAGATTTGATCAAGTTGAGTATCTGTGTTTTGACACTTTTTTTTGTTGCTTCAGTTGGTGTTCTTGAAAGAGGATGATGCAATTCTAGTAAGTGGAGTTGTTTTGGATGCTTCTTTGGTGATTCATGATGCTTGTGGATGTTTCTATATTGTTCTCTATCTTTCTTGCACATCCGCATTCATTGGTGTGTTCATGATTGGTGATTTTCTTTTACATGTTCATGGCTAATAGGATGAATGTAGCGTATTGTGGATCTTTGAGGAATAATCTTTGAAGGTGTTTCATGTTCGAGGATTTTGTTTTGGGTCTTCACTATGTTGTGACCAACATTGGTTGGTTTGCATTGATATTTTTTATTGATTTGGGCCAATAGTTTGTATATGTGTTATTATTTTATTGAGGTCGACATGTAGATGATATTATTCTTAGTTGCGGATATATATGTTTGATTGTTTATTCCATTTGAAGGCATGGGGTGTATGAGATGTGCGATTAATGTCCTAATCATTCAAGGGTAGAAGCAAAGTGTGAAGAAGAGTGAGCAAAGTGTGAAGAA
Organism: Sequoia sempervirens; assembly: GCA_007258455.2. Lineage (NCBI taxonomy): Eukaryota > Viridiplantae > Streptophyta > Pinopsida > Cupressales > Cupressaceae > Sequoia > Sequoia sempervirens. The sequence continues at coordinate 52,382,456 of VDFB02026320.1, read as the reverse complement.
GTGTTCATGTGCTTAACTGGAACTGTAATCAAGCATTAGCAAATGCTATTTTATCAGTTCAAACTCTTGCGGATGTGATCTAAATGTTTCTATAAGACAGTGTGTCTTCCTTTAGGTAGTAAGCCTTGTTGTATTTGAGTAGTGAACTCTAGGCAGTGTGCCTAAATGCATGTGCATTCCCAATTTATTATTCTTTATACTTTTAACATGGTATAATCTTGTGGACTAACCTCCACTGTGGTTTTTCCCCTAATAGGGTTTCCACATAAAAAATATTTGTGTTATGTGTGTTTCTGATGTGGTGATGATTTATGCTTTCATGTTTGTTGTGTAGTTTTTGCACACACACCCCACTAAAAGCATGGATCCTCTTTTTGGTCTGATTTTTTATGCCTTTTGATCCTTTGATTGCTGAACTTGGTCACTTTCATATGTGCTTGAATGTTTATTTTGCTCATTCGAATGATCCCTTGAAGTTATTATTGAATATCCTAGGTTTCCATACAAAGTTCAGGTTTTTGACTGTTTTTGGGAATTTCCTCCCTAAGCAAAATTCCATGGTTTTCTTAAAAACCTGACAAGGAGGACTTTACACTACACTTCGGAGATTTTGGTCCTTCATGGAATTTTGTGTCCATTAGATTCTTTTGAAATTCCTTTACCTCCTTGGATTCCCAAAATCTATCCTGGCCTGCCTGAAGAATTTGTGTGCTTAATTTGATTCATCATGCAAATTCAAAGGTTCTTGAGATTAATTTATTTCCCTAATGGCATTAATGCTATCTTAGCAAATGGAATTTTTAGTCATTATGATAACCTTGGTTTTGCATGACTGTGTGAGAAAGTTGGTTTATATATATATTTATGCATTCCAGAGCCTTTTGTTTGCATTTCTAATTTTGAGTTTGGTTTCCTTGGTAGTTTAAGCACCTTGATTAATACTAGATCCAGTGGCCTGGCGATTCATGTTTGGAATGAGCACATTCTTGCATCATACTATATGTTGACTTGATAGAGTCTATTTGTCTCATATCATATTTTCTCTACATTAATAATTGTATTTTTTAGGCATAAACCACCATGCTACAAGATACAGACTTCCTCTGTTGAGGAAGCCTAGTCATTGTAAAACCAATGAAGTACATAAGGGCACATAACTCACTATCAAAAGTTCCTACAGTGTTGGGGTCTTGGTATGACTGCTAGAATGCAAATCTCGATACTATGCAATGAAGCAGAACAATTATGAGATCCTTATTTAAGTTAGATCACAACATGGGAATGAAAAATACAAGACAACATGGGGCATAATGGCATGAGGGGCATCAGGGAACATTAGTAATTCAAAACAATTGCTTCGGTCATGGATTGGTAATCCTTCCTGTCTTCATAAATCAAAAGGAATAATGTTCACTCTGTAATGGAAGGAAATTGTGGGGTATAAGTTTAAATGGGAAAGCTCCATAACTGACATTTGAAGTGAATTGATTCATGGGCTCCCAAAATCACAAGGACGAGTGTCATAAGGTTTGTAGCATGGTGGAGGAAATAATAATCCAAAGATGCTTGTCTCTACTATGGAGGAAGGAAATGAATCATGGGTAATTCATAAAGTGTTGAAATTAGTGGAGACAACTCGTATAAAGGTTGAAGCTCATGAATTGATTACTTGTTGATTTCCCCATACTTGATCGAGCAACAAGATGCTACATATTGTACAATGAAGGAGCATTAAGAAGGCAGAATAAAATTTGTGGATGGACTCCAAACATTGGAGGAATTTACAAAGTAGTGAGAGGTTCGCAAAGTTCATATTGTTGAAAATCACCAAGATATGTAGCTTTGGGAATTCTAAGCACACACGGAATTCAAAAAATTCACTTCACAATGGATTCTGTGAAAAGAAATAGTTTTGGAGAATGCTAGCATGGGCGAAATTCCTAAAAGCATGAAAGTTCAGATATTTCCGGAGCCACCAGAAATCCCCGAGAGTAGAAAATCTCAGAAAAATTCACAGCAATTGGAATTTCCCAAAGGTGTAAAATTTTCTGAAAATGCTAATTCCCCGAGACTCATAGTCCCTGAGAATCAAAAACCTCCTAGAGCATGAAATTTGTGAGATGACAAATAATTGTTTAGTTGGAATTGACATAGAGCATTAAGTCACAGGAACACTAGCTTGCACAATGATAATGAGTGTATCCATGATGAGGACATGTGAACTAAGATTGTGGTATCTTCATCATGGGGAGGCATTACTCGATGTTGATGATATTACAAGGAACACATGGTGGATGAAAATATTTAAAAAATGGAACAACAATATGAGTGCATGGGCATATTTATTTCACATGGATGGGAAACAATAACCATAGCTAGTCCTTGTAGAATCCACAACCACTCAAAATCCCCAAGGTTCTTCAATCTCCAAGCATGTAAAATCCACGAAGGCACAATTAAAGTCATAATGTTTGCAAAAGAAGAAATAATTGTTGATCGGCATGAGGCCGATGAAAATAACTCATAGGAAGAACCTGTTTGAGGATTTCAATAATATGGAGATTTTGCAAAGAAAAGATAATTTAGAGAATCTGTGGGTTGTGAACGGATCTGGGTACTTGTATTATCTCAAGTAATCAGGTTGAGTATTTAAATGGTGTTCAACATGAAATCAAGAAATCATCAAGTCATGCAACAAGAATTGATGCTATGACGGCTAAATATGCAAGGTACTCACAGGGATTCATGATGACCATGACGTTGTGAGCCCCTGTCGATGGGGTTTTATTGAGAGTGGTTGAAAATTGAGATATTCATAAGAGACTGATTACGAGGTGTTCATAGTGGTAAGAAGGTCAGGCTATATTTGGTTGGGAGGCATAAATGACTGGGTGTATTCATCAAAAGCATGTTATTGTGTGGTGAATGATCCTTGATGTTGTCATCATTATATTTGGTGCTATAAAAGGGAGGCCATTAGTAATGGAGGAAATTTGTAAAAGCGCTTTATGGTGCACATAGGGCTGAATGATGGAAGTAGATGGTTCAAATCTGGAGTTTCTAATATAGGCCAGGGAGTGCTAATTTATGAAGATGTTGTTTGATTTACTTAATTTAAAATTTTTATCATTAATTTAATTATCATTTAAATGAACTCTTCTTTGAATATATGGGCATGCTTAGGATCATTTTACATAGGATATGTTTAAAGTAAGTACCTTAACAAAGTTCCTTAAAAACAAGGGATCTGTGCTTTAAAATTTTTATTTCTATGATCTTGGTTGTTGACTTACAAACATGTTTTGGACATGAATTTATATTTTGAAAAGGGAGATTCTCTTCTATATGGATTTCTTCAAGTATTCCTTCTAATTATTTTCATGTTTGTAGGACTTGATGCAAGGTTATGATTATGGGAACTACTTGTCATAATTATCAAAGAGGACCTGATGCTGTCAATTATTCAAAGAAGACCAAAATTATTTCAGGAAGGCTTGCATATGAAAATGTGTCAAGGTGGAATTTCAAACTATTCTAGATATCCCCACATATGGATATGTGCCTAGTGATATTGCAAGGAGGATTTTATGTCTCAATTCAAATATTTAATGTACACCTACATGGGAATTTGTGTTGCCTACTGTATGTTAACTGGAGGAGTTTTTTGGAGAATGCTTCTGTTTCTACTCTCCAATCAAAATTTTCATCAAATTCCAGGCTGGTAGAATATTATTTTCTCATTGGTCAAGGGTGTAACTGTCATTTTCTCATTGGTTGATGATGTATCAAAGGTGAAAAACCCTAATTTAATGACTTAATGCTTCTAGAATTGCAATGTGAGCCCTTGATTTGATTTGATCATGGCCATTGATTAGAAAATGCAAAATTTACAAAAGGCCAATGCCTTCTCATTTTGAAAAGGGGCAGTAGAATTCAGAAGAGTAGAAAATTTAGGCTTTGAGCCAAGTGTTAGAGTAGAAGCTAGTGTTAGGAGGTAGTCTCATTTTGAAGCAAATGTTGTAAACAAAACATTGGAATTTTTGTCGTTATTGGATGATTCAATACAATTGAAGACATTGTGCTTTGGTGATCTCTCTTGTGTTGACTTATCTTGCATGGTTCTTGTTGTTCTATCTTTTGAAATTCCTTGGGAAACACTGGATATAAGTTAGATTTAGAATTAGAATTGATTTAATGGTGTTTATGGTTTGGTGCTTGAAGTGTTTGTAGCAATCCCTGGTCCATACTTTTTGCAGCTAGTTGATTGTTAGTTGCTTTGGAAAGTTAGCCCGGACTTTAATATCTATTGTGCTTAGTTCAATTGTGGATATTTTTTCATTTCAATTGCAATAGGGTTGTTGTGGATGCATGTTCATGATCTGAAAATATTTAATGCCTTAGAAGATTGCACTATTTCTATAAGATTGTAGATTCATCTGGGTCAAGCAGGAATTAGTTTATGAGGGATTGGTCCATTTCAAGTATTTTATCATTTGCATTGTTAATCTTAGGATTAGTGTTAATTTTAGAAATATCTCTAAAAACCTTATCTTTTGCTATTTGTTTTATCAGTTGGGTTAAATTCAGGATTTCAAGTATCACCATATTGCAAAATATGATAAGTTGAAAGATCCAGTATTTGTTTGTAAGGTCCCTTTGTGATTACCAAAATTTCACATATTATCTAGGTTGTTTATGCATTGTCTAGACCTGACATTAGAGACCTTGGGGTTGTCTCTTGAGGCTTTCTAATAGAGATTTACCTTTCAAGAGAGATAGAATATCATATTCTATTTGAGTAGTTGTTGTACATAAAACACCATCAACAATGTTTATTTATCAAATTTGAGAATAAGGTTAATAAGTTTAATAAGTTTAAATTTATGTGACAACTGATTCACCCCCCCTCTCAATTGTCTTCCCTTGTGTTTCCAACAATTGGTATCATAGTAGGTTCCTTGGAAGAAGTTTAATAGCTTGAGGTGATTCGGGATGACAACATATAAGAAGGATAGTCCAAGATTTGATGGAACAAATTATTCTCTATGGAAGACTCGAATGGAGTTTCATCTGAGATGCATTGGTGAACCCTACTAGAACATTACAAGGAATAAGTATGTTATCCCATAGAATGGTTCCTCTATTGCTGCTAAGATTAAGGATTTTGAGTACAATATCAAGGCTAAGGAAGCATTGTTGAGTGCTCTGACTGATTCTAAGATGAATAATGTTATGGATCTGAAGACTGTTTATGAGATCTAGAAAAAGTTGGAAACTTTGTATGAAGGTGATGCACATGTGAAGATTGCTAAGCTACAAAGTCTGAAAGGGAAATATGAAATGTTGAGAATGGGTGATGATGAGAACATTACTTCCTTCATGTAGAGAGTGAATGAACTTGTGTGTAGTATCAGATGTGTTGATGGACAATTGGAATAATCTAAAATTGTTGCTAAAGTGCTTAGATCCTTTCCTGTTGCATACAAATCCAAAGATACAACTATTGAGGAGATCCAGACTATGAAAAATGTGACTAGAGACATCTTGATTGGTAAGCTTACTGCTTTTGAGTTAAGTAAATTTGGTAATGCTCTTCCTAAGAAAGAATATGCATTCAAAGTTACTATTTCTAGAAAGGATAACCAGAGATATGATCCAGGTGAAAGTTCCTCCGAAAAAATATTCAAGTATGAGGAGGAAATGAGAGAGATTGAAGAAGAAGAGAGAAAACTAGATGAGCTTGAAGCACTTATTGTCAAGAGAGAAGCTAGAGGAGAAGGTAAGTATAAAGGGAAGTTCCTATAAAAAAAAATTTCTTGCAATAAGATAGGTCATTTTGCATCAAGGTGTCTGAAAAGAGTTCCTAAGCCAAGACCTAACAAGCCTAGATTTCAAAGAAAGTGTTATTATGTTGCTGATGAGGTGTGACAAATGATGAATCTGATAAAGGGAATGTGAGTGAGGACAAATGGGTATTTATTTCTATCAAGGAAAATGATATGGCCCCTACTAAATCTGCTAGTTGCAAAAACATGGAGAAAGCTCTAGCTATAAGAGTTGAAGAAAAAGATGAATGGGTGATTGACAGTGGATGCTCTCATCACATAACATGTGATCAAAGTAGATTTTTGAGCTTGGAAAAGTATGATGGTGGTGTTGTAAGATTTGGTGATGACAAATCAGGTGTAATCTGTGGTAGTGGATACATTTCTCTTGATGGTAAGGATAATATTGATGATGTTCTATATGTGGAAGGTTTGAAGCATAATCTCTTAAGTGTTGGATAGATAGTTGAAAAGGGATACAATCTTCAATTCAAGGATGGAAAGTGTAGAATATTGGGGAGTTTCAAAAATATGATTGCATCAGGTACAAAAATAAAAGGTAATATCTTTCACTTGAGTGCTACTAATAAAAGTTGTTTGATTGCTCAAGTTGATGAAAGTTGGTTGTGGCATAGGAGAATGTGTCATGTAAACTTTAACAATATTATCAAGATAAGTTCTACTCAAGTTGTGAGAGATCTTCCTAAGTTGATAAAACTGACTAATGTCATATGCAAGGAATGTCAATTAGGGAAGCAAACTAGAGTTTCATTTTAGAGTAAACAAAATTGTTCAAATGAAGTGTTGGAACTTGTGCATATTGATTTGTGTGGTCCTTCTTGAGTCAGAAGTTTACAAGAATACATGTATTTCATGTTACTTATTGATGATTATTCTAGAATGATGTGGGTTACTTTCTTAAGGGAAAAATCTGAAGCTTTGGAGAAATTCAAGATTTTTAAGGCTATGGTTGAGACAAAGATAGGTCTAAGGATTAAATGTATGAGATCAAATAGAGGTGGTGAATTCACTTCCAGTGAGTTTAATTCTTTTTGTGTAGACCATGGGATAAAGAGACAATTATCTGCTCCAAAGACCCCTCAACAAAATGGAGTTGTGGAAAGGAAGAATAATACAATTGAAGAGGCCTCTAGAACTATGATACTGGAAGCAAATGTTCCTCATATCTACTAGAGATAAGTTGTGAGTATTGTTGTTTACATGCTCAACTGGGTATAAGTCAAAGGTTATACTAGTAAGACTCCTTATGAGCTATGGTATGGCCATAAGCCTACTATTAGATACTTCAAAATATTTGGAAGTAAATGCTTTATCAAAAGAGATGAAGATATAGGAAAGTTTGATGCTAGGAGTGATGATAAAATCTTTCTTGTTTATTCTACTAAAAGCAAGGCCTACCGGTGCTACAATAAGAGATTGATAAAAATAGTTGAAAGTGCTAATGTCAAGGTTGATGAAGACATAGTTAGACCATATAGAACTTGTGGATATGATTCAAATGATCAGAATGACAACTCAGATAAAGGAAAGAAAGTTTAGACTTCAAATCAAGTTCAAATTATTCCGGTGAATCAGGAAAATCAAGAGGAAGGAACTAGTGAAAGTGTAGAAGTGAGAACACAAGAGCCTGAAGTTCAAGAACATCCTAAGACTCTGAGGTATGTAAGACTAAATCATTCAGAAGATTAGATTATTGGTGATAAGAACAAAGGTGTTCAGACTAGGATAAGAATTACAAAATAATATTATTTTATTTCAAAGACTGAGCCTAATAGTGTGAATGAAGCATGCAAAGATGAACATTAGGTTGAAGCAAGGAAAGAAGAGATACTGCATATTGAGAAGAATGATACATGGATTCTTGTTCCCATAACTAAGGACAAAAATGTATCTGGAACCAAATGGTTCTTTAGAAACAAATTGAATGAGCAAGGAGAAGTGGTTAGAAACAAAGCAAGACTGGTGTGTAAAGGATATTCTCAGATGGAAGGAATTGAATTTGAAGAAATTTTTTCCCCTATTTCTAGAATTGAAGTTGTGAGACTATTTATTGCTTATGTTGCTTACAAAAACTACAAGGTTTATCAGATGGATGTCAAGTTAGCATTTCTAAATGGTGAACTAGAAAAAGAGGTGTATGTTGAGCAACCTAATGGATTTCAATTGACTAATCATGGGATATGGTTTGTCGATTGAAGAAAGCATTCTATGGACTTAAACAAGCCCCAAGAGCATGGTATGCCAAATTGGACAAGTATTTGTTGAAGCTTGGATTTAACAAAGGTACTATTGATAGTAATTTATATTTCAAGATTGATCATGATAAAGATTTGATTGTTGAAGTCTTTCTTGATGATATCATTTTTGGAGGAGATGATAGTTTGTGCATGAAGTTTGTTGATGAGATGCAAAGTGAGTTTGAGATGTCTATGATTGGAGAAATGAAATTATTTTTGGGATTGCAAATCACTTAGTTAGATGAAGGGATCTTTATATCTCAATCCAAGTATTTGAAAGAATTTCCAAAGAAGTTTGCTATGGATTCAAAGCTGGTTGGTACACCTATGATGACCAGATGTAAGTTGATACAAGATGATGATTCTTCGAAAGAAAATTAGACTAGATACATATCGATGATTGGTGGATTTCCTTATTTGACTCAAACCAGATCTGTTATCATGAATGTCGTATGCATTGTTGCAAGATTTCAAGATGATCCTAAAGAATATCATGTGATTGTTGTGAAGAGGATTTTCAGATACTTGAAGGGGACAATTGATTTTGGCCTATGGTATCCTAAAGATGATGACCTTACTTTGAGTGATTTTACTGATGCTGATTGGGAAGGAGATGTGAATGACATAAAAAGCACTAGTGGTGGTACATTTTTCTTGGGAAAGAAGCTAATTTCATGGTTAAGTAAGAAGTAAAATGCCATTTCTTTATCTACTATAGAGGAAAAATACATTGTTTCTACTAACAATTGTACTCAAGTACTATGGATGAAGTAGATCTTGAAAGATATCAGAGTTGTATATGATGAGCCTATTGCTATATTCTGTTACAATTCCAGTGCAATTAACATTTTTAAGAATCTGGTGCTGCATTCAAAAACCAAGCATATATCTATCAAGTTTCACTTTTTGAGAGAGAAGGTGAGTGAAAAGGAAGTCAGATTGGAGTATGTGCCTACCAAGGAAACTATTGCAAATATCTTTACCAAGCCCTTGCCTAAGGATACTTTTGAGTATCTCAAAGGAAAACTAGGGGTGATTATCCCTCCTAATCAGAACTAAGATGCATTGATCTACATTAGTTTGTGCATTTCATAGTCATATCTTGATCTGGATTGATGTTGTGGTGGCTGCTACTCAGGGGGACTAGTCAAATGTTCAGAAATGTGGTTTAGATCTTGTGTGGAGAAAGATAATGTATCTTTTTCATTGATGTCAAAGGGGGAGAAGAGTCATGTGAAAGAGTTGAGGAGAAAAGAGTCAAAACCTAAGGGGGGGAAAGTGCTAAGAGAAAGTTGTGTTGATGGTGTTTTTCACATCATCTATTGCCATCAATTCCAAAGGGGGAGATTGTTAGATATTGCTGATTTGTGGTTGTCATTGATGTCAACACTATTGGCATTAATATCTTTAAGGATGTATAGGTCGAGGATATTGAGAAAATTGTAATGTAATAGGTTGTAGGTTGTCAGTGATGCAGTGAAGTTAAGTCTGTTGGTGAGCTCAGTATGTTGATTATCAAAGGTTGTGGATTAAAGAGTTTGTTGTCAAGTATATCTAGTTTATCCCCATTAAGTTTCAGAGATCCGCATGAAGATTTGATTGAGTTATGAGTATCTATGTTGTGACAGTTTTTATGTTGCTTCAGTTGGTGTTCTTGAAAGAGGATGATGCGATTCTAGTAAGTGGAGTTATTGTGGATGCTTCTTTGGTAATTCATGATGCTCGTGGATGTTTCTAGATCATGCTCTATCTTTGTTGCACGTTCGCATTGGCTGGTGTGCTCGTGATTGGTGATTTTCTTTTGCATGTTCATGTTTTTCATCTTCATGGCCGATAGGATAAATGTAGCATATTGTGGATCTTCGAGGAATAATTTTATAAAGTGTTTTGTGTTTTTTTTTGGGTCTTCAATATGTTGTGGCCAACATTGGTTGTTTGCATTGATAATTTTTATTGATTTGGGCTAATAGTTTGTATATGTTTTATTATTTTATTGAGGCTGACATGTAGATGATATTATATTTAGCTGCAGATATATGTGTTCAATTTTTTATTCCATTTGAATGCATGGGGTGTATGAGATGTGAAAATAATGTCATAATCATTCAAAGGAAGAAGAAAAGTGTGAAGAAGTCTTCATGTGCTTAACTAGAACTGTAATCAAGCATTAGCAGATGCTATTTTATCAGTTCAAAATCTTGTGGATGTGATCCAAATGTTTCTATAAGATAGTGTGTCTTCCTTTGGGTAGTAATCCTTGTTCTATTTGAGCAATGAGCCCTAGGAAGTGTGCTTGAATGCATATGCATTCCCCATTTATTATTCTTTATACTTTTAACAGGGTATAATCTTGTGGACTAACCTCTGTCATGGTTTTTCCCCTAACAGGGTTTCCACATAACAAGTCTTGGTGTTATGTGTGTTTTTGATGTGGTGATGATCTATGCTTTCATATTTATTTATCAGATCTAAGAATAATGTTAATAAGTTTAATAAGTTTAAATTTTTTTGAAAACTAATTCACCCCCCCCTCTCAGTTGTTTTCCCTTGTGTTGCCAACAAAATTGAGTCAGCTAGTTTGGAAACATCCTCTGCTAGATCTAGAACTACAAGGAGATTTGCACCCTCATTTAGTCCTACAAAGAAAGAAAGCCCTGTAAAATCTCAAATCAAGACATCTAGAAGAGAAGAAAGAGGAAGAAGGATAAAAGCACAAGAGTTTATGTTGTTGTTGAAGATGATGAAGAAACTAAATCAGATGAAGATAAATCAAGCATAAGGGCACAAAGGCATCAAAATCATCTAAGGAAAAGCCCATTAGTGAAGAGAAAGCAAAGAAAAAGGTGAAAATTGATAGATTAGGTATGACTGTAAAGGAAGTGGAAAAAGTTTTAACTAAGGGTGGTAATATCAAACCACTTTTTGAATGGTATGACACTTTTGATAGTGTCAGTTAGAGAACTCTTGAAGAAGCCACAGTAAAATATTTTAATATTTTCAATATGACTCTCATATAAATAATCTCAGAGTTACCTAAAGGGTTATATGAAGTCTTATAAATGAGGAGAGTAAATGCAAGAGCTAAAGATGAATGAATGAAATAACACATACTTGCCAATCTATGTTTGGTAATTTCAAAAAAATAAATGAAGAAAATACTCAATGATGCTAAAAATGATTTTAAGAGAAAATCAAGGGTGAATAAGCTTATGACCGGATAGACTAAGGAAGTAAACAAATACATTGAGAAAATTCTTAAGGAAAATATGTTGAAGAACAAATATAACAGTCTCTAAAGAGAACCATGATAAAGATGTTCCATCTGGTCCAGAAGTTCCAGATGTTCAGGATAATATTGAAAAAGTGAAAGAAGACACAATTGAGGACACTTAGAATCCTCTAGAAATGCAAGATACTGAAATTCCCATGGAGAATGAAGCTCCTAAAGATATGCCAGTTTAATAAATAGAGATTCCCAAAGCCAACCAAGAATCTATGATTGAAGAAAAGAAGGCTGAGGCAAAGTAGGTTGCTATGGAAGCAACATAAATTGCAAAGGCAATAAAGAAGTTTTTAGAAGAAAAATAGGAGGTGTTTGACCCTAAATTAGTTGAAGGTCCTATCAACTTGGCCACTCTATCCCCTATTCAAAAGAAGAAGGCAGCATCATTTTCTCAGGCCAAGGTAAGGGAGAAGATATTGAAATCTCACATTAAGGACAATGAGCTGCTAAGTCTTGCATTTAGTATCTTGGAGAAGATCATTCCCACACATGTCAAGGACTCATCTCATTCTCCCTCTGGTCAACTAAAGAAAATTATCAACTCTATAAGCACTCACTTTGAGTCTCTTGAAAAGTCAGTTGGGGATAAGGTCTAGAAAGAATTTGAAGCAAACAGGTTCAGTAGATTGAAGTGTATGATTGCTAATGATAAAGCCTTATTAGCTACCTATGAAAATAAAATTCAAAGTGCATTATCTAAGGGTGGAAATATCTACAAGGCATGCTTATCCTTGTCAAAATTCATTGAGGTCATTAAGAAAAAAATTAAAGAATATGAGAAATAGTTAGCAAATATTTCTCAAACCTTTGATCCTCTGACCATTTCTATTGGTAAGCAAGAAGATAAATTCATATACCTACTTGAAAAAATTAAAAGTTTGAAGCATGAAAAAGATAGAATTGTTGAAAGGGTATGTGAGCTTAGAGGACTAATTGGTCCTAAAATGGAGACAATGCTTAGTGCATTGAAGGAATCATAGGATGCTTTTCAGTGATTTGACAAATCTTGAGTCAACAGAGATGCAAACCTACCTATTTTTTGGTCACATGAATATTTTTGAGAGTCTCAAAAAGGGTTGGGACACTAGCTTAAGCCTATTGAAGAACAATTTTGCAAACATATTCAAGTCCATGTAAGTTAGAAAAGCATGTTCATAGAAATTTTGTATGATTTTTGGTATGTGGATTCCTGTATTTTCCATTGATGTTAAAGGGGGAGTGTGAGATAGTGAAAAATGTCATATTCATCTTAGGGGGAGTTGTGATTAAAAATATTTTTGAATTTTTGAGGATTGCAATGTATTCATGTTGGTACTGATTCTGACACTTAGTCATTTTTCACTAAGTGTTGCCATCAATGCCAAAGGGGGAGATTGTTGCCAAGAGACATTGCACAAGTCATCTAGTGTTGTCATTGATGGAAACCCTAGTCAATAATCCCATCTGCACCTTAGTATTTTCTTACACTGGAAGTTAGATTGAAGATATGTGTTAACTATCAAAGCTAAAACAAGGAATTCGACAAAGTTGTGTACATTGACTTATATGTAATTTCCCGTTATCATTTTGTGTTGTGGATATTAGGGAAGGTCTTTTGATGTATGAACTATCGTATCTTTGAATCATAGGTCCTCGTATTTATTGGTGTGCAAGCTAGAATATTTGGTTTATTGATTTTTAGTCTAATAGTGTAGAAAGGCCGACTAGATGAGTGTAGCGTGTTGTAGATATTCGAGGCATAATTGTTTAAAGTGTTTCATGTTTGAGACATGTTTTTTTGGGTCCTTACTATGTTTTGGCTAACATTTTTTGATTCACATTGATAATTATTTATGGATTGGGCCAACGGTTTGTACATGTTTCACATTTTGTTAAAGTCGAGATGCAGTTGATGTAATCTCTAGTCGTGGATATATATAATTGATTATCCATATCATTTTGATATATGATATATATGATGCGAGATTCAAAAAGAATATAGATTGATTGTGTGTAGTTTTATTTGATCAAAACAAAGATTTGTGATTTGAATTAAAGAAGACAAAGCTTCAAGAGCATAATCAGATAGAATGTGAAGAATGTGATCAATGTGCTTAACTGGAACTATAATCAAGAATTAGTAGATGTTATCTCATATTTCATCCACTCCAATTGTTTATGGAAATGTGATTGTAAGACATTGAGTCTTCTTTTGGGTAGTAAGCCTTTTTTTATTTAAGCAGTGAGCTGTAGGCAGTGTTCCTGAATGTATGTGCATTCCCCATTCATAAACACTTATTTTGAGTATACTCATATTGTGGATTAACCTCCACCATGGTTTTTCCCCTAAAATGGTTTCCACATAAAACATCCTTGTGTTATGTTGTTGTGGTTGATTTTTTTTTATTTCATCTTTCTTTTGGTTCAATTCTATAAGTGGTTTAAATATCAAGTTAATAAAGTTGATTTTTTTAGAACACTGATTCACCCCCCCATTCTTAGTGTTCCTTGATTCCAACATAGTTGACTTGTGGATATCTTAACTATTAATTAAGTCATATTATCATTATTATATTGTTATTTAGTTATTTAGGTAGGCCTAAGGCTTTTATAGGTATATCTAAGTAATCCTAGGTGATATCCTAGGCATAAATAGGTATATGTAGGAGGTAGTGAGTCTTATTTCATCATCATATTGTGAATTTTATTCTCATTGGAGATATTTGGAGGTTTCTCCCTTGAAGTGGCTTTTTATTCTTAGTTATTATCAAGTATTATCAACATATCCCATATCATATTCTTCTATTGTGCAAATTATTTCATTATAAGTGGTATTAGGGCATGATCTTGGCACCATAGAGGCAAGGTATTTTCTCAATATTGGAGGCAATTTGGGAAGAGCATATCTTTCAAATTTTGGTGATTTTTTTTTTCTAATTTTTAAATGGTTTTTTAAGACCATATTAAAAAATATGCATTCCATATATTAGAGGAATTGGAGCATAATTGAGTGAATTATTATAGAATTAGGGTTTCTACACAATTTTTTTTGTAGGTTCATATCTTTCAAATATTTCCCAATTAGATTATGATTGTTAGTGGGTTTTTGAAGAAATAATAGAGAAGCCTACCTTCCAAAATTTGGAGAAATTGAAACAAAAATAGGTGAGTTATTATAAACTTAGGGTTTCCAAAATATTTTCTCTTAAGGCTACAAATGTAATAATTTCTTGGAGTTTTTTCTAGGTAAGTTTTATTTTGGTTCTATTAAGTTACAATAATTTTTTCAAAGAATTTAAGTTTCATTTGTGTGATTAATTTTAAAATTATTGGTTTCCATCATGATGGGGCTTGCAACTAGGGGAAAAAAGAATGTTGTCACACTAGGGAAAATTCCTGATAAGGATGGGGTTGCAATAGATGGTATTAATCCCAATAAGGAAAATAGTAAGGTCAAGGAAGAATTTTTCTCACTAAAGATTGATATGTGTGACCTAAGAGGAAATATATCAGAAATATGAAGCATGTTAAGTGCCTATATGAATGAACCAAGAAAGGAGTTCTCAAGCAACCAAGATGAAACTTCTAGGTCAAATAATCTTGATCCAAATGTTAATACTTCTATGGGATGTAGGAATTTTATTTCAAAGGTGGATATGTGCAAGTTCGATGGAAATGATCCTCTAAAATGGATAAACCAAATGGATATTTTTTTGAAGTACATCAAGTCCCAAATGGACAAAAGGTCACGATGGCTTCCCTATATCTAGAACCAGATCAATTCATTTGGTATTTTTGGCTTTTTACTCATCAAAAGAAAAATGGTCTCAATGTCTCATGGTCAGTTTTATGGAGGAACTCCAAGCACAACATAGCAATAGT
Organism: Sequoia sempervirens; assembly: GCA_007258455.2. Lineage (NCBI taxonomy): Eukaryota > Viridiplantae > Streptophyta > Pinopsida > Cupressales > Cupressaceae > Sequoia > Sequoia sempervirens. The sequence continues at coordinate 52,367,229 of VDFB02026320.1, read as the reverse complement.
GTGACATACAAATTCTTTAGCTAGCTTGCTAAACTTAAAAAAAAAAGATCCATTTAGTGTTTATTTAATGATTCCAAAATATATCCTTAAGAGTGGATACATTTATAGTGGATAACTTGAATGGTTTATTCTTGGGTGGTCTCAAGGATCACATTCAACATGAGGTATGCATGTTTAGTCCTAGCTCTATAAATGAGTCTTTTATCTTAGCACATAGGGTAGAGGAGAAGTATTTGATTCCTAAGAAGCAAGGGGCTAATGTGATAAGAGAGAAAGGTTATTGAACACCTTATCTTCCTCAACATACTAGGTTGACTCCACAATAAATTATGGAGAAAAGAGAAAAAGGGTTATGTTTCATTTGTGATAACAAATACAATCGAGGAAATAAATGTAGTGAAAATAAATTATTCTATATTGAAGGTCTAAGTGAGGAAGAAGAGGAGGAACCCATATTAGAGGATGAAAGGGAGTAAAATGAGGAATCACATGATTCCCAACCAATCATTTCTTTTCATGCACTCTTAGGTTTTAGTGCTCCACAAACTATCAAGGTAGTGGGTTTTTGAAAGAAGTAGAAAGTAATAGTGTTGATCGACTCCGATATTACTCATAATTTCATCAAAAAAAAGTTGGCTATTCGTCTAAATTGTTTTATATATCTAGCTTCATAGTTTTAGGTCTTGATTGTAGATGGTATTACTATTAGTTGCTCTGGGAAATTCCATAGCATTAAGTTATCAATGGGATATTATAACCTTGATAACTCAATGTATGTTATCTCCATGGGTGTAGCAAATATTGTTTTGGGGGAGTACAATGGCTTACTACATGGGGAACAATTGAGATCAACTTCTAAGAACTATTCATGATATTTCAATCAGAAGGAAAGGTAGTAGGGATAAGGGGATTGAAGGAAATGTCCCCAAAAATGGTAAGCTCTCATCAAATTCAAAAGTTACTTACGAAAGGAATTGATGGATTTGTGGCCCAATTATGTTCATTAGAAGTCTCTCAATCTAATGCTCCTACTCATCCAGATTTACAAGAAATAGTTGATTGTCACTCAGTGGTTCTTGGAGATATGCCTAAAGGAATTTCTCCTAAGAGGGATCATGATCATGCTAACTAGTTCTAGGTAGCCAACCACCAAACATCCAGCCTTATAGGTACCAACATATACAAAAAAGTGAGATAAAAAAAATCATTGAAGAGATGCTAGAGGTAAGAATTATTAGGCATAGCCAAAGTGCTTAATCCTCACCTATGATGATGGTATGTAAGAAGGATGAAAATTGGTGCATGTGTCCAAAATATAGAGTTCTCAACATGAACACCATTAAAGATAAGTTTCCTATTCTAGTCATTAATGATTTAATAGATGAATTGAATGGAGCTATGTATTTTATCAAGTTAGATCTTAGATCTGGTTATTACCAAATTTAGATTAAGGAAGAATATATTTGTAAGATAGCCTTTCTGACTCATGAGGGTTATTATGAATTTTTGGTGATGTCATTTGGTCTTACCAATGCACCATCTACATTCTAAAGTTTGATGAATTCTTTTTTTAAGAAATTATTGAGGAATGTTGTATTAGTGTTCTTTGATGATATATTAATTTATAACAAGACATGGAAAGAACACTTGCATCATGTAGATCAAGAATTACAAATACTGAAAGATCATCAAATCTATGCTAAGCAATCCAAGTATGCTTTTGGTCTTAATGAGGTGGAGTATTTGGGACACATAGTTTTACATGAAGGAGTAAATGGCCTATTCCAAAAAACCATTAAGCTATATTTTTTGGAACAAAGATTATCTTGTGAAGAGAAAAAAAATGGGTCACTAAGATCTTGGGATATGAATTTGAGATTATATATAAGAAAGGGAAGGAAAATATTGTGGCAAATGCACTTTCTAGGAAGGATGAGAAAAATGAAACCTTATTGTGTTCCCTTTCAATATTACAAGAAATTTGGGTGGAAGAAGCCAAAGAAGAGTGGAAAAATGATGTTGCAACAGGTAATCTCATCCAATAATTAAAGAGTGATCCTAGTAGTTCAAATTAGTTTTTTTGGAAGGGAGATACTCTTTGGTATAAAGAGTGTTTGCATCTCTGCAATAATTCCACTCTTAAACACAATATTCTCATAGAAATTCATGAGTCTCCAATTGGTGGTCATTCAAGATTTTTAAAGACATATCATTGGGTCAAGCAAGATATTTTTGGGTAGGGATAAAAGGTGATATTCAAAAATTTGTGGTTAAATTTTTGGTTTTTTAAAGAAATAAAGGGGATACAATTAAGACACCAGGTCTCTTGTAGCCCTTATCTATTCATAGCCAACTTTGGGAAAATGTATCCATGGACTTCATCACAAGGCTTCCCAAATCTAAATGTCATAATTTCATCATGGTAGTAGTTGATCACCTCACTAAATATGCACATTCATTGCATTATCACATCCTTTTATAGTAAATGTAGTGGAAAAATATTTTTGGAGAATATACAAAAGTTGCATGGTACACCTAAGGTTATTGTCGATGACCATGATCCTATCTTTTTCTAGTCATTTTTGGAAAGATTTATTCTCATGTTTGGGTACTCAATTGGCTCATAGCTCTTCATACCACCCTCAACTAGGTGGAAAAACTAAGGTTGTTAATAATTGTTTGGAAGGCTATTTATGTTGTTTCACTTTTGAGAAATAGTCTCAATGGGTAGATTAGCTACCACTAGTAGAATTGTGACCTATAACACTTCTTTTCATAACTCTTCAAAAATGTCTCCATTGTTGGCACTATATGGATATCATCCTCCTTCCATCACATCATCATTGAAGGTTTCACCAAGAGTTCAGGAAGTAGAGGACCACTTGCTTCATCAACAGAAGTTACTTTCAAGACTCAAGGAGAATTTAGCCATGGAACAAAATCGAATGAAGCAAGAAGTAGACCAACATTGTAGTGAAATAAGTTTTGAAGTTGGGGATTGGGTCTTCTTGAGATTGCAACCTTATAAGAAAATCTCACTGAGAAAAAGAAAAAGAATAATAAGTTGTCTCCAAGATATTATGGCCCATACCAAATCATGCAAAATATCGGTAGTGTTGCCTACTAGCTAGAGTTTCCACCAACAACAAAGATACATCTAGTTTTTCATGTTTCTTGTTTGAAGAAGGTAATTGGGAATAATGTTCCAACTCAAAAAATACTAACAAAGCTCGATGAGGAAGGAAGAATCATTTTGGAACCAGAGTGCATTCATCAAACATGCATGAAGAACTCTCACTAAGTATCTCATCCAATGGAAGAATTTACCAGTTGAAGATGCCACATGGGAAGACAAGGAGTTCATTCAGAATAATCCACACTTGATTAGCATTGAGTACAATGCTTCTTTGAAGAAGGGGGCATGCTACACCCTTAACATTGGTGTACATCAGGCTATGAGTAGTGAACTTGTGGATATCTTAACTCTTAATTAAGTCATATTATCATTATTATATCATTATTTAGTTATTTAGGTTGTCCTAAAGATTTTACAGGGCTATCTAAGTCAGCCTAGGTGATATCTAATACAAAATAGGGTGGAGGTTCTCTAACCAATCACAATTCAACAACCTTTTCAACTTGGGAACCCTAACTTGGTGTTTTGTTCACAATTTCTTTAATCTTGCTCAAGTAGCACTCCAAGTAGTGAATTTTCATCATATCTTTTAGAGAAGGCCTCAAACCCAATAATTTCATATCATTTAGGATACCCTTTATTCCACTTAAGAACATATCATATTTTCATATGTGGTTGTTTTGTAACATCACCTTCTTATTTTGATTGCTACGCTGCCCTTAAGCCTAATTAAGCCTATTTTGCAAGGAAACTATGTGAATTTCCCTCTCCAAACTGAAAACTTCATTCCAAGTCCCTCCTAATATCACATGGGGTCTGAATCACCAAATTTTATCAACAAGAACATCAAAAAATTAATCAACCATCAAAACCATACTTCTAACCTACACTCCTAAACCTAATACATTGAGATATTAGGCTAGGGATCAATCAAAATCTTCCCTACCTCCATTCCCTGCATCTACAAACTCTACCAACATGAAAAAAAACCTAACTAATGCCATTCCACCAATTTTCAGAAGTTTCCACCAGTGGAATGGTTCAATATTCCATTTTTTCTATCAAAACCCTCTTGGCTTAGGGTTTTTGACTGCTTTCAGCAAATTGGCTCTAAAATCCTTTAAACCTTATGAACTCAGTTCAAATCAAAACCAAAATATATTTAATTTATCCCTCCATTGAATTCAATGCACTTAAAATCATTAACACATAGTATGGATTTGTACAAACTCCTGTAGCAGCAAAATTCAATGAAAACACACACAAAAAAAGAGGTTTCTTATTGCTTGATCACCAATTACAACTCCAGAACTTTTCCTTGAACTCTTCAAGGCCTATTTAAATGTTTTTTAACCAATACCAATAGTACAAACTATTTTTTGAATTAATTGATAGTTCACCTTCCAAATACAATCCAAAATGCAAAGTTGTTGATGCAACATTTGCAACATTTACAAAATATGACAACTTGATGTAAAACTGACCCCATGAGACTAAAGAACATTTGAAATGTGGTCTAAATAGACCTTATTACATCAAAAATGACTCAACATTAGAAAAAAACAACATTAGACCCCTATTTACATGATGAAGCTAGGTGCCCCTACACCAATATCCTAGGCATAAATAGGTATATATAGGAGGTAGTGAGTCTTAGTTCATTATCACAATGTGAAATTTTTCTCATTGGAGATACTTGGAGGTTTCCCCCTTGAAGTAGCTTGTTATTATCAATTATTATCAAGTATTTTCAGCATCTATCATATCATATTCTTCTATTGTGCAAGTTATTTCATTACAAATTATAACCAATGCCAATCCCTATCCACCTAAAAATGAATTCATGTATTTTTTCCAAAATAAAATATATCCTAGATTAATAATCACACTTATCTAAAAATATAGTATCAAGGAAAAGGATGATTTCTTCATGAGAAAGGAATCAAATAGAATCCATGATTTGAAGACATCAACTATATATCCAATTATAAATACATTGGCAACACTTTCATAGATCCCAGGGAAAATTCTTTCAACATTAAAATAGATCTATCTCTAGTCACTCCTCACATGAGCTTACTACCACCAATTAGTTAATTGATCCTATCATCCCTACCCATCTTGTCACCCCCATCACTCATATCATCTCCACCACTAATACATTAATTGATCTTATCCATCCATCTCTTAAAATCCCCAATCGTGACCACCATAGACACACATCATTGGAATTATTAAAAATAATGAATTCACTACCCAATTCACAAGATTTCAAGATATTATCTCTGAAGATGGGACCTTTACTATCACCTTTTGAAGTAATGGAGATGCATAAATATATAAATAAATTAATCCACAAAAATATAGTGATCACCATGTCATAATGTGTCAACATGCACTAGAAAAGAAAAATCAAATCCAAAACCAAAATAAATCCAAAAGGTTGCATAAGCTCCCACCAATGATAAAATAAGAAAAAAATAAGTTGAGTCCCAAAGAAAACAATAATGCATCCAAGAAGAGTATCCCAATTTTCTCCTTCAAAAAATACTAAAAATACTACATCCATTTTGGGTCCCTACTTCCCAAAATCTAAAATGTCTATCCCCCATCCTAATCCTAAAATATTCCATATAAAATCCAAGCATATACATCCTAATAATCTTACATCAATTTTTGATCTCTACTAAACCCTAAATACCAAAATCTCTATCCCCCTTACAAATCTAAAATCCATCCATATAAATGTAAACATCCCTATCCTAAAAATTCCAAGCATATACATCCTAATAATCTTACATAAATTTTGAATCTCTACTAAACCCTAAATACCAAAATCTCTACCCCCCTTACAAATCTAAAATCCATCCATATAAATGTAAACATCCCTATCCTAAAAATCCTACATTGATTTTGTGTCCCTACATCCCACAATAAACAATCCTAAATACCCCATCTAAATCAAAAAATTCAAAATCTCATCTTAATCTAAAGCTTTACTATCCAACATTATGTGTATAAATGTTTCTTTTGGTTCCCCTTGGTCTCATGAAAATTTATCAGACCTTCTTCATACCATAGTTTCATGCATACATATTTTACAATCCTATCCACCATCACACCTACATCCAACATCACATCCCTATATTCCTATGTATCACCTATTCTTCATCATCCTCAATCCACTTTTCTATGAATTTAATTTCCCTTAGTAGAATCTTCCAATGTTAACACTATAATGGTATCTTTTTAATATTTTGTAGAAGTTTACTTAGCAATAAAAAAGGTTTCTACAAATATCCATGAATTCAATGGTAGTCAAAATATTCTATTTAGTGTAGATCATCAACAATTGATATTATTACCATAGAAATAGACACTAGATTCCATCCCAAATCTAATATCCATATCCTAAATCTAGATCCACATCACTAATCCTCCATCTAAAATATACACATCCTTATTCAAGCTCCATCCATCCCATCCAAAAATAGAAAAAACTTCAAAATTAAACATCAAAAATTTGTACAATATTAAAAACTATTCCTATGACACCTTGCATAGGTACGAAAATGAAAACCCAACAAATTGGAGTCATGTGTAAATACCTTATCTACAAGAATCATACACTGGGAGATATAATTCATCTACTTCATCTTATATACGCTATCTTATCTATATGTCTAGTATTAGCCCACAATACTGTGTCCACTTTTTTGCCAAGTTGGACAATAATATCAACATTTTCTTACAAAACTTTACTTTATGAAACCTATAACCACTAAACCATTAATAATTTGGAGATGATGTGAACTAGTGACTTGTGAGTATATATATATATATTGTGAATTGTTTTATGTAACTTTTAATAACTTATTTTTTATAGTATTTAAAAAAAAAAGAAAAAGTGATGTTTATGTTGTTATGCATAACATTTTTTACTGAAAGGATAAAATTATAATTTTTAAAATATAGATTTTTAATATCAATATCTAGTGCATGGATATTTTTTCATATTTTTTATTGCATAGTTTTTTAATTAATTTTTGAAGTCAAAGTAATTATAATCAAGACATAGGTGTTTTCCATCACGAATAACTTATTTTTGTATGTATTGATTTTTCTTTTGATGAAACAAGAACATCAATACCTAGTGCACATTTGGATTTCTTCTCTATTTTTATATTTTTTCACATTTGTGAAACAAATACCTTGATGTTTAGAGAAAAACAACATTCACAAGAAATAAAATATAAATATAATAATAAAATTAAAAATATTTAAATTTATACTTTTTGAAAAGCTTATAATAATATCTACATACTTACAAAATATAATTTCTAAATTACTTTATTTAATCCATCAAAAGGTAAAGAAAAATTCATTTTTTCTAGTATTTTGATAGGTGCGAAAGATACTCAATTGTAGGTATGATTTAAGAATAGAGGGGTTATATCCAAGTGGATTTTATCTAAGGGGATCAAGTATCTAATCCTCTTCAAATAAAACCCTTTAGATGGAATCCATCAAGTATTAAATTATTAGTTTTTCTAAAAAATATGTGATTTCAAACAAAAATCAGGATGTCCTAATTTTGGGACCCATTATTGTGGTATGGCCCTCTATCTAATTGTATCCACTCAATCCACCCTCCTTTCAATCTTGATAAGGACCAAGGAACATTATCTAACCATATCTTGTAAAATACAAGACTTACTCTCTTTGTAAGTCACCCCACTCGTATCCTTAGATTCCATCAATCCTTCACAATATTGACCCATCAATTTATCCTCTCCAACATGCAAACCATGCCTTACTATCTCACATGAATATTGGAAAAAAAAATCATAATATTTTCACAATATCCACCACAATGTATCTAAAATGGGGCATGTTAACTATATGTGACATAGTCCTTGGGGATCACATCATAAAACATTACCAATTACCCCCAATCCCTCCCATCTTCTCTATGTATTTTATAGTAAAGTATTTATTGTGAAATCACCCCACTATTTCTCTCACCTACCCAATTCCTCTATCCTTACATCCTTGTCTATAGCCTCGGTTCTCCCTTGTCATTGGTTTCAAAAATTTGACTACCTAAATATAATAAAATCTAGTCCACATATCCTAAATATCCCACAATCCAAACATTCCCTAAGTAGCCCATCCAAATAAACATAATCCTCATCCATGCAATCTATCCACACACTCTAGTGCATCATCCAAAAATTATATTAGTTTTATTATAAGCCTTGTAAATATTCATCCATTTTACTCAAATTATTATCATTGGGATGTATCATTCCCAATCCTCACATTATTTTCATAATTAATATTGATATCATCATCATCAAGAAAATCATTCAAATTTTAGCTTGACTAGGGGAAAAATATTTACTTTTCTTTGTATCATTGTACATTTTTTTGGTTGGATGTATGTATTATCATTTTTAATTTTTTTTTAAAATCTTATTAGTATATTATCATAATGCCATCATGGTATTCTAAATCATAGTTATATATGACATATTCCTAGTTGTGACTTTTTCTTTTGGGCCAGTTATTTATGAACTTGACAAATCATCACCCTAGTCCTTATACCTTGGTGCATATTGTCAAGTGCTATAAAAAATAAATTTTTATCAACTTAGGATGATTATTCCCTCATAATTTTCCTCTCTCTCATGTATCTCTTAATCCATCTTCTTATCCTAATATATATATCATTTCATATCCTTTTATTATTCATCCTACAATCCCTTCATCTAATTTGAGATTATAGTTATGTTAATCAAACCCCTGTGTCCTCTCAAGGGGAAGGGGGCATACATGCTTCCCTCCTCATTGTAACTCCTCTCCTTTTAATGATTGGTACATCTTTCCACTAGTCTTATCTCTTCCAAAGCCATCATGTTTTATTTCTCTTTGGCATGGCATTGCTTTTTCTAGTCATAGTGCTATCTCAAAGAGGGAAAAAGATTAGACACCTAAGAGAATCCACATCCTAAAAACACCTAATTTTATCTCATTCAAGCATAATTGAATAAGGGAATTTATTTATTTAACCTTCCCAATTATCCTCCTAATATTAATTAAATAAAAATAATCATTTATTTAATTAAATAATTCTTTATTCCCATTTCATTTATAATTCACCCCTAATAATTATTTTTTGATCTGTAAAACACAATCAGAGTTGCATAGATTTTATTAAAACATAAATGAATGTAGCTTACATCATGCCTACCACAAAGGGATAAAAAAGAAAGGAAGAAGACCTAAAAGAGTCCCAAAAGAAACACAAAGAGCCAAGAAGGAGCTGAAAGAAAAGAACCAGAGCTCCAAACCCACATGAAAATCAGGTGCCACAAAGAGTAACCAACAAAAATTACACAACCTAAAACAAATCTAAATTATTTTATTATTCTGTGAAAGGAGAGCATCCATGGTCCACTGGGAACCATCTTCAACAACTTCCCTTGCTTCAATGCATAATTTTTCAGCCTCTGAATTTCATCCTTTTTTCTTTGGAGCTCCACAATCTAGTTTGGACTTGCTACTCACATTTTGAGCTATCCAACATTTCCTTGGGAGAGCCACAATTATGTCCTATTCAAAATAATCTAGCTGCATGTCATCCAAATCCACCATGAAAGGAAAAGCACCTTCAAATTCAAAACCCACATCCTCAGCCTCAGAAGGAATTTTTGCCAAATAATTCACCCCTAATTAAATATTAAACATTTATTTAATTAAATTTGAACTTCATATCCTTATTCTATAAAAAATTAAATAAATTCATGCTATTTATTTTATCCTTAAAAATCCCTCTCAATTAATTAATTGAATAAAATGAATTAGATAGCTAATTAATTCACTTTCACATTCCAAAGAATGCTTAAGCCATGGTCAAATTTGACATGTTCTTGTTTCATACATCTCACTTCTCCAAAAATATTTTGGCAATAAGTGTTGTCATTAATGTCAACCCAATATGGGTTGTCATTGATTTTAGATGTGATGTTGAAGTATGTACATACTCCAAAGATAGTTGTTGCATAGTTGGTGAATGTTGATGTGTGTTGAGGTAAGTCTACAATGCAGTATAAGGAAGAATGGTGATCTAGGTGTGATGTGGAGGATGATGCACATGTCATGATGTATATACAACATGTTTAAATTGATGTCATTTTATTTTTATGTACCACACATATAGATAAGGTGAAAAAGTTTCTCTAAGTTATTCATAGTGAAGGCTCTAAGGTAGAGTCATGGTATTTTGGTTTGCATGCCTTTACTGAGAAATATTTAGTCTTGTAGTTTTGGAAATATTATGCTTGAGTTGTAAAGGTGCTATATTCAAGAAATAAAGTCATCACACCTTCTACAGTGAAAGTTACAAGTAATAGTGTTCTGGTTTGTGATCTAGAAGAGTAATGTGCTAATGAAGGCTTATTGGAATGATCTACATTCCTTTGGAATTGAAGTATATACCTTGCAGTTTTGTGAACATATTAAAATGTGTCCAAATCTTACTACTTACTAGTATCAAGTGATGTAGTGGTCCGCAAGTTCAATTTTTAAATATCAGTGTGTTACAATTTGTTTGGAATGTCCTATTCCTATATATTCAATGGGTTTCTCCCCTTGCGCCAACATATGATGATTTGTTTCTTTAGAAGAAGGTTGAGAAGATATTATGCATGTCTTGGTCCACATGATGGTTTTGGTCTCTCCCTAGGAATGTAAAGGTGAATAGATAATAGTCTTGGAAGTGTTGTCATTATTTAGGCCGACAAACTTGTCTTCGTCATTAGTGGTTGATCTCAATTAAGTAATTTTACTTTGGAGGATGTATCATGATATGTTTGGGTCATGTAATACCATATGTTAATATGTGACTGTTTTTATTGCAATAATATATATGTTTTGGATGGACCAATGTGATATCAAGCATCTCTTCTAAAAATCATCTTGGAACCAACCTAATTAAGGTTTTGAATTATTGCATGAAGGATATATATATAGAAGATAAAATTCATTTATGAAGATGATGATCGATAGTGAATCATGATAGAGATATATGTTGAAAATGAAGTGTGCTAAGTCAGTATGAAGGGATAATTGTGCAAAAATAGGACTGCAACATCAACATATGTTGGATGCTTCTTCATAGCAGTTCATATTCATATTTCTCAATATTATTTTCATGCATCCTACTTTGAGCTAGTGGGTCTCATTAGGTCATTTTTATCTTTCTCTAAGTTTTTTCTCTTTAGTTTGCAAGTCCATAGGTGATGTAGACACAAAATTATAAAAATCCCAATTGAGTATTGATTAAATGAAAATCAACAACCATTCCTTGCAACTAGGCAACAATTTAATCTGACAACTCCATTTGTTGAATTAAACCAAAATTCAAAAAAAAAATGTCACCAATGAAAATTTTATTTCATCAAAAAAATTCCATCTAATATTATTATGAAATCAAATTACACAAAATTTTAGTGGCAATATCAATGTATCGATCCTACCCATTTTTCTTCACAGCTAGTTACACACTCTGTGCTATATACTCTTCCTTCCACAAATACCTTTTTTACTCATTTTAACTTAATTCTCTCTTGCATCATATCTATCTTTTATCTTCAACTGTTGTGACCCTCTACCTCATTCTATGTAATTAAATTATTCAAATTGTAACATTCATCATATGTTGCCCTCTCTACACTTTATCTCTGTGTAACTCCTCTACCCCTGTCATCACACCCTCTTTCCAAGCTTCTTGCTTTTGCACTAATTCTTTTCTCCTTATATGGTGTGGGTGATATAGGTTTCCTATTGCAATTTTTATATTTTCATTTGTCATTTTCCCCAATCTTCCCACATGATACCTTATTTCACCCTTATCTTTGTACTTTGAATTTCAAGAAGGAATTTTATTAGGCACAACCTCCTCTTTTCTTTATGTTGTGTGCTCCACCAAAAATATTCCTCTTATTTATTTGGTTTTCAAAAAATATCACAACCCCCTCTCTTCATTATCTTCTATTTGTAACTTATAAAATGCATTTTAAAATGGGCACAACAAATTCTCCTCTTTCATCTCTTGTGGGATCCTCCACCCACTCACACCCCCTCCATTTTCATTATCCATTAATATGATTTTTTTTTTATGTTTTTAACTTTCAAACATGGTATATTCTTTCCTCTTCATCTCACCCCTTCATCTCCTCTATATTTTATTCAAACCTTGCCACTTCCTTTCCAATTTTGAAATTATTAAAATTTTATCCTTCTCCTTATACTACGACCTGACTATTAGAATTTACTTCAAATAGTTGTATTCTCTCCCTTTGAGTGTGTGTTGGGAATTAATTTAACTTTATTGACAAGTGCTTAAGGAGAAATATGTCAATTTGATAATACAAAGCCAATACACTATAATTGGAAAATATTTTGTTTCCTTGATAGAATTGATCTTCAAGAGTTAGATCAACAAATATTAGGACAATAAACATGCATAAATTGAAACACACATTGATACATGACATTTTTTCAACCATTGACAATAATTTCAATTAGCCTCTGTCAAAATTGTCCACCAACATCGAATTTGAAAATAACTCAAGAAATTAGCTACAACACCAAAAATGCTACAAAAACTAAAACCAAACCAAAATGGATGCAAATCAAACCAAATTGTTTTTTGTTGATGTGGATAGCTCGCTCACCCGGTATACTCCTACATCAATAGGAAATGAGCCTTAAAAATCATTGTAATTCTTGTTAGTAGTGAGCTAGACATATATTATGAATTAATCCTCACCACATGGTTTTTCCATCATTAGGCTTTCCATATAAAAATATTGGTTTATTTGTGTGATGCATGTGTTGTCTTATTCTCTATTCAGTTTATGTGATTTGTTGTTAATATAGAAGTGAAAATGGTTAACTTTTAATTTATGCTTATTCACACCCTCTTAGCATAATATTGTTTTCAACAAAATCATCTCATAAAAATCCTATCCATTAATATCCATATGAAGATCCACACCATATATTTTTTAACATGTTACACACACATGTGTAAATCTCTTAGCTGTTAGATCACATATCCATATTTTATTCTTATACATGTGTTATATCAATAGCATATCACAATCATACATCCCAATATTCTTTCTCAAACATGTGTGAGAATTTTTAATCTTTACCCTTTATTCAAATTGAAACAATATTTTCCATCAAATTCCCTTTAATCCCCATCCTCTTTAAGTGCACCAATCATAATATGTAACTTGAAGGATCCTCCTCTCTTCAATCCTATCAATCATCCTCAACCATTTATATCTTAGATTATTCTTGACCATTGATCAATCATCCCTCCAATCTATAAGTTAAACCATCCCCAAGCCATTTATTTGAGGCATCTTTAATCAAAAGTCATGTTGTTTTCAAGAGAAATGCACATATTATATCTCAATCATAATATCATTAGAGAACAATCACATACATATTGTGTGTGGAACAAGGATTTATGGATGAGATAGAAATTATTTTGTTTTACCTTTTATGAAATTCATGTTTTCTTAATTGGAGGTGAAATTAGGTGTTTTTGATTATATAAGAAGCATTTATGGGGTGATGTAACCTTTACACAAAGATCCCCCAAGGCCAAAAAGGAAGCTAGTTCAAAAAATTATCAAAATGTCTATAATAAAAAACAATTGAAATATGACACAAACTCAACACATTAACAACATAAACCCAACACCACCTAGACGTGAACACTAACTATCTACATTTTCCCATTTTTGAACGAGGAGGTTTAACACATCATCCCCAATCCAATTAGGAGATTCACCCTCAATATTCTTATCTACTTCCTCCTTGATGATGTCAGTAAGAGTGACAAAAAATCTGTGAATCATTATGATAGTGAATTGGTCCAAACAATTGAATTTTCACTCCAGTTTAGTAACCCATTCCTGCAGCACACCAAGGTCCTCGTTCTTTCCCTTCCTGCTCTAGATATCATCTTCCCCAACAGCTCTAGAGTCCAAGGAGTGGGTGGAATATTCCTTAAGCATCTAGTTCATGTTAGAAAAATTACTAGGGTGCTCTTCAAAATTATTCCCTCCTCTCACCAATGTCCTTTTTTCCTTCAGTCCTTCCACCCGTCTACTCTGAATCACAATAAATCTCATCCATTGGGGCACCTTTTTTGTTCTTCACTAGTTTTTGGTACCTCATCACACTAGTTTGTTCCATCCCCATCTCAAAGCTTGTAGCCATCATGTTTTCACCCTTAAAGTCTTTTTCCTAGCTGCTTCTTCCTCTGTTGTTAATGGTCAACACTTCCACCAGGCCAGGAGACACATTTTTCCCCTTCTTCTTAGCAGTGGGTCTACTATCCTTCTTAATGGGTTTATTTTTTATCTTACATAAACCAGTCGCCACTTTAGACTGGGCCAGCCAAGCCACACCTTTCTTCTATTTGGATGGAGGTTTAGTCTTAGGTTCCATAATGGGTTCAATTTTAGGTATGGGGGATTTCATCTTTGTACCCTTAAAAGCAATGGAAGAAGGGTTAATGGGGGTAACATCAACGGGTTCCAATTTCTCAATACACATAGCAGAGATAGGTTTAGGAGGGCACATGGCTAGATGAAATTGATAGAGACTATAGATTAGGCCTTGATACATCAATAATAGGGGTAAGTCATTTGAGTTGAGTGCAATGACCTCAAGGGATTCTTTAGCCAAATTTTCTAGAGAAGTGAGCAAAAAAATGGAAAGCTAAGGATCATCTTGTGTTGAAGGTGGTTTAATAGAGGAAAATGGTAAAAATAAAACACCTTGAAATGACCTTCTAAAGTAACATATTTCATTATAGCAAGACACACCTTGTCCTAGGGTTTTGGAAGTGCCTCACAGTTGAAACTAGACTGCTTTCAAAATAGCTCCTCATCATCCTTGAAGAAAGCATTAAGACTCTTCAAGTCTCACATTTTGGTGTGTTTTTATATTTCTTTTCATCATAGGAAATTCTCGTTGCTTTTCCAATAACCTCCTCATTCACCTCAAATGAGATGCTTCCCATGGTGACCCACCTATATTTCCATGAACTAGAAAATTGGGTTGACAACCTCTCATCGTGGCCCATAAGATTCTCTAAAAGCAGTGCTAGACTACCCTCTTTACATATGTTCCAAGCAATGGGGTCCCTATGAAACTGTTTGCAATTATCAAGCTCAATTCTCACTCTATCTCCTCCCATCTTGACCCACAACACATAGTAACAAGTTCTAAGAAACAAAGCCAAAAAAATGACTACCCATTGGTGAATTTACCCTTTTTAAAACTATCAAATCTGCACCATTCATGATAGTAAGGAGTAATGAAAGCAATTTGATTTTTACACACTTTTATAGTCATTCCCAATGATGCCAGCACCACAGGGCTATGATTAACATGATAGAACCATAAGAAAAGTCATTTGTCAATTAAATACAGATAATTAATATCCATTATGCCAATGGCCATTTTGAAATTACACATTTCCCCATGCCAATTAGTTGTGGGGGGGGAGATTTGAAATTTTTAAGTACATCTCAAATTATAAGATAACTTAAATTGGAATTATTAAATAGACTAGTGATGAACATCTCATTACACACATCCCAAAAGATTTGATAGGATGTGCAGTACGGTTGAAAAGACAACCCATAAAAGCTAATGACTCCACCATAAGTAGTAAAGAAATAAGAAAGCCACACGGTGCCCTGTAGTAACCTCACCACATCACCTGACTAGGTCCACATCACCCAAGGAGCCGTCAAGTGGGGCCACCTGAACCCATTAATAAAAAAATTATTAATCATCATTAATCATTATATTCCTTTATTTCGCAAGGATTAATCCTTGCATATTAGTTGGTAGCTCCTCGAGCCTCTTCCACCATTTGCAAAAACTCCAAGTGGAACCCAAGTTAACCAAACTATCGACAACTTGATTACCTTCCTTGTAGGTGTGAGTCAGGTATTTCCTATCCAGTTTTGAGATCAATAAATTTATATCAAGAAGTATGTCCTTGATGTTCCAACTAAGCAACCTAGCATGAATAATAGAGTCAATCATAGACTTTGAGTCTCATTCAATATGTAGATTTTTTATACCCAGAGTGACAATAATCTCAACGCCCTTGAGCAGTGCTCGTAAATCCGCTATCATGGAAGAATGAATAACAATTCCTCAGCAAACCCAACAACCAGGTTACCTTTGCAATCCCTAATAACACCCCCAATGTTGGCCAGACTAGGGTTTCCCTTGGCCTCACCATAAAAAATTTAGTTTAAACCAATTCACCTTCAGGGGTTTCCAAATAGTGTTTTTCCTAGTAGTGGTCTTGGAATCATCAAAGGAGTTTGTCCCAAGATTTAAATTCCAAGAACAATCCATTTTAATCTCCCACTCTGTAGGGGCCTTATCCAAAGGTTTCCATTTGTACAGGGAGATACTTTCAGAAATAAGTCTTGACCTAATGTCAAAAAATTCCTTGCGACACCTTCCAATGTCTTTGAAGATCCGATTGTTCCTTTCTTTCCAAAGACACTAGCAAATGATAAGGGAAGTTTTCCTCCAAATTTCCATGGGTAGGGTTTGTTGAAAGGGACTAGTCCAACCATTAATAAGATGGTGCAATTAGGTGTTGAATATGATTTGATTTCATTATTTGAATCCTTTCTTTTATATATGTTCCACATTTATTTTTCACACTTGGAAACAAAGAATGAGGTTGTTCCCATGTATGAAATTTCTCTCACAAATAAAAATATAAACAATCGATAGGAAAAATAACTCCTTCCCAAAAGAGGGTAAAACATGAAAATGAAGCATGACGAAGTAAATCAAGGAAGGAATAATCAACATGGCAACCTAAGGATTAATTTTATCACTAATATATAACAAATGTACCATCCATAAGAGATAAATGTTAATAACTAAGATCACTCACTAAAATTTAAACTAGAAAACTAAGATCATGAAGATGAACATGAAGAATTCTAATGTAGCATGAAGAATTTATAAAAAGGTATTGAAGAACAACTACTGTGAAGGGCACACAATATACTGAGAGGGGAGTGAATAAGTATATGCAAAATCTCTTTAATTCAACCCAAATTACCATTATTAACTTCTCCAAACATGAACATCAAAACATCAAAGTAGAAAGTATTAACTTTCTTAACCATTAAGAAAAACAAGTGCACACATTCACTAAAAGAACACTAGATATATGTGGAAACCCAAAATGGGAAAAATCATGGTGAGAAGAGCTTCTTGGAGATACTATCCAAATCTAGCCTCACAAAATAATGAATTGCTTACAATCATGAATTAGGAACCAACATACTAGAGACACCAATCCCCAATTGTGTTTGTGGGCATTAACCTACTAGAGACACCAAGCCCCAACATAAATATTTAAGCACCCTCAATAGGAAAGACACTAGTACTATCAGATTACAAGATATTATTTGTGAACCTTCAAAAATAATAACACAACTGGAACTTGATCTAATCAACCTTCAGATACTCTCCTACACAAATGATCTTATGATCTAATGAAGCACAATGATCGGAATGTAACTCACATTACATTACATTGAAGTCCTTAATTGCATAGAATTCATACTACACACACTTTTTTTTGAATGAATCCTAGTCATATATATATATATTCTAACATATTAACAATATCTCATGTTAGTAAAGAACCTCTTAACACCATCTGCAATTAGCCATGTTGACAAAGGGTAGACCTTAATTCAAGTTGATATGAATCATGTAGTCATCTCAGTCCTAAATCAATTGTGTTATCACTAATGTTGGATTGTGTTATACTCTTCCTTTAGGGATCTTAAACTAGTCCTATTTTATCTTTCACGCTTCCTCCAACTAGTGAACACTTCCCTTATCTAGCGTAAACACTCAGACATTATTCATAGTCAGCCAACCAACACAAATGACACTTTGTTACTTCTAACATTTTGTTTGTTGAAGCACAACCTTTGAAACTATGGAATTTGATATACCATGAGTAACTTTGCTTCAATCCAAGTTGCAATCTATTGCACTCAACTACAATAGAATGTGGAGAAAAGAAATATGATAGTATAATAGAGTGCATGAGTAGCAAACCATAGAATACTTCCACAAACACTTCTAGACTACCTCCAATAGTTGGAATAGATACAAGATAATATTTCAAGCATACTACATGTATCCTTCTCCATAGTAAAGATAACATTAACATTTTGCAACTGATCATAGTACTTCATAATTTCAAAAGGTTAGACATGACTTGACAAAACTAATTACATTTAATTCTCACTTATCTATTGAAATCACTCCTTTGGCATTGATGAAAACATATGTTCAACAATTTCCCCCTTTTTCATTGATGGAAAAAAACAAAGTGTTGTTAGCATACCAACACAATTTATTTGAAACCCCCCTTATGTGATACGACCAAGGTTCTTGAGCATTTGAAAGATATATAATTTTGAAATTTTTTCTCCCCTTTGACATCAATGAAAAAGGAAAACACTCATCTGAAAGATATAGCATTTGGAATTCCTTCAGATTCATTCCTCTTGTAATATTGAATCTCTTTCTCCTCCATGTCATTTCATAACTGAAAACTATTCTACAAGGCCACAAATATACTTGTGGTAATTTGTGGTAGGGATTCAACACTCCCCCTCAACATGTACTTCCTCTTTATTCAAGAGGAGGGAGCAACCAATCCCAACTTCTATGAGAGATACTCAAAATTCTCCTTAGAAGAGGTTTTGTTAAAATGTCTGTAATTTTCTCCTTAGTCTCAATATACTCCAACTTCACTTTGTTTGTAACCTTCTCTATCAAAAAATGATACTTAATTGTAATACGTTTTGTCCTTGAATGCATGACCATATTCTTGGAAAATTTTATAGAACTAGTATTGTTACAAAGAATGGAAATTGGTTCATCAAGATCTATCTTCATCTCTTTCAGGTTCTACTTCATCCATAATACCATAGTGCAACATGAAATTGTTGTAATATACTCCATTTTTTATGTAGATAAAGATATTGAATCCCACTTCTTAAACAAGATACAATATTGTCACAAAGAAGGAAAGCTCCACCACTTGTATTCTTCTAGTCATCTATACTTTTGGCCCAATATACATCTATGTATGCAATTAGTATGAAGTTTTCACTCTTAGGTTACCACAAACCAAAATCCATTATAGCCTTCAAATATCTAAATATCCTTTTTATTTCCTTGACATGAGTTTCTTTAGACACTACCTAAAACCTAGCTGCCATCCCTACAACTTGCATTGTATTTGGTCTAAATGCAATTACATACAACAAGATACCAATAATAGATGTATACAAAGTCTAATTTGTTGGAGAATATTTATCATCCTTACTCAATTTACACCCAATAACCATAGGTGTAATCACCGGTTTGCATTCTTCCATCTTAAACTTGCTCAACATCTATTTTATGTACATGTTATGAGAAATGAATATACCTTTATTTGATTGAGAGATCTATAAACCAAGAAAGAGAGACAACTAACCAAACATTTATATTTCAAACTATTTTGGTACTACATACTAGAATCATTTTCTCATAGCATCACTACTACCTCCTGTAGACATGCATTTAATCTTAATCAATATCATGTATCTAATTCCATTTTCTCTATTAATCAAATAAAGTAATTTATTAGATTAATTCACTAATCATATTTAATTAATTAAATCAATTTGTTTAATTAAAATCCTCAAAATCCTCTTATTAATTAAATAAATCAATTTGTTTAATTAATACCCAAATTCCTCTTATTAATTAATTAAATCAATTTCTTTAATTAATACCCAAAGTCCTCTTATTTGATTAAATAAATCAAATGATTTAAATCAAATTCACTAACCCACTCAAAGTTAATTAAATTTTAAATTAATTAATGTTAATCATCATTACCCATTCTCTAGTTTTTGACTCAACCTCAATCAAACTCAATCCCAGAATAACCCACCCACTTGCACATGAAAATCAATTTTTCTAATTAACTAATTATCTCATTTTCCCTCTCAAAAGCACATTATAGGGAATCTTCCTTATTTGACTCCCTTTATTTGACTTTCTCATTCAAACAATTTATCCCCCCAAAAAAAATTCAAGCACATGCATTTCATGTTTCTCAAACATGCATTTGGTGCTTCTTACAAACAAATACAAAGTGTGATCAATCCTTACCCATTAGCATTGAGACAAATGTCTCAATCTCATTGGTCCTTTCTTAATCCCACATTCTTCCTATTCTTCAATTCTTCAAACCTCTAACCTATAAATAGAGGCCTTCTCTACTTGAAATATATCAACAGTTTTATGCATCTACACTATACACACATTTGTCTTCCTCACTTGCATCTTGCTCATCATTTCGAAAGTTTATCAAGGGTTGGGCAAGGGATACTATCCACATCAAAGTAGCACCAATCCACTATGAGATAGAGTTTGCATCATGTTTTCATATGCTTTTGTTTAATTTCATTGTTTTTTTTGGTTGCATATTTAACATGATAGAGTATTTCATAGAGATGTTTAATTTTTTGTGTTTTAAATGACTAACATGCTAATGTGTGTTAAAGTTTAAATATTTTGCAGATTTTAGCATCTACATAATGGTGCTAGAAGGAGGGCTAGATCTTTGTTATTTTGCTATATTTTAGTTCATTCTAAAATAATTCTGGATCTTTGTTCTTTTGTTGTATTTTAGTTCATTCTAAAATAATTCTTCCTACTCTCCATTGGCAACAACTACATTACATATGAATTAAATTGTTGGCAAAAGTTACATAATGCAGCCATGTTTTTGGAGATTGGGTGTATTTTAATGCTGCAAACTTCAAAATAATTGTTCTCACATCGAAAATGTTGCCTGGGGCATTTGTCATGCCCAAACCTTAATTTTTATGATGTTTAAGTGTTATTTTGTCACCAATTGAGGGAAAAACATGACAACAATGCAAGAAACGCCTTTGTATTTTTTGTTGGAATATAGAAGAGTAAAATGCTTGGTAAGTTTGGAAGTTGGCTAGAGGAGAAAAGTTACAAAATGCAGCCACGTTTTTGGGAGATTGGGTGTATTTTAATGTAGCAAACTTCAAAATAATTGTTGGTCTCACTTCCAAAATATTGCTTGGGGCATTTGTCATGCCCAAAACTCAATTTTTATGATGTTTTAAGTGTTTTTTTGTCACCAACTAAGGGAAAAATGTGACAACAATGTAAAAAACACCTTTGTAATTTTTGTTGGAATATAGGAGAGTAAAATGCTTGGTAAATGCATTTTTTTTACTATTAGTAAAATAGGGAAATTGTGAGCTTTCTTTTTGAGGAGTTTTGAGTATATTGCCAATGTCAAATAGTAGGGTTTGAATTGTTTTTCCCAAAACCAAGTTAAAATTTTTTGGTATTGACTATGATTCTCTATTGACTGGACTCGCGAAATCAAATTTACTGCAAAATCTACATTTAGTTTCATGTTAGGTTGACATTGGAATTGAGCAAAAGCAAGTAGATTGGAGTTGAAGAAAATTTAGCATTGAACTTGAACTTGGTAAAAACATTTTTAAATGCTTATCATAATAGCCTAGAGCCTTCATTCCTACCATTGTTTTCTATTTTAGGACAACTCACTTCTTTTTAAGTTTTAAAAAGAACATACAAAAGCTTTATTTTTCTCAAAGTTGGTTAAAAAGAACATTAGACACTTACTAGCTTTTCAGTTTGGGCTTAAAATTGAACAAGAAAACTTCACACTTCATCTTGGTGCTTAAAATGAATCCATTATTGTTTTGAGGTGTAAAATGAACATGTTTCCTTTGTGTTTTGTAATCTTTTTTACAAATTAATTTCATTTAAAAGGGTGTATGCACTTCTCTCATGCTTCACGGCAATCTTGAGAATCAAAAGTCTTTTTGGTGACATTAAGTTGTATAAAAAATTGCCTCCATATTTTAACTTGGGCTCATAAAATTGAACAAAGTTTGTGAGTGTGATTTGAGCATATCGTGTGTGTTTTCTCTTTGTTTCTAAACAAGGATAGATCAAACTATGAATGTGCTTGCTCACTTTTGTTTATCCTTAGAGGGCCTGCCTGGTGGGAAAAAGTAATCACCCTAGGGAATGACCCAACCAGGAACATGCTAAAGCCAAGCGACTTCCACCTGATATATAAGTGTGGGTACTTGAGGAAAGTTCAAGTATCACAAGGATTGTTCCAACAAGAAGGGAAACAATGGTCTCTTGCCATATGGATGATCCCCCATGAACGAAATGCCTATACTATAACCTTTTTAAAAAAAAGACCAAATCCTTATCTATTTGTTGGTGCAAGAATGGTCGTTCTAAAGTCATCCCTCATTTTTTATGGCTCTTAGTAGAGATGATAAGTATGCCATGGGAGTTTCATGGGTACTAATGCTTGGTTGACCTGAGAAGTGTGTGTTATGGAGGGGAGCCAATGTGATCAAGCATCTAATCATCCACTAAGAGTAGGCGTAGTTGGATTTATCCAAGTGGGAATTCAACAAATATTGTCTCATTCTATCCTATGGTTGTGCATCATTTTGGAATCAAAACACTTTTCTTGGATCTAAAACACTGGAAAAAAAACATTCAACATGAACATCAAATTTCAAACCCAACCCTTTAGGAGGAGTAAATACCTTTGACAAAATTCAAGTGCTATTGCTTTCCCTAATGATTCTATCCTTAGAGGCTTCTAAGTATTTGAATTTACATCTCAATTTTCTCCTACTAAAGTCAACATTAGGGAACTTTTGCCTTGATTTCCTTGATTTCCACATAATGGACTTTGTGGGATGAAAAGAAGTTGGGACATTAGACATCTAGTTTGAAAATCTAATCAAGGGATTGTTTGTGGTAAAAGGAATTCATTAAGCAAAGTTAGGAAACAATTGAATCCCACACATGTGATCTTCCAAATGATTTCCCGAAAGATCAAAATCCAAAGTCCAAAGGTCTTAGTCAAAAAGCTCGCGAGAAATTTTTTTCCATGCTTTATGAATTTAGAGAAAGATTGACCTTCAACTTTTGCAAACATTCATCAAAGAACAATCCAAATTTGTACTTATTTTACTATTGTCAAAATCCAAGTCTCTTTCAAAGGTTTGAGTATCTCACATAGGAAGTATTGCATGTTCTTCACAACCGAGGTCTTGTAAACAAGAGTCTTTCTAGCTACACATAGGATCAAAATCAACCTTCATCCATCTTCAAAAACATCAACCAAAATCATCTCACCAACAACTCTTGGAAATCTTGAAAAAATCCTCTATACTAGACTTTTTGGCAAATCCTTGAATCAAAAATCAAAGTCATCTTGTTTCGGCTAGGTGTGTGTAGAGGCATCCTTCTCCTTACACTTAGTCAAAATTATCATCTCATGAGCAAGTTTATCCCATAGATAACATCCAACATCTTAAGGTCTATTTGTTCATTATCCAAAATCAAAATCCAAATCCAAAAGCAAAAATCAAAGTCAACCAAATCAAAATCAAAGATCCAAAATCAAATAAATCAAACATCAAAATCCAAAGTCCTAAAGTATAGTATCCCCTTCAAGATTTCTCAAGATTTCAAACATTCATATCACCCACCTTATCATTTTGTCTCATCATCACCCTTTGATCCTTAAATCATCCTAGATTTTCTTTTTTGTGCCTAAAGTTTAGATCAATCTAAAGAGTTAGAGGTTCACCTCCCACATTCTTGAAAATTGATCCCTATTTTATGGTTCAAACTAGATCTCAACACAAGAAGAACATGGAAGCCAACAAGGAAACATCTACTTCAAGTGAGTTGAGTCAAACCACTCCCAAAATCAATCTCATTGGATCAAGCAATCGCCCACCCAACCTTCCTCTAGTATCACAAGACCTTCAAGAGGGTCAAGTAGAAGACATCACCGAGAATGTCTTGAGAATGACACAAGATGAAATCATAGAAATGCTCCAAAACCCCAAAAATCATAGGATTGTTAATACCATGATGAAACTTAATCCTTCATAATACATGCTAGAATTAGCAAAAGAAGGTGCTAAACTCCCTTATGACTATGATATAAGCACCACTGTGGAGAAACCTTTTGAGAATATGTCGCTTGTACCATTCACCTCGCCCATTCAAGGCATCATCTAACCCATTCCACAATCCACATCATCTCTTGCCACAACACAACCCATTTTCAAAAAGGGGAGTTCATTACTCCATGCTCTTCAAACACATCCCCTTGTCAATAATCAAAAATTGTATGAAAACACCATCGTAGGAACATCAAATACCATTCCTCAAAATCCCCTACATCAATACATCCCACTTTTCTTCCATGAAACCAATAATCCATCCTCTTTTCATGCAACACTAGCATATGCTCTTTACACACAAGTTTCTCTCCCATTGGTGCAAATGGGTCAATTTGAACAAGGAGGACTCTTTTGGGCCTCATCGTCACTTCCTCTAGGAAATCTACCACCACTTCCACCAATCCCACCTCCAATTCTACCACCACTACCTCTGCTACCACTGACATCTACATCAATCCTTGGTTTAGGGAAATCCCCTCTACCTAACATCCCAATCATAAATCAATCGAACTAAAACAATCCTTTGAACATTAATCAAATCAGTGTATCAAATCCTTTGAATATGCCACCGATATTGCAACAGTAGGTGGCATCCATCCAAACAACACCACCAATCCCCATACATCAAAACATGGCCTCACAAGGACCCACCATATCAATCACACCACTCACATCAACACAACCCCAAATCATCACTCAAACAACAATTCCAAATCTTCCACCACCACCACCAAATCCAAACATGGAAAACCAATACATGACTTTACAAGTAGCTCATCAAACCCATCAAAAAACACTCCTACAATACCAAATCAACAAGTTGCAATAACTGCAGAACAAGCACAAGCTCAAGCTTTTCTGCAATAACAAATCACACAAGTTGCTCAAGCAGCGCAAGCCGCTCAAGCTGCACAAGCCACACAAACTGCACAAGCTATCCAAGCTACCCAAGTTTCCCAACAAGCTCAAGTACAATCTCAAGCACAATATCAAGCACAACAAGCACACACTCAAACATAGTACCAAGCTCAACAACAAGCAACACAACAATAAGCCTTGCAACAATATCAAGACCAATAAAAGCAACCCAACTCCTAGCCCAACAACAAGTGTTATTGGCACAACAGTATCGGGCCCAACAACAAGCCTTGTTGGTGTAACAATAGTACGACCAAAAACAAGCATTGTTGGTACAACAACAATTGCAAGCATACTTGGTGCAACAAAAAGTGCAACTACCTCCCACCAACACACCAACTAATCCACCCATCACTCCCACAATTACACCACCTCAAAACACCTTCATTCCACCTCCTGATCCTCAAGAAGATGTGTTAGCATAAATCAAATTCCTCTCACAATAGGTGCTTGACCTCCAATTAGGGAAAAAAAATGAAAAAACCAAAGAACTTGTGCCCTTACTCGTTTGACAAGGGCATTGCGATGAAACCATTCCCACAAGGATTTTAAATCCCAAAATTTGACAAATACAAAGGAATGTGTAACCCTGAAGATCACATTAGGTAATTCCAATTGCATTTCATGGAAGTTGCATATAATGATTCACACATCATGCAACTATTTCCTCGAAGCTTGGCAGGGCCCACCATGGAGTGGCTTTCTTGTCTCTCTCCTGGAATCGAGAAATTTCAAGAAATTGTTGATGCGTTCATCCAAAACTATTCATTCAACATAGGGATGGATGTGAGTCTGGAAGAAATATCCGCTCTAAAGCAATCCAAGGGGGAATCATTTGCTTCATTCTTACAACGATGGTGATCCAAGGCCAATAGAAGCAAATGGGCCATGCTAGAGGAACAACAAATATGTACCATCATCACCATCCTTGAAGGGGCCTTGTCTTTCCATCTAAATATGTAGTGCATCACTACCTACAACTAGTTGATCCCCAAGGCGCTCAACATCGAACGAGCCCTTATCTCACAAGGGGAACACCTACGTATTAAGAAAATTGCCCATCCACTAGCTACAATGACAAACCTCAAACATGGGAAAATAATAGAAATGTTACTAATGATGGCATCATTGATGCCAAAGTTATAATCAGTGCCCCAAGGAAAAACACATAGACATATCAACAACCACAAACCAACAATCAAAACAATCGACAAGCCAACACTGTAACACAACAACCAAACAATCAAACAATGAATAATTTGAACAACCAAGGGGGACCACCCTAGCGAAACAAAAATTCCCTCAAGTGGAAATACACGGCCCTTGGGGAACCAATTGAATCCATCATGAATAACCTGGTGCAAGAAAAACTCATCATGATCCCCACCTATGAGAACTATCAAGAACCCCAAGTGAAACTGCCATGGTACAATGAAAATCACCTTTGTGATTTCCATAAAATCAAGGGGCATACAACTACCAATTGCAGGAGGTTGAAATACTTGATCCAAGACCTTATTGATGACCAAATCATAAATGTGGAACAACCTCTAGGGAATCAAGACCTAAAGATATGCACGAATCTGATTCCCAATCACAACAAGGGAAATAGTGACAATGGTAAAGGCAAGTACAAAAATGTGAACCATGTGTATGATCATTTTGTTGCATCCCTAGATGAATGGGTCACTGTCATCACTATCAAGGGAGCCCAAGCTGATTGTGGATTTACCACAAGAGGTGGAAAAGTCACCATTTTTGGACCATCATAGCCATCTAGGGCATCCACCTCAAATCCAAAATTCATCCCTAGTGGGTACAATGTCTTGGACCAGTTGAAAGAACCCTTCCTCAGATCTCCATCATGGAGTTACTAAAAATATCACTTGCACATAGAAAGATTCTAGAAGAGGCATTGGCCAAATCCTCCATTCCCCACTGATCTTGATGCAGAACAATTCCAAGCTATGGTTGGACACCTCACCACACCTCATCTCTTGACCTTTTCTAACCAAGACCTCCCAACCCAACCATCTCACAACTAGGTGCTTCATCTTGAAGCTTTCATCCATAAAAATAAAGTCAAAAGGGTCTTGGTGGATGGAGGTGTGGGTCTGAATATTTACACCCTTAAGCTAATAAAATTTTTGGTCTTCTCTGAGGATGATGTTGGAAAAGGAAAAGGTATAACTATCGGAGCATGTGATGATCAGGAAAGAGTGTCACAAGGCACTATCCAACTCCTTATTCAAGTAGGGCCTGCTATTATGGAAACCACATGTCAAGTCTTCAACCTTGAATTACCCTATAACATCCTTTTGGAGTGCCCATGGATCCATGGGATGCAATTCGTTGCCTCAACTTTCCACCAGTGTGTCATGTTCCAACATCAAGGCCAAGAGGTCACCATCCATGGGGATCCTGAAACATTTTACTATTGCAAAAATCTAGAAGCTAAATACTACAAAATAGCCCAAGTTCCAAAGAACGATGAAGGCCCCTCAACTCCATATGTGGACCTGTCTACCTTGGCCTCTACATTTGATACAAAGACACCCACCATCCCTGCCATTTCTTATATCAAGGTCATTATCTAGGACAATGGGTGTGGGGATTACAAAATGAAGAAAGGTGCCTTTGTGGTAGGAGAGTTACCTCAATTTCCTCGATTGCATGGGCAACCACATCCAAATTCCCCCTCACCCCAAACTTTCAAAGTAGATCCTTCTAGATTCAGGTGTTGGGGGGACCTAGGTCAAGAAGCGGCGAAAGAAGACCCATCAAATCTACTATGCCAAGACAACTGACCCATGGTTGATATTCCCATGGATGATAGCAACAAAGGGCTACAAATTATGCTTAGCATGGGCTATGACAAAAATAAGAAACTTGGGTAGAATAATAATGGTCTCCTAGAACCCATCATTGCTAAGAAGCATTTAAGATATCTTGGTCTCAGATGTACCCCTCCGAAGGTGACCATACTTGGCAGACCTTCCCCAGTTAAAAAGGTCAAAACACCTCCTCAGTTGTCAGCAATTGAGATCCAATTACCTGTATCCACAAGTTGAGTCATAGATCACTTTACCTTTGACATAACTGATGTGTGTAGTAAGGACGAGGACCCTATTATGGATCTACCCATGTTGTTCGAAGATTCTTGCCTCTTTATGATTAGCACCCTATCCTTTGAGTCAAGAAACCAAACCAATGAGATAAAATTACTCTATCCCCAACTCATCGACTATGACCAATGAGGACGACCAATTTTAGACACATTCAAAAACAATGAGGCACTCTTAGAATTCATAGTATTGCGGGATAATATACCATGTGGAGATCACAAAGCAGGATTTGACATTGAGTTAGACACACATGCCTACTATGGAGAAATGAGTGAATCCCTCAGTCGCAAAAGTGAAAATCTAAGAGTACTCTCTAAGTCTTTAAGTGAAAACCACACCGTGGCACTTTCAAACCAAAAATAGTAAAAAGAAAGGATGCATCCGATGGTGAAAACCTCTCTGAGGCGCTGGAGGATGGGGGATTCAATCTTCCTCGTAGTGCTCTACATCAGGAGAAGTCAACAATTTTGGTAGAGAAGTGTAACCGAGAAAACTTGGGATAAAAGGAAACATCACATATCACCTTTTATGTCGAATAATTGTTAACAGAGGAACGAGAGATCCTAGATGCATTCTTAAAAGAGAGAAAGGTGAACTTTGCATGGACCTACATAGATATGCTCGGTCTTGATACTGAAATTGTAGTTCATCATCTAGTAGTATATCCTGAGGAAAATCTAGTAAGACAAAAGCTTAGGAAAAGGCATCCCTATATAGCTTGTTGGTCAAAATGGAACTATAGAAACTCCTTGATGTGGGGTTCATACGACTGGTTGGTTACCCGGAGTGGGTATCATTTACCTCGTACCCATTTTAAAGCCCACTGGGGGTATCCACATCTACATGGACTTCAGAGATCTGAACAAAGCATGTCCCAAGGATGAATTCCCACTCCCAAACATTGATATGATAGTGGATATGACAACCAGACATGAGATTTTTTCATTGATGGATGGATTCTCAGGGCATAATCAAATAATGATAGCTAAAGAGGACCAACATAAAATGAATTTCACTTGTCCATGGGGGACATATTTCTAGAACATGATGTTGTTCGGCCTAAAGAACACTGGAGCAACTTATCAGAGAGCCATGACGCTAATCTTCCATGACATGATTCACAAGATTGTGGAAGATTATGTAGATGACATTTTAGCAAAATCAAAGAAATGTCAAGATCATATAGCAGCACTCAGTTCTATCTTTGAATGGCTAGAGGAATATAATCTAGACTCAATCTAAAGAAGTGTGTCTTCCGCATACAATCAGGGAAGTTACTAGGGTACATTGTGTCCATGAGAGGAATTGAGATAGATCCCGCTAAGGTCAAGGAAATTCTTGAGATGGAGGCACCAAAGACATTGAAATAGTTAGGAGGCCTACAAGGAAGACTCCAGTCCATTCGCTAATTCATAGTGCAACTAGCAGACAAGGCTATCCCTTACTCTCATCTACTCTGCAAGGGGGTAGAATGCAAATGGGATGAGAAGTTTGATCATGCATTCAACAAGATCAAGGACTATTTTTTCACACCGTCAGTTCTTATGTGACCTATTCTAGGCAAGCCATTGATTTTGTACATATTGGCAACATCAGTAGCTCTCGGTGCTCTCCTAGCCCAACATGATGAAAATGGAACATAGAGAGCTATTTACTACACCAGCCAAACTATGGTAAGGCATGAGTTGAACTATACATTCATTGAAAAGGCTTGTCTAGAAGTGTTGTTTTCCTCACAGAAGTTAAGGCACTACATGTTAGCTCATAAAATAAAACTCATTACCAAGATTGACCCACTCAAATACTTTCTTTCCAAATAAATGCTCATAGGACGGATGGATAAGTGGGTTATAATCCTATTAGAGTATGATATCGAGTATGTGGAGCAAAAGGCTATTAAGGGACAAGTCATTGCAGATCAACTAGCAGAGGTGCCAATGTATTTAGAAAATACATTGATATCAGAGTTCCCTGATGAATCAATCTTCAACCTAAGCATAGTAGACCATTGGAAGGTGTACTTTGATGGATCCTACACACAACATGGATCAGGAGCTGGAGTCTTTTTTATCACACCATAGGGAGACTGCATACCAAGGTCATACAAGTTTTCGTTTCCTTGCATGAACAATATTGCAGAATATGAGGCCCTCATCATAGGGCTTAGAATAGCGGTGTAGTGGCAGATTATGGCTCTCAAGGTCTATGGTGATTCCCAGCTAATCATCAATTAGGTAAATAATGAATACTAGACAAAAGAAGACAAGTTAACGCCACACAAGAAATTGGTGGAAAGCCTCAAAGAGTCTTTTATTGACATCACATTTGAATAAATACCTAGGGCTAATAATAGAGCAGGGATGCTATGGTGACAATTGGATCATTATTGGATATCCCACACAATGTCCCTAAGCATGAATTCCTCGTAGAATAGCTTCTCGTACCAGCATTCAAGGTACTAGAGTCTAAATTTGTGTGCAAAATTATTGGTCTTGGTGATCCCTGGTACCATGATGTATACACCTACTTGAGAATAGGAGTCCTCCTTGCCGATTTATCCTTGAGCCTTAAAAGAACCTTTGTCAAGAAACCATATCGCTTTGTGATCTTAGGAGACACCTTATACTGTAGGAGCATTGAGGGAACCTTGTTATGATGTCTAAACCTTGAGGAGGCTTTGACCGCTTTAACCGAGGTGCACAATGACATTTGTGGCTCACATTCAAGTGGTATGACCTTGGCTAAGAAATTGTTGAGAACTAGGTACCATTGGTTGTCAATGGAAAGAGAAGCTCATGACTATGCCAAGAAGTGTTTACAATGTCAGTAGCATGCAGACCTCATCCATGCACTAGCTGAGGAGCTCCATCCCATCATTACACCTTGGCCCTTTTCACAATGGGGGCTTGATCTCATTTGAAAAATCACCCCCACCTCATCCAGTGGACATAAGTTCATCATCACTACCATTGAGTACTTCACCAAGTGGGTAGAGGCCATTCCCATGACATACATTATAGGAAAGTAGATATCCAAGTTCATCCTGAACTACTTAATGTTCTGCTACAGTGTCCCTCAAGCCATTATCTCAGATAATAAGACACCATAAAAAAACCAGGATGTTTGAGACCTACGCTACAAATTCAAAATTCAATGTCATTTTTCCACTCCATACTACCCAAAGGGAATGACCAAGTTGAGGCTACAAATAAAACCATCTTGAAAATCCTAAAGAAGACAATCAATGAAGCTATTTGTGACTGGCACTTGCAATTGAATCTCACCCTATGGGCTTATTGAATGAGTATTCACACACCAATAGGTGCAACCCCATTCTCCCTAGTCTACGGATCAGAATCCATATTCCCCATTGAGATCAAGCTCCCATCCTTGAGAATATCATTACAAAATCTCATCATAGATGAAGAACACTGGGTCTCACGATTGAACGAGTTGGAATTACTGGATGAGCAATGCATGGATGTCTTAAACCATCTACATGTGTACCAAAACCGTCTCAAGCAGAGTTACAACAAGACGATCAAGATTCGTACCTTCCAAGTCGGGGAACTTGTACTAAAGGAGAACCAAAAAAATGTACCAAATCTAGATAGCAAAGGGATGTTTGAACCCAATTGGTTGGGACCCTTCATCATCATAGTGAGCTATGAATCAGGGGCATATCAACTATCAACACCCAAAGGGGAGCCTCTGTAGGAGCCCTTGAATAGCTCCCATCTCAAAAAGTTGTATGCCTAATCTTACAAAGTATAAATCCAAAAATATGTAAAAAAATAAAAAATAAAAAAATCCAAAAAAATTAGAAAAAGGATTAAAAACAGTAAAGAAAAAAATTGTCCTTTAGTGGAAACCACTTCGGTGGCACTTTGGGCAAGTTCCTTGGTGAAAACATGGAAAACAGGTGCCTCGTGTAAATAAGAATTTTCCATCCATCATGCTTCCATCATCCATCACACCCCATATCCCCATCCATCACCTGTTTGCATCTGCATCATAGCTTGGTCCCATGCTTGTGTCATGATCTCTCCTAGTACTACTCAACCCATTCTTAAGGTTAGTTTGTCCTACCTATATCGGAGTAGTCTATTGTATCACGTTGGGGGAATGTTCTCATTGAATCAGATTTTTGTATATTCTTGAAGTCTTCCCAAAATCCAATAAATCCAAAAACATTAGAAAACCAAAAAATCCAAAAGCATTAGAAAATCAAAAAATTCAAAAAAAATAGAAAATCAGAAAATCCAAAAACATTCAAAACATATCAAAATCCCAACATAGGTAAAAAAATTCAATCAAAAACAGAGTTTTCTTGTTGAACGATGGGTCTCTGAGCTCTGAATGTAGCCAAGGTTGATCTTTAATAATCTACCGAGACACTTAGGTCAGTCCTTTAGGAGTCTGTCATAATAAACTAGCAATCCATTTGTTCATATCTCATAAATAGATGAGTTTGTGTCAGTCAAACTATGTGGTCTCTACCTATATAACATAGGAAAGGCTAATCTTTGATCAGCCCCTAAGGCCCCTAGGATAGGTCCTTAGGTTAGGTTCTTGGTCAAAATCTTATAAAACACAAAAACATTGGAAATTTTGAAAATCAAAATATTTGTAAAACATCTCAAAAATCCCAAAACAACCTCAAAACATTTCAAAATACCAAAAACATCCATCCCATTTCACTTTCACCTACAATAAACATCAACTCACAAGACCTGAACTATTTCCCAATTCTATTGGAATACTACCAACAAACTGGTTATTAGACAAACTAAGGCTTTGGAATTTTTGAAGTTTTGCAAACTTAGGTAAAATGGGTCCACTAGGAAGATTGAAGGACATATCTAGTAGAGTAAGATTTCCAAGAAGAAAAAGTTGTTAAGGAACGTGACTAGTATGTAGGTTTTCCTATAAAGATAACTCAACCATTGCAAATACAAATCTCTAATTTTCTTGGGAATATTGCCAACCAAAGCATTCCATGAAGGATCTAACATCCCATAATGTTGTAAATACACAAAATCAGGAAAATATATTTTCTTGAATCCACCACAAATTTCACTTGGAATGGTGCCACCAAGCTTATTGTTTGAAAGGACAAGGTTATTCAACATTTCCAAAATAGAGCACTAAGTCATTATCCAAACTAAGTCGTCTTTGAGCTTAAATGTAGGAAAGGATAATCTTTTATTAGCACCTGAGACACAAAAACACCAAAAAAAAAACTTGAAAATCCAAAAAACAACCTCATGACATTTCAAAAACATCAAAAACATCCAAATATTTGAAAAAATCCACCCATCCCATTTCGCTTCACCCACAATAATATCATCCATAATAAATTGATCATCACACTCACCCTTTGGAAAAACAAACATAAACAAGTACAACAATCGGAAAAAGCAAGCTTCAAACACAAAATCAAAATCGAAACAACAAACTTTTAAACACAAAATAAAACTCTTGATCATTTGCAAACATGTCAATAAACCTTATATCAATAGCCTTTCAAACAACCTATCAACTTGCCACCATCCACTAACATGTCTTAGGATGCATCCTTCCTACAATGGGCATTATCTATTGGCAATCACTTTGGAAACTTATCCTAAGAAAAAAACATCCCTCTGGCTGGTGATATAAAGAACATTAGCTTGTTTGTTTACTTGATTTTTTCTTGTTGATTTATCTTATTGCACTCATTCTAATGACCTTTCAATGATGTCTAAACAAAATGAT
The DNA here is from genome assembly GCA_007258455.2 of Sequoia sempervirens. NCBI lineage: Eukaryota > Viridiplantae > Streptophyta > Pinopsida > Cupressales > Cupressaceae > Sequoia > Sequoia sempervirens. The sequence goes on along the minus strand of VDFB02026320.1, from coordinate 52,333,045 downwards.
TTAGAGAGAAAGGAATGGGGCAATGATCAGTATCTTTTGTCTGTTGTGCTTGTTGGATATTCTTGTAATATAACCTTGGTCATGCATGCTTTGTTTGGTTTCTAGGGAGGGTGTTTTAGGTGTCTTGTTGACCACATAGGAAGGCTTTCCTTTCTATGTTTTGGTTTGAGATGTTTGGAATATTTGAATTACATTCTAAATAAGGTTCCATATGCCAGGTGTTAACATGAGTACTCCTATCTGATTGTCAAGTCAAAGTCCATCACACTAGGTGCAACACCATCCTAGTTCTTTATACCTTGATGCATCATATCTATGTGTGTTATCAAACATAAGGTAAGTAAGCTCTTTTAAATTCCCAATTCCTGATAAGAAAAACATCATCCACTCTCATCATCATCTCCAATAAAGTCTCGTCAAATCATGGACTTGTTGGATCCTATCTTTCACCATCTCATTTCTTCTTATTCTTCTATCTTTACTAACATTTCTATCCAAATTTGTGTGATATCTCAAAATATACATGAGGCTATCCATGACTAATGACTTTCTATACATCATCAAATTTGTCTACATCAAACATTCAAGTTTCTAATCCTATATAAGCTAAAATAATCTTGAATCTTTAACATGAGCTCGACCTGAAAATCAGAAATTTCGCTTGATCTCTTGAGGGGGCAATGTACCAACGTACTTCTTTTCGCTGGGGCATCCAAAAAAATTAGAAAAAAATTGAATTTTGATCTCAATAATGTTATTCTTTGAACCAATGCAGCAGGTACATTGCTTCAAAAAGGGACAAAATGTATACATGTATTTAATCTTAATCAATATCATGTATCTAATTCCATTTCCTTTATTAATCAAATAAAGTAATATATTAGATTAATTCACTAATCATATTTAATTAAATAAATAAATTTGTTTAATTAATACCCAAAGTCCTCTTATTAATTAAATAAATCAATTTGTCTAATTAATACCCAAAATCCTCTTATTAATTAAATAAATCAATTTGTTTAATTAATACCCAAAATCCTCTTATTAATTAAATAAATCAATTTCTTTAATTAATACCCAAATTCCTCTTATTTGATTAAATAAATCAAATGATTTAAATCAAATTCACTAAGTCACTCAAAGTTAATTAAATTTTAAATTAATTAACTTTAATCATCATTACCCATTCTCTAGCTTTTGACTCAACCTCAGTCAAACTTGAAACCCCAAACTATGCACCCACTTGCACATGAAAATCAAATTTTCTAATTAACTAATTATCTCATTTTCCCTCTCAAAAGCACATTATAGGGAATCTTCCTTATTTGACTCCCTTTATTTGACTTTCTCATTCAAACAATTTATCCCCCCCCAAAAAAATTCAAGCACATGCATTTCATGTTTATCAAACATGCATTTGGTGCCTCTTACAAACAAATACAAAGTGTGATCAATCCTTAACCATTAGCATTGAGACAAATGTCTCAATCTCATTGGTCCTTTCTTAATCCCACATTCTTCCTATTCTTCAATTCTTCAAACCTCTAACCTATAAATAGAGGCCTTCTCTACTTGAAATCTATCGACAGTTTTATGCATCTACACTATACACACATTTGTCTTCCTCACTTGCATCTTGATCATCATTTTGAAAGCTTATCAAGGGTTGGGAAAGGGATACTGTCCACATCCAAGTAGCACCAGTCCACTATGAGATAGAATTTTCATCATGTTTTCATATGCTTTTGTTTAGTTTCATTGTTTTTTTGGTTGCATATTTAACATGATAGAGTATTTCATAGAGATGTTTAATTTGTTGTGTTTTAAATGACTAACATGCTAGTGTGTGTTAAAGTTAAAGTTTTTTGCATATTTTAGTATCTACACCTCCAAAGATAATGTCATCAACAATAGCAATCAATAATTGACCACCTTATGTTTCTATTTATAAGTTGTGTGCATTACCTCTCCTGAAATATTGTTGTTGTAGATATCTATTCAATTTGGAATACCATGATCTAGTAGCCTATTTGAGCCCATAAATAGCCTTCTTTAGTCTACACACAAAATCCAATTTATCTTGATGCCCCTTTGACATTGGTTTTGGCATTAATGTTAGGTTGACTGTTCAACTTGGCACATATTGAGGTGATACACATTAGTATATATACATAGGTTTGGAATACATTTGTGGCATTCGTTGAAGGTTTAAGTGTTGTTTGATTGGTGTAAATGTCATTGGGATGGAAATGTTCTTTTATTACAAAGGCATAATATATTTCTATGTTTATGGGTGACTTTGATAGTGAAAGGTTATTGAGACAACATACTTGGTATACATATGTTGGTTGTGTCTACTTCTAACATATCTCGTGTTAATACATGCTTTAGTCTTAAGGTTTAGATTTGGGCTACACTTATCATTTGGTTATAAGCCATCACATGGGTCTTATGCTTTGATCTTGGTACATTCACATCACTAGATTGATACAAGGCATTGTGATGAGTATTATACTCATATGAATAAAAGCTATGTTTTTAACACTGACACATATCATTTGAATGCCACAAGTTTTTGGTAGCATTGAGGTATAAACATCAACAAAATGATTTTTTCTAAGTGAAAAAATTATTGTGTATATTCGACACAATGATTGTGCCCTAAAGTTATCATTTGGAAAACAATGAAATATGGTTTTTAGTAGTCGATTTAGGGCTTGGAGAGCTTGATGAAAATGGAGGTATAGAAGCTTGGTGAATGAAGGAAAACATGGAGGATAGTGTGGTTTTGCGGCTAGTTGTTCAGAAAGTGGTTTCCATTCTTAAATGGTAGTTATGGTTTTCAATGATGAGCATATTGTTAACCTATATCCTTACTCTCTATGGTATTCGGTTAAATTGGAAATGGTTTAGAGAATAAGGTCATTCTTCTTTATTGTAGTCGAGTTCTTCATTTTTATCTTGATTGAATTATTGTATGATGATAGTAGTCCAGTTCTTTTGTATGTTATCAACCTTGCTTTCAAATTCACCATGTATACTTTGTGATTTGTTTTGTGTTGTCTAGCAAAAGGTCTTCACCATGGGTTCATTCAATAAAGTTTCACAAGGGTTTTTGTCTTGCATTTACAAATGGGTTTAATGTTTTGGGTTTTATATTTCCCATTGCTAGGGCACGGGGTCACAAATCATATAGCAGGTTTTAAGGCTTTGTGTAAATGTTGTGTCTTGCATTTTATTGTGTCAACTTGCAAGTTTGGGTTTCATGTCACATTTTTATGTGTCTTGTGTTTGATTTTTTCATATAGCCTGCATAATTTGTCAACCATGTTTAAGAGGTAGTTTAGTTTGTTAAATGCAAAAGCATCTCAATGACACTTAAGAGATAGTTATGGGAATAGTTTGAACAAGATTCATTTGATGAATTTATATAGTGGTAGATGATAGAAATTTGTAACATTCTGATTGTTATAAAAGTAGTTTTTTTTTGTTGTTTCTGGCTTGGTGCTTTATAGAGATATATCATGTTGAATTTGTAAATAGAATTTTGTAATGTTGTTTTGTAAATAGTATGCAAAACAGTGAGATGTGTAAACTGATATATTTTGTATTTGAAAGATTTCATGCCAATGAATCTTTAGGATATAGAGTGTGTTAGTTTGGAAAGTGGAAATGTTATGTATTGAAACAGAGAGACCCTCTATAATTGATTCATTCATGTTTGAGAAAATGTTGTAAAAGATCATGTTAGTGAGACAAGTTTGATCTTTGGCTAGTGAGGTCATATGTTTCCAGTGAGGTATTTTGTAGCCAGTCAGGCTTATGTTGCCAATGAAGCATTTTGTAGCCAGTGAGCCTTATGTTGCCAGTGAGGCATTTTGTAGCCAGTGAGGCTTATGTTTCCAGTGAGGCATTTTGTAGCCAATGAGGCTTATGTTTCTAGTGAGGCAGTTGTGTAGCCAGTGATACTTCACCAGTGAGGAATTTTATGTAGCCAGTGAGGCATAAATTGTAGCCAGTAGCACTTTTCTAGTGAGGCATTTTGATAAGCAAGTGAGACATTTTACGATGGTTTTTCATCCCTATGAGGTTTTTCCACTATGAAAAAAACTATGTTATGATTCTTTTGTGGATGCATTTTGGTTTTGTTGTTTCCTTTATTCACATTGAAACATTTGATTTTACATATTGTTTAATAATTTGAAGGTTGGTTATCACATATGATTATATTCTTGAAACTGGACATTTATTGTTTTAAAAGAGTTTAAATGTTTTGAAGAACCATTAAGTTGAAATTAATTGTTGAAACACTGATTCACCCCCCCTCTTAGTGTTTCCCATACTCCAACATATCTTAACATTGGAATCCTTTTGGTTGTTTAATATAGACTTCCTCTTCTAATTCTACATTCATAAATGAAAATTTGGCATCCATCTAATATAACTTGGAATTCTTCAATGTTGATAATGCCAAAAACATTTTGATTGCTTCTAACCTTGACACCAAAGAAAATTTCTCCTCAAATTCAATTCCCTCTACTTGAGCATATTCTTTTTACACAAGTCTAGCCTTGTTCTAAATCACTTTTTGATCTTCATTCAATGTATTTATAAAGACCCATTTTATACCAATGACATTTTTGTCTTTAGATCTTGGAACTAACTCCCAAGTTTCATTTTTCTTAATCTAAGTTAGTTCTTCCTCCATGGAATCTATCCAACCTCTTTCTTTACTTCCCTTCACATAAGAACTTGGTTCAATTTTTTATAGTAAGGAAAAGTGTATTTATTCATTTTCTTTCTTAATTCTTCTCTAGGATTGAAATCCACTATTCTTATCTTGTATGATTTGACCTTCAGAATGGTTCTTCTAAACATATCTAGTCACATTCTTTGTAACTATATTCTTTGAATCCTTTTTTGAGTCTTTATCACTACTTTGGATTAAATATTCATTATCTTCTTCACCTAGAGTCTCAATAGACTGCATTATTTCATCAATACTTACATTGACACTTTCCACAATCCCTTTCAACCTTTTGTTATAATATTTGTATGTCTTTCTTGTCATAGAATAGACAAGAAAATACCTTCATCAGATCTAGAATCAAACATACCCAAATGTTATTTATCCCTCCTGATGTAGCATTTTATTCCAAATATTTATTTTGAGATGCTTGATAAAAGCTAGTCAGGTTTCCATAGTTCATATGGTGTTTTGGAAGTCTTTGGTCTAATTTGAGCTTTGTTCAAAATATACAATTTTTTTTTAATTGCCTCTCTCCATTATGCATCTGACAATTTAGCTTGACTCAACATCATTCTAGCCATCTCTTGTATAGTTTGGTTCTTCCTCTCAGCTACTCCATTTTGCTGAGGATTTCTAGGAGTAGAAATTTTTCCTTGAATCCCATGCATCTTGTAGAATTCATTATACATGTTAGAAGTTAACTCTCCATCCCTATTTGATCTCAAACACTTGATAGTTTTATTGGTTTCATTTTTAACCATTACCTTAAATGATTTAAACTTCTCAAAAGCTTTTTATTTCTCTTTTAGAAAAGTAATCCAAGTCATTCAAGAATAATCATCAATAAGAATCATAAAGAACCTGTCACCTTGAATGCTCTTTGTCCTCACTATTTCACATAGATCTACATGAATCAAATCCAATGCGTTTGTTGTAGGATATTTCTTAGTAGAAAATAAGGTCCTTGTCTATTTTCCCTCATGACATGGTTTACAACTAGTAGATGGAGTCTTCTTGATATTTGGCATCTCCCTAACCATTCGTTTTGAACTAATCCTGACAAGATCATCAAAATTGATGTGACCCAATCTTCTTTTCTAGAGCCGACTCTCTTCTCTTTGTATGGAAAATCATTTTTTCCCATTGACCTCATTGAGATGATACACTTCACTATCATTCTTCCTTCCTTTTGCAACTAACTCACTATTACCAATTTTTCTAATTTCACAACCTTTAGCACTAAATGAGAGCTGATAGCCTTTATCACACATTTGACTTACACTGAGATGATTGTGCTTCAATCCTCCTACATACATGACATCATGATTTTTTTCTTTCCACCATCAAGACTTAAAATACCCTTATTGGTAATATTATCAATTTAGTTGTTACCAAGGGTTACAACCATTCCATCAAATTTCTTGGAGTGCATGAACTTACTCTTATCTCTAGTCATGTGACTTGAACATCTATTGTGACTAGTAATCCATAGAATTTTCTCCTTTTGTGTATGTAATGCACTTTGAGCCACCATAGATTTTTCTAATGATTTTTCCTTTGGTTTATTCTCCCAAACCTTATATATTTCACTACTCTGACATACTAACTTATTTCCTTTTGTAGATATCATAGGAGAACTCACAAAATTGCTTCTAAAGTTTCTAGCAATATGTCCAAAAATGTTACACTTGTAACAAATAATATTAAAATCAAACAATGGTGAAAATACATTTTTGCTAACAAAATTATTTCTTCTCTTCAAAATCTTTGTACAATTCATAGCCTTATGACAAAAATGATTGCAATTAAAACAATAGCTATAAAAATAATGATTGAACTTGGTATGGTATCCTTGTCCTCTTGAAGATTTCCTTCTAGATATTCTATTCTATCTATGCTCTTAGATGAAACCATCATTCACCAACTTGCTTTCATTGGTCGCCACAATTTGTTTAAATTTTGAACTTCCAAAGATATTCTCTTCTGGACTCTCAACAATTGACTTCATGGGCTGCTTAGTCACCTTATTCTTTTGTATATCAGTAAAACCAATGCTGATTTTGATATGTGGTGATATCTAACTTTCTATTATCTGATCCAAGATCTCAATGCTTTTCCAAAACTTCAAATTTAGGTGATGATTTTATTTTTAAAGATCTTTCCTTAGTGACACAATCTCTACTTCAAGTTTTTCACAATCCTTATGTCATGTCAACAACCTTTCTATAATAAATTATTCAATCCTCTTTGCTTCTTCCACTTAAATCTTCAAGTTAATGACCATATCTTAGCCTTCTCAAGATTTTGAGATAATTTTTCTTTAACTTTCACTTCTTCAATAATTCTTTTCTCCAATATTTTAATTTCTTTGTCAACATAGGGCAATTCTTACACTATCTCTACTTTAGCATCATCATCATTTTTGGACTTTATTTTTACATCACCTTTAGAAGTTTCCATAGCCATGAATAGAGCCTTTTATCTTTCATTCTCAAAAATTTCTTAGTCATCAGCAAATGAGCAGCCTTCCTCATTGATAAACAAACTCTTTTGATTACTTTCTAAAACTTTTTCCCTTTTGAAAATGACTTCTCATCATTGCTAGAATATTTTTATGGAAACTTAGTGATGAGTTGTCTTATTTCACCATAAATAAAGCATTTTAAAGGAAATTTTCTTTTATACTTTCTAGAACCCCTATATAACTTTTTGATCAAGTTTTCTTCCTTTGAATCTAATCAATATCATCTTGCTTCTTAGACACTTTGAATTCTATCTCTTTTTCTTGCAAATTTATCATTTCAATTCTAATCTCATAGGAAATTAGAATTCCATGTAACCCATTTGTAGTTAGGGTATTCAAATCTTTAGCTTCTTCAACAATAAAAAACTTTTGCATCAAAATTTTGGGGAAGGGATCTGAATACCTTTTTCACAATCATACCTTCTTTCATCTCTAATAGAGTTAACTACCTCATCAACTTGAAACAGGAATGCATAAATGTTTTCCTCTTTCTTAATTTTTAGAGTTTCAAATTGACCTCAATAGGTTTGAATATTTTCCTATTTGACCTTGTCATCACCTTCATAAATTTGAGAGATAGGACAACAATTGAGTATGAAAAGATTCACAATCATGTGATTTGAGACACAAAATCTAAATAACCTAAATGTATCATACGTAAACCTAGCTAACTAGGTGTGGAAATGATCCAAAAGGGAATCTAGTTAGGGAATACCATTCACACCAATAAAATGCTTAAATATATCCTTGTGGCTATTAAATAAATATAAAAAAATGCTCTAAAATGAACACCCCGACTATAAAATAAATAAATAAATAAACAATACTAGAACAAGTATTACAATAGAAAGGACCCCTTTCTTCATATTATAACTTTGTTAAGTATATATTGAATAAAGACATTTAGCAATGGAGGATAAGTGTGATCCACTTTCTTAAATATAATCTACATTAATGGAAGTTAATATTTAAGATATAAATTTAAGTATTAAAGTATGCTCTTTATAAATTTAATGTGCATTCTTATAGAAAATGTTTTGTAAAATCTATTTCATTTTGTATTTGAAAATTAAAAATTTAGTTAAAAAAAGAGCACTTTAAACCAAACCATATAGGTATTATACAAAATTATATGAATGATTAGTTCTCCATGTTAATTTATACTTATAGATAGATCAATGGTTGAGATTAAAAGAACTAGCATAAAAAAAATTTGACATTTCAATTTTTACAACAATGGCATTTGACTAGTCATAAATTATACGAAGAAAAAAACTATAGGTTTATTACAATTGAAAAGTAAATATTACCAACAACATTATTTTAATTAAAAGCAAGCACGATCTAAATTAGACAAATCAACCTTCCTGCATAATCATTGATACTATATAGGTTTAGACAACAATATCTACAATCATTGTCCATAGTGAGAAAGTTTATATTAAGATTTTAATCTTACTTATAAGTCTCTCCTTACTATTGAGTATAAATTAAACTTGTCTTGAAATATCTACAATAAAAATTTAACCATCAATATCTACAATTGTTAACCATATTGAGAGAGTCACTAATTTTTTAATCTTACTCATATGTCTCGCCTTACTATAGAGTTTAAATTAAAATTGTCTCAATATCTACAACATAAATTTAACCATCAATATCTATAATCCTTGATCATTGCGAGAGAGTTGTTAAGATTTTAATCTGACTCATAAATATTGCCTTATTATAGAGCATAAATTGGTGCACCTCAGTTTCTACAATACAAATTTAACCATCAATATCTATAATCATTGTCCATAGTGAAAAAGTGTTTGAGATTTTAGACTTAATCATAAATATCACCTTGCTATAGAGTATAAGTTCTTAAAGTTGCATAAATTTCCAAATGTGGAAGGTGCATATTCAATCCAGAGAGCTTGGTATACATTCCATAGAGCTCAAAATGCAAACACACTATCCTTACAATAATTCTAAAAAGGAAATTTGCACAAATTTAACACCTTTCATTATAAATTTCTAGTAATTGAGAGTGACAACTTGCATTAATAGAATTGTCTAGAGATGCCCTCTACAAACAAAAAAAATCAGATTTACGAATCTATACAAGATATTATCTCATTTTAAGAACCTATCTTTTTTAATCAATTGTACTCCCTATACATTATGTCATACAAGTATAATTGTGTAATACGTATGTGGTTTTGTCCATAGTAAGACTTTGTCACTTCCTACAATTCAATAATAAACAAAATGTTAGTTTAAAATGAATGCTCTATACAACGAATTAATGAACTATTCTTTTTTCAGTTATATATTATAAAATGTATTTCTAATGAAGATTTACTCTAATAGAAAAAAAATATAAGTGTATCCATTGAACCTATAGATCCAATAGTTAGATTATTGTAATTGTTACATTAATTAGCTAGGGGAAATGACTTTAAATATCCTCATTAGGAACACAAACTTTTAAAATGAAGTAAAACATATATTAGGAGTATGTATAAAGTGGCTTTTTTTAAAAGAGGAGAGACAGAAGGGTCGGTAGCTACCATTGTCATGTACGAAATAATTGGGTCCCTTGTAAACATCAAAAGCTGAAGTGAAATTGTAACAATATCCATATCCTGATCCACTTTTAAATGCAATAGCTAATGTGAGGATGGAAATAGATATTCTCCTGACTTCTAAAAACAAAAATTGAAATAATTGGGTCCCTTGTAAACATCAAAAGCTAGCTACTGTGAGGATGGAAGTAGGTATTCTCCTAACTTTTTAAAAGCAATAACTACTGTGAGGATGGAAGTAGGTATTCTCCTAACTTCTAAAAGACAAAAAAATGAAATAATGGTTGTTTTAGGAACCAGTTCCTTCAACTATTCTACATTGGAAATCACCAGTCATGTTAGATCAACATAACAGGTCAAATTTTGCTTCTTGTTTCTGACTGATTGTTTTTTTCCAGTTTTCCCTGATGTAATTCTTTGTACAAGATCAAGAACCTTCCCTGTTTATCTAATCAAAAGCATAACAAGTCAAATATGATGAGATGTTGGAGAATAATCTTTCTTGTTAAAACAGGGGAAATGTTTTCTGGTCCCATATTAAAAGTGGGTCTTCTGGTTTAAAGGAAATTTGTGTGGAAATTCATATATGTGACGTGAAAGAAGGGTGAGAATAGATTTGGAGAAAGCGTTGAAGATGTGGTGTGTGTTTGATCTGGTGTCTTGTGCAGTTACATACATTCCTACCTGCACAAGAAACATACCCTTAATGCTCAGGCAGCTTTCACGTTTTGCTCGCAGACTCTACGGCTGTATGCTGAGGAGCGCTTCAGACATGCACGAGACTTACAGGCAGAGGGATTACATGATACGCCAAGCTTTGTCTGCTGGTTACGTAAGTGTTGGTAACTATCCTCCTTAGTGAATATGTGCATTTCTATATATTAATGGGTAGTCCGCTCTTTGAAATTATAATATGTAGCATTCTCCTGACTGTGTGCAGAATTTAGTGCTTGTTTACGGGAGATTTGTTTATCCATGTATGTAAGAGATTGTTTCCAAAATGTTTGTTTCAAGAGAAAATGGTGCAAAAGTGTTATAGAGGGCTTTCAAGGATTTTGATAAAACAATGTTTTTAGAGATAATCATAATATATGGTCAATCTAGTGGAATCAAACATGAAATCATATGAACTGTCTTCATATAATGATAATTTTATATCTGGCTGTAAATATCTGGGAATTATAGGTGCAATCATAAGGATTTTATAACTGATTTTATATAATGATAATTTAAAAAATATATATCTATTTATAGGGAATAGAATGTGCCACCATCATTTCTATTTTCCAACAGTTTATCATCCGATTTAGTGTTTAGACTGTAATAATAATTTCTTCATTTTGTAGAGAATATGTGATTTTTCTTTTAGATATGTTTCTTAATATTATACTTTCTTTTACAAATGTTCTACAAAAACCTTGTAGTGTTTGTTTAAGAGATATTTGTTTGTGTATGTATGTAAATATCTAGGAATCAAAGGTGCAGTCATGAAGATTTTATAGCTGGTTCTATGTATGATGACAATATTTAAATTTTTTAATCTCCATTTATATGAACTGTCTTTCATTCACGGGGGATAAATCTAGGGAATAGAACATGCAGCCATTATTTTGGTTTTCCAACAGTTTGATGTCTGCTCTAATTTTGAGGACCGTAACGATAAATTCATCCTTTTGTAGACAATATGTGATTTTTTCTTTGGACATGTTTCCTAACATTATACTTCTACAAATATTGTACAAAATTTTAACCTAAATTAAAGTGTCTTTCAATTTTGTGAGACTATTTTTTGTAGTCCACAATAATTGTGAAATGACATCTCAAATGGTCCACTTATTAAAAGTTGGTTAAAATTTATAAAAATAATATAAAATTAATGAAATAATTTTTTAATCAAATACATATATTAATATTATATTTAATTAATATGGTATTTATGTTGTAGAGAAAATTTATGGGAGAGAATTTGATTTCAATAATGGAAAATGTATGTGTAAAATTCACCAAGATCTTTGGACCGAATGCTAGTACCAAATGAAGCCATGAATGCCAAGCAATCACACACTTCTCCTTGCAAATTCACCAAGATAATCCTAGTATATGGTCAATCTAGTGGAATCAAATGTGTAATCATATGAGTTGTTTTCATATAATGACAATTTTATATCTATTTGTAAATGTATAGGAATCAAAGGTGCAAAAATAAGGATTTTGTAGCTGGTTGTATTTATAATGATAACTTTAATTTTTTTTAATTTATGTTCATATACATTGCTTTCTATCCATGTGGGATAAATCTAGGGAATAAAATGTGTGACCATCATTTCTATTTCCATACTTGTTGTGTGGTCTAGCCTTGAGGAATGTAATGATGAATTCTTCTTTTTGTAGAGAACATACATGTTTATATCTTTGGATATGTTTCCTAACATTATACTTTTTCTACAAGTGTTATACCAAAATCCTTTGCAAAATTTTAACCTAGATGAAATAAAGAAAAAGTAGGTGGGTGCACCAAAATGGATTGATGAACCACTTAGGGACCTATTTTCCTATTATTTCATTAGGAAATGATATCCATACGAAGAATTTCCTTACAACCCTTAGGTGAGTCAACTCAAGGTGTGAATCTCCAGATTTCCTTTTTTGTGTCAAGACAGGGTTCTAGGTCAAACAACACTTTGGGGAGAAAAACTAAAAATAGTAAATCAACACCAAATTGCAATCTAACACTTAGAACAACAAGATTAAGCTCAATACTGACAAAACCATAAAACAAAATGCAGATCAGAGAAGGGAAAAAGAATGTGTAGTAGTCACCAATAGTCAATTTCTGAAGTTGATTTGGGACTCATTCGCCCAAGGGAAAATGGGTCTCGAGTTAGGGTTTTTCTACAACCTTTAGGAGCCTCTACTACATGTAAGGAAGCTAAGGTAGCAAAAAAACTTCCTACACTAATCTTGAGAAGAGAATAATACAAAAAATTTACAGATCTTTGACAATTACATAAACTTTAAACAAAATAAACATAAATATCATGCATACCATGACATAGTGATTCATGTGGGGAAAATCCTTTCGGGAGAAAAATCCCACACTCTAAAATCCACCCAATATATTATTCAGTAAATCACAAATATTACAATATACTTGCACAACAAGCTTCTCACAGGAGTATCACCACTTAGAGATCAAGAGACAACATGACTGCTATCAAACTCTCATAATACATCACTTTCTTTTTCTCTACCGCAACTATAATACAATGCCATCATAAAATAGAGTTACATTCTAGGGCAAGACAGACTAACAAAATACCCACCATTAGATCTAAAACCTAATAATTAACGGTCTAGATTTACAATGTATCATTTATTTAATGTGTGTTGGCCATTTTAAAAGTTTCCTAAAAAAGTTAAGACACATGTTCCTAAAAAATCTCCCACTTGTCAAACAACTTGCAAGAGCAATGGGAGGGAGTAAACATTGTCTCTTAATTGCTAAGGGTCGAAAGGCCCATAATCTCTAAACACCATATGAACTTCTTTTTGCTCACATGGTTAGTTAAAGAATCAACAACATTCATTAAAGTCTCTACCTTAAATAGCTTCACCCTACCATCTTTGACCATATCTCAAACAAAATGATACTGTACATCAATGTGCTTAGTCTTGGCATGAAATGTCGGGTTCTTGGCTAGACATATCTCACTCTAATTGTCACTGCACCTTGTTTTATTCTAATCTATGAACACAAAAATCTTAAGCCACATGGATTCTTTACAAGCATGAGTAGTTGTCATATACTTTGCTTTAGTAGTGGACAAAACAACCACAACCTGTTGCTTACTCATCCAACTGATTACACCACCAAATAAAGTAAACACATAAGAATTGGTGGATCATTTTCTATCAATATCACCTACCTAGTTTGAATCCACATAACCATGAATATCAAGGGAAATCTCGTCTTCAGTCACATTACTATGATAACACAAGGAATAATCTAAAGTACCACACAAATATCTGAAGACCTTTTTAACTGCATCTCAATGAACTCTACTAGGATTAGACATATATCTAGAAATAACTCCCATTGCTTGGGTAATGTCTGGTCTAGTACAAATAATAACATACATCAAACTTCCAACTGCACTCTGGTAAGACACTTTGCTCATGTCTTCCATCTCTAATGGAGATGTTGGACAATTTGAAAAAGATAACTTTGTTCCAATAGAAAGGGGAACACACAATGGTCTACAATCTTGCATGTTAAATCTCTATAAAATTGAATTGACATACTTACTTTGGCCAAACCATAGCTTTTTGTTCACTCTATCTCTTTTAATTTTCATCCCAAGAATGTGTCTAGCTACACCAAGGTCTTTCATTTCAAATTTAGTAGCAATTTGATATTTCAATTATGAAATCATACCTTTCCCTTTGCCAATAAATAATATATCATCAACATATAATGCAATAAATAGGAAATGATCACCATTAGTTTTATAATAAACATAATGCTCTGATTTAGAAGGCTTAAATCCCAAACTCAACACATATATCAATTTTTTGGTACCACGTCGTAGGACTCTATTTTAAGCCATACAAAGATTTCTTCAGTTTGCAAACCAACTTACTTTTACCTTTCACCAAACATGTAGTGCTCTGGTTGTGTCATATAAATATCCTCCAAATCACCATGAAGGAAAACAATTTTTCACATCTATTTTCTCAACCTCTAAATAATAAGTAGTAATAATAGAAAGAAAAAATATAATGGATGTCATTTTTGCAATAGGAGAGAATATCTCACCATAATCAACACCCTCAACTTGAGAGTAACCCTTTGCAACCAACCTTGCTTTGTAATTCTCAATACCTCCATCTGAACCAATATTTTTCCTAAACACCCATTTGCAACCAACAGGTTTCCATCCTTTAGGAAATGGTACAAGATCCCATGTATCATTATTTTTCAAAGATTTTATTTCCTCATCCATATCAATCTTCTAGGATTTTGCATCATTCATACCTAATTCCTCCTCTACAGATTTGGGTTCATCCATGTTAATATTCAAAGAAAAAATACATCTCCAATCATTAGGTATATACCTTTCAGGTGGTTGTCTATTCCTTGTAGACCTATGAACAAGCTGATTTGGATGTTCTTCCTCATCTTCTAAAGATCGAGAGCTAAATGAGCGCTCCTCAACTTCTTGTCTATCCTTGGGCTTCGATTCAAATTTCTCAGGTGTAGAAGGAAATTGAATCACATCTTCTCATTTACTTTGTTCTATCTACAATGTAACAAAAGAAGGCTTAGTTTCTCCAAAAATAACACTTCTACTATATATTAATTTTTGTGCAATAGGTTCCCAAAGCTTGTATCCTTTCACACTATAACTGTATCCGATGAAGATACATTTCATAGCCTTGTTCTCCAGCTTTGTTCGCTTCTCCTTTGGAACATGCATATATGCCTCACAACCAAAAACTCTAAGATATCTTAATGAAGGCTTGCGACCCAATCATGCCTCTATAGGAATCTTATCAACAATAGCTGATGTAGGAGACTTGTTAATTAGGTAACAAGCAGTGGCAACAACTTCAGCCCAAAACCTTTGTTCTAGGCCAAAACCACTCAACATACTCCTAGCTTTCTCCATCAATGTCTTGTTCATTCTTTTAGCAACTCCATTTTTTTGTGGAGAATATGGAGTTGTCTTCTTTCTATGAATACCACAATCTTTATAGAATCTATCAAAATCATTTGAGCAAAATTCATTGCATTTATCAATCCTCAAACATTTTATTTTCTTTTTAATCTATAACTCAACCATTGCTTTAAATTCTTTAAATCATCTAAAAAATTTAGATTTACTCTTTAGAAAATATACCCATGTCCTACTATAATCATCAATAAATGAAACATAGTATGTGGATTTACCAATTGAGGGAACATCTACAGGACCAAACACATCAGAATGAATAAGATCCAATACACCAAAAGATTTATGATAACTTGAGTAAAAATGAATGTGGTTTTGTTTTCTATAAATTCAATGCTCACAAAAATAGAATTCAAGATTACAATTAGACAAACCTTCAACAAGGTTTTTATTTTTCAAGGTCTTTAGACCCTTTTCTCCAATGTGGCCAAGTCTCTGGTGCCATAACATAGATTTCTCTGCAGGTAACTTTGTTTCAGAAGAAAGAGCACCCTTGGGTACCCAAAATCCATGACCATTTGTTGAAGGTGAAAACCTCACCACAAACTTTATTTTCACAGAAGTACTATTATACTCAACTATGCATGCATCAAGCTTATATAATGTGCCATATCTAACACCTCTAGCAATCACCATAGCAACTCTAACCATCTTACATCCTGCATTAGAAAATGCTATTTGCACACTTGCATCTATTTTTTTTCTCACAAATAAAAAATTTCATGCTAATCTAGGGATATGCAATGCACCATTAATCATTTTTATTCTACCATCAAGAAACTTGATTTTAACTTTACCATGTCCAATAATGTCTAAATGAGAATCATCATCCAAGTACACCTTACCTCCATCAAATTCTTCATGCTCAGAAAACCAATCTTTATTAAAGGTCATATGGAAAGATGCATTTGAGTCAATTAACCATGCATCATTACCTACAAGAGTTGCCAAAGTTGCAATCAATGCATCATCATCTTCCTTCTCGAACTCAAAATCAAAATCAAATTTCTTCTTTTTCTTCTTCTTCCCTTCTTTTCATTCCTTACACACATGTCTAGGCTTACCGTAGTTCCAACAAATAACTTTGGACTTTCCATGTGATATTTAGATCTCCCCCTAGACTTGGATTTGTCACTTCTCATTCTTCTTTCCTTTTTCCTTAGGTCTTCCATGAACATTTAGGGCCTCCTTGACAGTGATGGATACCTTCCTCCTCATCTCTTTAGAAAGTAAAGAACCCACCACATCTTTAGTCTTTAAAATAACATAAGTACTCCCAATAGCCATAACAAGAGAATCCCATGAATCAAGCTAAGAACAAAGCAAGATCTGACATTTCTCCTCCTCATCTATTTTGATACCAACATATTCCAATTGAGCCACCAACATATTGAATGCTTTCAGGTGGTTTTTGATTTGTTCACCCTCTTCCATTCTCAAGGAATACAACTTCTTCCTCAAGAAAATGTTGTTCACTAAAGATTTGGCCTAATACATCTCACCAAGCTTCTTCCATAGTTTTTGTGCAAAAGTCTCCTCATGGACATTAATTAAAACAGAGTCTACCAACATATTAAGCAGCCAGAGTAGGATCTGTAAACCTTGAAACATTCTCATCAACAACATCCCATAGATCTTGATCTATCAATAGATCCTCCATCTTCAACTTCCACATTTCAAAATTATTTCTAAAAAAATTATCCACCTTTATTCTCCCTGATGAAATTGCCATCTGAAAATTCTTGCAATAAGATCACAAAGTATCTTTTGCACAAGCTCCCACTCAAATCTAGATTAGTTCAAAAAAACCAATAACCCACAACTAAAACCAAAGGTGATCAGGCTCGGATACCACTTGTAAGGAAGCTAAGGTAGCAAAAAAATGTCCTACACTAATCTTGAGAGGAGAATAATGCAAAAATTTTATAGATCTTTAACAGTGACATAAGATTTAAACAAAAATAAACATAAATATAATGCATACCATGACACAATGATTTATGTGGGGAAAACCCTTTCAAGAGAAAACCCCACACTCTAAAAGCCGCCCAATTTATTATTAAGTAAATCACAAAGATTACAATATACTTGCAGAGCAAGCTTCTCAAAGGATATCACCACTTAGAGATCAAGAGACAACATGACTGCTATCAGAATCTCAAAATACATCACCATCTTTCTCTCTGTCACAGTCATAATACAACATCCTCATAAAATAGAATTACATTTTTGGACAAGATAGGCCAACAAAATATCCACCATTAGATATAAAACTAATAATTAATGGTCTAGATTTACAATGTATCACTTATTTAATGTATGTCGACCATTTTAGAAGTTTCTCAAAAAAGTTAAAAATTTGTTTACACACATCCACTGCTCCCCATGATGCCATTGTATTTTACACCCATCGGTGTAACTAGGAAATATATACAATATCCTATCAACAATAACCTTTATATAATTGCAAGGTTGAGACACATTTTCCCAACACTATAGATCTGAATCTTCTAATTTTCCTAGGTTTTAGGTTTAATAAGCTAGAAATAAATTATGTAGATGAGTTTTCGTGAGATGACAACTTTTGCAACTTTGACAAGTTCTCCAAATTTTCTATTCAAAAGGATCTCCAAGATTTCTTCCACCTAAATCTGCAATCATAAATCAAGAGGGAAGAATGTTTTGATTTTTGGTGAATTGGGGTTTTCCTTGGTCAAACCCTATTTTGGTGATCAAACCTTGAAATGAAATGAAACATGAAAGAGGGAATGGAGAATGAACAAATCTATGTTACCACTCAACAAACCCTTGGATAAGTCCTTGAATGAAGGTCTACAACTTGCATGAAATGCCTTCAATGGATGTGTATCTTGAACCTTGAATCTTGCTTGAAATGATGAATTTGAATGCTTGAATGGATCATGAAACCTACATCGCCATATTAGCTCCAAAAACGTACATGATGCAAGACGAATTTGATATGACAATTGGATGTTGATTGCTGCAATAAATCTTCAATAAATCTGCCTTGGAATTCCTTGAATTGCTCTAAAAATTCTCTTGAAAGTTCTCTTTAAGTCCCATAAAAATTCTAGATTGCTTGGATGAAACTTAGTGAAATGACCTTATATTTATAGGTATGTATCCTCAATTTTCCTAAATTCAAATATCACAAGCTGACATTGAATTATAGATTTAAAAACATTAAAGTACCACCAAAAACATAATTTAAATTTTATTTAGTTCTTAAGGTCTTGAGGGAGGACCCATTCGCCCATGGGCGAATGGGTCCTAGGTCCCTAAACCTAGGACACATATTGCTCAATGTAAAGTGTTATGTTAAGGAATTGATGAATGTTGGGTTTCCTCTTCGGAAAATGTAATAAAATAGGTTTGGTAAATGAATTAAAGGTCCAATTAATGAAATATTAAGCTCAATTAATTAAAGGAGCCCTAAATAAGTGTGAAAGTGTAAAGTGGTACACTTTATAGCACTAATATAAGGCACATTTAAGTCCAAATTAACTAGGAGGGCTCAAACAAGTGTGAAAATGTAAAGGGATACATTTTTATACACTACACTAGATTTGTTTCTTTTGCTTTTGTGAGAGAATTAATGTTTTGTAGTCCCCAATAATTGTGAAATGACATCACAAATGATCCACTTATTAAAAGTTGGTCAAAATTCATAAAAAAATAAATTAAATTAAT
This sequence comes from Sequoia sempervirens, assembly GCA_007258455.2. Classification (NCBI taxonomy): domain Eukaryota; kingdom Viridiplantae; phylum Streptophyta; class Pinopsida; order Cupressales; family Cupressaceae; genus Sequoia; species Sequoia sempervirens. The sequence continues at coordinate 52,313,758 of VDFB02026320.1, read as the reverse complement.
AAAATAAATAATGTTAATTAAAACTTAATTAAATAAATATATTAATACTATATTTAATTAATATGGATTTATGTTGTAGAGAAAATATATATGAGATAATCTAATTGTTATAATGGAAAATGTATATGTAAAATTCACCAAGATTGTTCACAAAATGCTAGTATCAAATCAAGTCATGAATTTCAAGCAATCACACAAACCTCATTGCGAGATTAAAAATACAAAATACAAGCAAATAATACACAAAAATGGGTAAATCAGTATGTAGATTAATAATGAATTACATGTACAAATAGGAGAGGGGAGAAATCAACACCTTGAATAGTGGAGCCAATTGGGTAGTCAACTCCCACTAACTGAAATAGGTGGTGAGTTAACTCCCTCAATACTTGCAAGAGATGGTGAGGTAACTCTCAATAGCTAGGACACTTAAGTAGTCTTATTTCCATGTGAAAATATCCATGTGCATAATACATGAAAAAATATATACACTAGAATCCCCCTTAAGCATAGCTTAGGTGGTACAAAGAAACTAGGTCTTGACAACTAGGCATGATGAGGTACCTGACTACAATGAAATCTCTCACAAAGTGGAGAAATGGAGAAAACCTAGTTGGAAAAAACATTTTTTGTAAAAGAGAGAAGAAAGTGAAGAGGACTAGAAAGCCCCTTCATTGACAATCTTCCTATTGAAGTAGACTACATATCAAGAAGATCTTGCAGATGAATGACCTTTCTCTCCATAAAACGTTTGGTGAAAATTTCAGTGACCTACTTTAAAATTTGAAAAAATACTAAGTTGTTAATCTATCCATAGATAAACTCCCAAAATAATTTATGTGAATCTATATGTTTTTTCTCTATTCGTGTTGGACCAAATTCTTGCATATTTGAATGGTACTATGGTTGTCATAATTGATGATTGTGGGCTACCTAAATGGAATGTCAAACTTACTAAGAATTCCTTACAGCCAAAGGGTCTCAATAGTTGCATGAATAGCTCCCTTGTACTCTGCCTCTATGGATGATGAAGAAATATAATTTTTTTCTACTAGACGAAATGATAGGACTAGAACCCAATGATAAATTGTAACCTATATTGGACTTCCAATTTTTAGTATCACTAGTATAATTTCAATTTATATATCTTGAAGATGAGAAAATGAACAAGAGTAAATAAAAAAGTTTAATGCACACTAATGGAACCTTTTACCTTGTTTCTCTTCTTTCTCCTTGGATTGACCTAGACAAATATTTACACCCAATACTCTCTTGATGTGCTCGTTTTGATATATTGATGAATATAATATGATTTATTTTGAAACCAACTACATGATGATAAGGTTGAGATCATGAGAGATCAAATGAATGATAAGAGTGGATGCTCAAATGGAATGAGAGCCTTCTCATTGATAGAATTTCCAAGAGGGAAATCAAAGGCCGAGATGCATTAATTAATGTATGACTAGGATTGATTAAGGATTAGGGTTTGGATGAGGCTTATCCTTGTAGGGTGTGTCACAAGAGGGATGAAGGTGTAAGAGGTAGGTTTGATATTGGTATTCTTTCACATGGGCGGAGGGATACTTTTCAATTGATGAAAATTTTAGATTGTGATTAATGTGAGAGGATTGAATGGCTAGGATTAAATGGACATGGATTGGGGATTATGTGGATTTAAATATTATGGAAAATAGTAATGGGAATCAATTAGCCTAAATCAATTTTAACTAGTTTTCATCTTGTTTGAATTGGTTTTCCTTATTTTCTTTATTGTTGTGATCTTTCATTGTGATTCTCTATAACAATTGTCCCTCGGTTGCTACCATTTTTTTTCTAAATCAATTTAGAATAAATATCAACTTAATTGACTAAGCATCTTTCATGCAATTTAGAGGTGTTTAGTTTAAAAATTCACCATTCATCATGGTGGCATCAATTTTACTTCACCACTTATATACTTACACATAGGAGTGTAATCTCCCAAGGTTAAGGCCATTCCTAGACCTATACCTAAGCCTTAAGGGTTCATTCATGATGACCTTGCCTACGTATGCCTTCTTAGGAAATTAGAGGCTTTTTATTTCTCCTAACAAGGTTAGAGAGAGTTCATTCTCTCCTCTTGTATGAGATCTCCAATCTCTCTTTAAACCATGACTATTTAAAAAATTACTCCAATTGTAATATAACGATGCTATTTACCATCAAATATTGGTCCCACCAAACATTACCAATCCATGATAGTGTACAAATATACACAAAAAAAGGGTTATATTATTACATAATCCCCCAATTCTCATAGGGAGTGACTCGAGCATACATCACATATACACAAGGTGACTAGCTCATACACATCACATATACATAGTGATTGGTTCAACATACATCACAAATTCTAGCTACAACATGTCATAAATACACAATGATTAGCTCATAACATACGTCACATATACATAGTGACTAGCTCTTAGCATACATCATAAATACATAGTGACTAGCTCTTAGCATACATCACATATACACAGTGACAAGCTCTTAGCATATCTCACATATACAATAGTGTTTGGCTCACATGCACATCACCACTACATGAGTGATGTGTTGGCACTCTCAAAATTTGCAAATTTGAGATGCCCATTTCGAAATTTTGCCTATGCACTTTCAGAAGTGCACTTGAGGAATATGCTTGAATGACCTACTTTGAGGGGTCATAATTTGATGCCTGTTGATTTTCAAGAAAAATACCTTTGCAGACACACTCATGTGTCATATTTGAACATGCATGTCAATTTGCAGCTTCCCACGATGAGTTTTATCAAGGTTTCGAAAAGTGAAGCTGGAGGGTTTTATCATTGTTCAGCTATTGGCAAATGTTTAGTTTTACAAAGTAGCTTCCCGTTTGAGCTTGGATTTTGCAACCAGTTGATCATCGTACCAAAATGACTGTTTCTTTATATTCTCCATACCAAAATGAGCTCACAGGTCAATTTTCAGAGCTTCACGAGTTGACTTGCTATTTTTAGCAGACCAAAACCAAATTGAATTTCTTCAGTTTTGCATTGAAACCTTTTTGAGTAGCCAACTTTGAGCATCAGTAACTTTTGATGGGTGATGTTTCAAGCTAATCCATTTTTCACACGTGCTCAGTGTACCAAAGTGATCCACTGTGTCCAGTGGCAGCTCGCCAGGAGTTGATTTGCTATTTTTGCAAATTGGTGAGTGGGTCAGTTTTAATTGGTTTAGAAAGACTGCAGTTTCAGAAAGTTCAATTGAGCTACTTTGAGGATGAATAAATTTCGCCCTGTAAGTCCTATTGTCAAGCTGTCTTTTGGATTGTATTCTCTGGACCAATGGCTACATGCCTGCAAGTTTTTATATCTCCAAGAGGTCGTTTGCATAGTTTTCAAAGTTGATTCTGACGGCAACTTGGCCATTTTCACCATTTTCCAAATGTGCCTAAAAGTAAGTTTTAATGAAATCCTAGTTTAGTATTTCATTCCAGAAGCACTCAGAGGCTGTGTTTGATCAATTCAAGGGTAAAGTTGTTTGAAAATGATATTTTTTTTAGTCGGGCCACATGGGGCCTGACATGCTCCAGGATGTCATCCTGTTATGAGCTTGCAAGTGTTGGATTGCATCATGTTTGAGCACATTATGGTTATGAAAGGGCATGAATTGCAAAAAATTGCTTCATCATTGAGCTCTCATATGACATTATCACAAATTCCTCCTACAACTCAACGAAGGGTAATGTCTCATTTGTTTTCTCAGAAACAAAGTCATAACTATATTCAATCTGGCTAGACCATTTGAATTGAGACATAATACTAAAAATCAAACATTTCTACATGCTGTTGTTGATTGAGATTCTCTAATTGAGTGGATGCACCTGAAATGAACAAAATTCATTGAAGGATTTATATAGGAGGAACGCCACTGGTTGTATTGGGCCCATGATATGATTGACAGAATGGTGGTGCACAAAAACGCACTAAAGTGTATGATGAAAATGCCTTGAAATTTTTAATGGAAGCAACACAAATGAAATCACATGCAACTGTTAAATTGAGTGCAATCATTATAAAGCATTCATCAAATGATTTTGTGAAAGGACTTTGGAAGGCCCAAGCAATGCTAAGGAGGCCGCCATCAACAATACAAACGAAATTAAAATTTGAAAAGACTTTAGTAAATTTCAGTCAAACACACTGTCCAGAATGAATGCCATGGAGGAAGCTCTGCGTAAATGCAAACAGGGCGTCTTTACAGAGGTAGAAGGCCGATGTGAGGAAACATGGTGGCTCATACCCCTCGTGCTTTGTATAATGAAGTGTCGACTGATTTTATTTTGCAAGCCATGGTACAAGCTTGGTGAGGTCTCATTGAGCATGAACACCGATAAGAAAATTTTGTTACTACAAATGGATTCTATTGAGGACGGTCTACATTGCCAGTGGAGACATCATAATCAGTTGAAGGGGAATTCATCGTGGAATGCCAAATACAAAATATATACAGTGGAATGTTTAAAAGACCTAATAAACTTCAAAAGCGGTCACCATGCCAGTTAGAGGGAGCTTGAATGAGGGACACGGCTCCGAGAATATGTAGTGCACAGGGCATGAATAGATTTGTTTGACAAATAGCCTCAATAAAAGTGATCCCATGGGAAATGCTACGCCATTGGCTATAGTATGAATAAAATAGTTTTACTGAAAAGGCCTCTGAAACTATTGCAGCTGATAGACCAATATGGGATTTTTTGAATAGACTTCTGAAAATTGAAAGAAGCAGCCGTAGACCTGGGAGGAGTATGGATACCCATCAAATCCCAGAAGATAGAGATTTTATGTTGCGAAGGAAGGTTGAGGGGCATGGTGTTGACAACACATAATGAACTATTTGACTTTTGAAAGCACCTCTACTGAGTGTAGTTTCATGGACGCCATGAGACAGGGGATACACAAAATGAATGTGTTGAAGTGTTCCACATTGAGGGAAGAGCATACAAATAAATATGTTGAAACGCCTTAGAAACTCTTAGGCAACCACAAATGGAGGAGGGCGCTATGAAGAAAGAGGTGAAAGCAGCGCATAACACACACAGAATAAAAGTATGTAGAGATTTTACAATGAATGCAATGCAATCTAAGAGACTTTGACCCTTGGACAAATGCACCAAATGAGTGTGTGAAAAAGGGCCACCATTGCCAATGAAAGAGAAAACATCATGACCTGCAGGAATACACACCCAAAGTAAGTTCATTGAAAAGGATTTCCAACCTGTAGAAGCTAAGGCGCCATCAGAAATGGAAGAAGACTGCCACCATGGCCAGTGAAGCTCGAGCAAAAGAAAATTAGGGCAAAATGTGAAACAAAGATGCCAAAACAAATCCGATGGTGGAAAATGAAGGTCAAATGCAGCATAATCTCCACCGTTCCCCACCATTTCGCGATCTAAAAGTGCAAGGGGATTATTTCTTGCGGGATTATGGGCTTGTGACATGTGGAGCTAGTGGGCCCAGTTGAAATGCACAGTGAAGAAACAAAAGGGGTCGATGGTTCAAAATTTTAAGAGTTTTCTTTGACTTTTAAAAAGGAAAAACATTTAAAATACAAAATGTTAAATATGGTATCATGCCCAATAATTTTATCTTTAGTATGCCTCCTTTTGAAAAATAATGCTTGTTGAGTGAGGTGGGCCCAAGTCATTTAAAAGGGCAGGTATTCTAAATGTGCCACGTAAAATGGGATTAAATTAAAATGTGTGTTTCTATCTAAGGGAGTAAATTTTTATAAAGTGAAAGGGTGAAATATTTGCACAGACGCAAATAATTTTAAATATGAGATAAGTGGAGATTGCACGAGAAGTGAAAAGAGGAACAGGCAAAGTGTTTTGTCTAATAATTTTTTGTGATTAAATATTTCAATGTGAAATATTTAACTGCCTTTGCTGTGCGAATGACACGTGAAAATGAAGGCATGAACAATAATTTTAATTTTTGTTCAAAATTCTATTATTAAAGTTGAGATACTTTAATATATGAAAGCAAATATTGTGCACGTGAATGTGTCTATGGAAGAATATTTGTTTGTTGGGCATATAATATACAAAGTGAAGGCATAAGTAATTGATAAAGTGAATTTATTCATTTTATGAGTGAAATTTAATATTTGTGGAATATTATATGCTGCAAATAAAGTAAGAAAAGAGCTGAAACAAAAATTTTCATGGGCACAAGGAGTATTTTCCAGCTGTGGGTAAAATTGAGAATTCCATCACATGGGCGAATTTTTTTGTTGCAAGACAACTAACAGCAAAGGGAAAATGATGAGGCAAATTCAGTTACAGAGAGATGAGAAAGGTTTTGAGCAATTTGTTGATCAATGGTGGATTGAGTTTTCGGATGGCATCTACGGATCAGACTGATCTTAGGGCTACTTCTATTTCTCTTTTATTCTTTTCTTCTCTCATTGTAAAAAAAAGAGGCTAGGATTCCAATTTCTAAAAGCTCTGCAAGTCAGGCAGAAGCTCTAGGTAGAATTGTATAGTTGGGATAAATGTAATTGAGTCATTAAATCTAAAAGTGTCTGTTATGAATTGTGTTCTCATGTTTATATTTAGCTGATAATTTTCTCCATTTCTGAGATGTACTACTCTTTTTGATTCAATAATAATATTATCTAAGTCTTTTCATGCACATTTGCTGCATTAGAGTGATATATGTTGTTGCCTTCTATTCTAAAAATAATGTAATTGCTTTAATGAAGCACAAGGTGCATTTATTATTGCCTTTTGTTCATAGGATAGTGTAATTGCTTCAACATATGTGATGGGAATACTATGTTTCAGATGGATTTATAAGAAGGGTTATCAGATAAAACTTCAGTGATCTGGTTGTCATAATGTGATAACATTTGTAAGGATCTTCATAAAATTTTCAACACTGTAGGATGAATGCTGGTTATATGACTCCATAGCCCATTTTCTGGCACTGGTCAAGTATTATACTTTTGTTGTTTTCAGCTGGGTCCCCAATCTTCAAAGTTCAAAACCATTTTAAATCCCTGTGTGTTATAGTGTTGTGGTTATCTCATGCTCCAAGTAGCTGATATTACTGATGAACAACCAATTCTATTCAGTATTATCCTATTATGTTGAGTCATTAAATGAGATTATCTGTTGAGCAATATTCTATTATGTATGTGTTTCAATTTGTTGATATTGCTAAAGGGATCACCTTCTTGGATCTTGCAAAGCCCGAAGTGTAGGAGATTATTTTAAAGTCCTCATCAGTTGGTCCAGGTCCTCCGAGTTGCCCTTGATTGGAATTGGCAATTCCATAGGTAGATTAGGAGACAAACTTGGTTTACAAGAAAAAAAACCAACATGATGACTGGTCACATAAATCTTGTATGAAAATTCACATGATAAATCACATGGTCACATAAAGAACAACTGGTAAAGTCGAAATGAATGTAACCTATTGTGTGAATCAACCCACTATCCAATCCATAGTCACATAAGCTTGCTATGACAATGATGAAGGTTCCCATACTACTCAATGTCTTCACTAGCAAGGGCACCAACATAACAATGAGAACAACCCTAGGTCATTTATACAAGTACTTAAGGAGGCATTAGTGTATAAACATACTCAATTACACATAGGTTCATATCACTTCATGATCCCAAGGGTTACCTACCTCTGGTAATCCAAGATACCATTTTCCACATCAGGATTGCCCAAGCTATATATTGAGACACGTTCAACTATTACCTACCAATTATTCATTAGAAAATATCTTCCCTACATTCCATCGAACAACTAAGCAAACAAGGTGGTTCATTTCCTACATGTTGCTAGTAGAAAACCATCCAAACATCTAGTGTGCACTGGACGTCCATCATTTGTATGCCTTTGGCCTCAAGTCCCACAGTCCCCTAGTGAAATCTATCTAGGCCTCTATAGTAACATAGGGTATGCATCATCGAAATTCCACTAGCGCCAAGGCCGACATGCTCTTGGAGGAATCTATCCCACTATCCAAATGGTATGGCTAACAGTCCACTGACATAATATGCTCCTTAACTCCCATCAATCTTGAGCATGGATAAGCTTATCTCTAAGCGGGTCATAGGATTTTCGATCGATGATCACCTAGGATGGATAGGAATAGACTATTTTTCAAAGGATTACAGCCTCGACTTATGCCCTCGTAGGGTCCTATTCCATCCGTTACCATAAAATTTAGTTCCTACATGCAACTTAGCACTATAACTATAAGAGAGATTCTAATTAGGAATAATTAGATCACAATTGACTTATTTACGAGCCTATACATAGTCATATAAGTCTAAGGTTAATATTCACAACACATAAATAAAATCACTCAGTACCAACATGAGGTGAGCTCAACTCAACATGTAACCATTTCCAAGTAGTCCAATTCATTCCTTTCCTTTAGCTTACTATTCAAACACACATTATGTATTGAAGAAAAGTTATCATATTTTCTTAACTCTTCCATAACCATCTAATACCCATTTTGGCCTCATTTGAAGCCTACTAAAGAGAAAAGGTCAAACCAATTGGGAACAACCAAAAAATATAAGAGTTATTCAACCCCCTAGACCCTCCCCCCTATGGACTTGAGGTCATAGAGGCATCCTTTTCCCAAGAACTGCCTACGTACCCACTTCCAAATGAATCAAATTCAATGTAGTTCTCCATATAAGGTCTCTCAAAGACCTACACATGGGTTCCAATAACTTGGGTTTTGTTTCCCTTCAACTAATAGTAGTTGAGAATAGTTAGGAAATAATAAGTTCACCATTTGTCAACCCATACTATGACACTTCCTTTAAGGATATCAGTGTTTTTAATCAAACTCTACCTAGTATTAAATTCATAACCCCACTTGAACATCCCAAGATTTGTCTTATCAACATGGGGGATAATCTTCAACATGAAATTACATTGGTTTACCCAACACATAGGAAAACACTTCCATTCTAAATTAACATAATAATTTAACTATAGAGGGTGTTATATTCATGGGGTCAATTCATATCTAGTAGTCATTGCAAGCCTTTTTCCAAATATCTAAATACCATTCTAGAATCATAAAACATGTCTTATTATTGCATTTATCAAGGAGGATACAAATAAATTAAATAAGCTTATTACACCTATTGCCACTACAATAGAATTTCCAAATGGTCTATGAAATTCAATATATTTTAATATCTTCTCAATATAATGCTACATCTAATATTTCTAATAACACAAGTATTGAAAACCTCATAGGTCATACAACATAGCTGTATCATCTCCTTAGCCATGATTCCTACACACAAACATACCATCATCCAACACAACCACACTAACCCTTCCTTAGTTCCAATATCGAGGCTATTGTACTTAAGAGGTCAATAGACATTGTGTACTCACATTATCAATAATGCAAAAGCCTCAATAAGGCTCTTGATAGGGTTCCACTTCAAAATAGTTCAATGATATTGAGTATCATAATAATATATGACATCATTCTAATAAATCCACATAAATTCCTTTTGAACCTCAAAGACATATGTCAGTGTTTACAAATTTGTATTAAGAATGATCAAAGTCTGAGTCACACTCTAGATAATTGGCAACACTAGGCTCATCATATCTTTATATAAGGATATACACTATTTAATATTAGTAGTAATAGTATTCATAACCTTCTGGTTTCATTTATCTTATGGTGTAACCCATTATTCTTGTAATAGGTTGGTTCTCAACTAAATAATATTTGCACTTGACTTTTATAACTAAATACTTCTTATAATTGTAGATACCATCATGCGAGGAAACCAACCATATCACAATATATGTTTTATTTTTATGTATAAATTTACCAAACATAAGGAAATCATGTTTAAAACTCATCCACTAATCATATACTTAGACTTATTAAATAAAACTTCATATTTTATACCACTCTCATAGTCTTTAAAACCATTGTTTTCAAGATAATACACCATGTAAACTATAATACAATATTGAACTATAAGAAGGCATACACGAATAATTATAAACTTGTTTAATCCCGATTGATACCTAAGTCATGTTCAAGATAGTGGAAACCATGTACCTATTATACCATAATATGGAGATACACCGAATAAATTTGGTAATGATAAAAATCACAAAGACCATATAGGTTCTTCAAAAATAGAGGTTAACATACTCCCCCCTTAAGCCAAGGCCATCATATTCCTATCTAGTTTTTTACCTTGAATTATATAGTAAGATATTTCAACATATTATAAATTCTAATGCACGATAATCCATATGCTCTACAGTACCAAATTTAAGCTAATAAGATTTATATTTTCAAGCAACACATGGAAGCGATAAAACTATGCTTGAGTCATACAATTATGGATGAGAGTATAGATGAAATAGGGATTAAAGATGGGTTAAATTTATTGATGTATGTTTTCCTTAATTCACCACATTTGATGCAAAGGTTTACTATGGACAACCAATCAATGAAAAACATTACATCATTTACCACACACACCAACCATAAGACATAATGTAGATTAGTTCCATATTATTTGATACATTACCAACATGTTTGATATATATTTATTATGTCACACAAAAAAAATTATAAAAATAAACTTGATAACTAATTATCCATATATTGTTGATCCAATAGAAAATATAAAGCACCACATAGTATAATAATTCCATTTAACATGTATCTAGAGCTTCTTTCATTAGAAGAGTTCATAATTGACTAAAGTTTACAAGCTAAAAAAAAATCGTTTATAGGTCTTAAGATCGAATATACCCAAAGTTGGGCAATAAGCTTAAAGTTGCACCTATGCCATGATCAAAAATCTTGGTAAAGAGTTTAATGGCTTCCATAATCATGCCTAATTATATGGACATTTATTAGGTGAACATATGTTGTTCGAGTCAATGAATAAAAAGTTTCTTTTAAGGCTAATAAAATAAACAAACAATTGCAATCCAATCACTTGCAAGAGGTGCGAGAACTCCATTCATTGTTATATTCAACTCTTGGACATCCTTCAATGTCCTTGAAGGATCCACTGTTTGCTTCAAATAACTCTCTCCTTGAAATAGAATCAATAGATTTTTCCTTCATGAACCCATGTTTATCTTCATTCCCATTCCTTCCCCTATACTAAGAGTTATCGTTTATCTCTCATGCACTCAAAATCCCACAACCAAAATGAGCATAGATGTAATGAATATATTCATCATTCTCAAAATTCTCTTGAACAAGGGTACCCATTTCATCCCCTGCCCATGTTTCCTCCATTTTTTTTGATTCAAGGGATGTCCATGGCCTTTCCACAATCTCACATTATGGCACAAGCATGGGGAGTATGACCAAGGCTGTGGAATCCCTATTTTATGCCAATAAAATTTTCTTTTTTCTACTCATGATTCCTCTTTCCCTCTCCTCACGTTCCTCTATCCATTCTTTCATTTTTCTTTTTCCACCATTTTCCCCCTATCAACCTCTCTTTTCCATGCCATTTCTCCATTCTCTCTACCTTCTTCTCACACAATTATCTCCTCCAAAATTGCATGCGGATGAAGGTATTTTCTTTATATTTTTCCTCTCCTCATGCCATCCTCTTCCTTCCCTTCACATCACACCCTCTATTCTTTTGTTTTCACACACTCAGAATGAAGTGAAGGTGTTCCTAATTTCTTGACATTTTGTGCCTTTATAGAGATTGTGGGAGGGTTTAATGACTTATTTGCATCCCATTTTCTCCTAACCTACAATATTTACTCCAAAATAAGGGACACCATGCCTCCTTAATGCAATAAACAACCTTCTTAAACCCACTCATTCCTTCCTACATGTTATGCCATCCTTATTCAATGGTGTTTGTCTCTCGTGTTTACTTCTTTGACCACAAAAATTTTGTTGTCAAAGGGTCCTTTTGATGTGGATGTGACGTCCTCCCCCCTTAGGATAAGTTAGTTCGGCTTACAAGGAAGCTTCATAAATTTGTTCATTTCTTGCTTTAGCTATACTCCAATAATTTAATGCTCTCCTCTTAGCCTATCCAGCATCTCAAGTCATCAATTTAAGGCTTTTATATATCACTTTTTTCAAAACTTTGGGTTACTAGCCAAGTTAAGTCATTGTGAAACCCTTATTCTCACCTCCCAAGTGGTTTCCTTCTTCCTAATTTGATGAATTTGGAGTAATTTTTATAATTTTTAATTGTGTGCATACTAAAATATACCCTCAAGTAAGAATTTTTACTCAACTCAATCCTCTATTTTGAACTTGTGGGTTAATTTTTAAGAGGGTTTAATGTTATACCATTAGGTACACATATTTATTAATTAACTCTTATTAGGTATCAAGGTACCATGCATCAATGGCCATTCTTCATAGTCAAGTACACCATATATATTTTAATTGATTTAATCATTTTCAAACAAGCTCTATGGATATAATCAAGTTACTCACTTTGTGGGTTGGCAACACATATCACAATATCTAACTAAACCAAAATTAGCAAAAAATTAATTCAAGTGAGTATATTTAATACAAACAGCATCTTTGTGTTCATTGAAAGTTACTATTTACATCACTTCATACCTCGCCAATTATTGTACAAGCTCATACCCAACTTGTGACTATGTCATCACGTATTAAGGTAGTTAAAAATTTCCTAATGAGGGTACTATTACTTTTTCTTTAACTCATACTAACCCATTAAAATATGCACCCTTAGTTATTTGGAGCTTATGTTCCCATCAATTCTTGTTCCCATCATAAGAAGGATTTTTAATACCTTCAAATATACAATAAAAATTTCCACATAACAAGGGTAAAATCAAATCCAACAAGTGGGTTAGGAGAAATAGAGATCATCAAATGACATAACCTTCCACTCTACACTTTGATTTTCCTTTACAATTCATATATCCAACTTCTATTTTCACACATTTATATTCTCTTCATTAGGACTAGCCATACATTTCATGAGCTTAAAATTCCATTTAAAAAGTTCAAGGCACCTACTCTTATAAAAAGAGACAAACTAGTTAGGATCTATTAGTAGTTCAAGACAATATACTTTATCCAAAGTTAGGTGAGCTTCAAGGTCTAGTGTTTGAACCTGGTTGGTCTAATACCCATGTAACAATTGCCCCTCAGTTGCTACCATTTGTTTTTCTAAATCAATTCATAACAAATACCAACTTAATCAACTAAGCATCTTCCATGCAATTTAGAGGGGCTCACTTTAAAACTTCACCATTCATCATGGTGGCATGAATCTAACTTCACCACTTATATACTTACACATAGGAATGGTAAGATCCCAAGGTTAAGGCCATTCCTAGACCTAGACCTAAGCCTCAAGGGTTCATTCTTGATGACCCTGCCTACATATCCCTCCATAGGAAATTAGAGGCTTCGTAGTTCATCCAACAAGGTTAGATGGAGTTCATTCTCTCCTCTTGTATGAGATATCTAATCTCTCTTTAAACCATGAATATTTATAAAAATTAGTCTAATTATAATATAATGATACTATTTACCATCAAATGTTGGTCCCACCAAACATTACCAATCCATAGTGTACAAATACACATAAACAAATAGGGTTATATTATTCCATAATCCCCCAATTCTCATAAGGAGCATGACTTGAGCATACATCACATATACACTATTATAACCAATCTTGATCTCACCAGATGCCTATGAAATTTCCATAATTCAATGATTAGCAAAGGTAAGGATTGACCAACAAACAAGTAAGGATTACTAGGCCCTTACTTCTACACTTCAGGCTTTGTGAAACCCAAGAGGGTGATCCTAACAATGTTTAAATGATATTCTTGTGCCATTTTATTGTGAACATTGTGACTAACAGATGCATTCCCTTAGATTGCTAAATAAGTTAAATCTCTTAAGGATTTGGCTGACCCAAAAGAAAATTGTTACCTAAAGTAAGGAATGAGTGATACACATAATGCTACATTGTAGTTAATAGTGTTTGATTGATTTATTTTTTGTTTTGTGTTCTTGGTCAGGTACAAGTTGACTCATTTACATTCAAGATGACTAAATCAATAGACCAATACCTTATCTTTGGGTAACAAAGTCACATTTGTAACAAATTGTAATACCTTAGAAATTTGACTCAAGATTTGTAGACTATTGACATATTGCCTTGCAATACTCAACTCACTGTGTCAAAAACAAAAACTACTTAGAAATCCTTGAATTTCACCTTATAAACCTATGATCTTATTAAAGAATTTAATCAGTTATTTGAACCAAAGCAAAAATAAAATCATTCATTTAGCCAAAATGATTGAAGACAAACAAAAAGACCCTTGATCATTTCATTTATAATTTGGAAGACAAAATACATAGGAGAGGAATCTATTCTAGAATCTACATTTTCATTCATATGTTGTTGCTACTATAAAACTAATTAAGCCTATTGCAAATTAGAATGTACCCTAGACTTCATATTGTTCTATTTATCTATGCATGATTTGCAAAATTTCTCTTGGATGAGCCCAAATTTCTAACCTAGACCACTCGAAACCTAGAATTTGAACCCCTATAACTGGCCCTAAATTCCCATTTATAGAAACATGGGAGCAACAAGCCTCATGCCAAATTACAGTTTCAGTCATGTTTACATTTGACATTCAATTTCATTTCAATTCCAAAACTCCCTAGATAGCTACATTTGCATTTTGTAGAGAGAGGGAAATCATAAAAGAAAAAATCCTTTTCATCGCAGAATATTTACTTGCCTTCCAAAAGGCATCATTTGTTGTCATAGAAACATTTGAAACCACTCATCCACGTCAACCAAAGAAATTCTCCTCATCACCAGCTAAGACAAAAACTTATTCATTTATTGAAGAAGATTTACCCATCTTCCAAAAGGCAACCCTTATTATTGTAGTGGTGTCCAACACCTCACCTTCATTTCGGTCATCAAAAACAAAAACATCGAATTGGGACACCACCTCCACAATGGTTAATCATCTTCAAAATTAGAGTATGCATGTCCCCTTCATGATTTTATTGAAACTAGAGAAGCTATATGTCCATCATCAAAATCCTTTCAATTGATGAGTGTGAGAGGTATCGAACATAATATGGGTTAGTGTCTGCCTTATCACTCAAAGGACCAGCCCCATCTTCCATGGCAATGTTTTCCCCGTATAAGAATCATAAGCCTTTTGGTACTTATTCTTCTTCTTCTTCCCCCTATACATAGCCAATTTCCCTAACTTAGTTTCCTCGTTCCTAGCAATCTATTCCTTCAAAGACACAACACCAGACTTATCCTGATTATGGACAACAAACCTACTTCACAAGTTGTAAGTATTCATTGCCTCATCCTCCATGGAACCATCACAAGCTCGCTTCTCTTTTTTTGGCTTTGTAAGAGCTCGTGGTGTACCATGCTTGGTTTCAAGTTTACCATCCTAGGGTTCAAGCATATTGGTCCTCCTAGACCTCCTTATTGGTTGGGAAGACTCACTAAGCTTGAGTTCACTCATTCTTATGGAAGAAGAATGCTAAGGCTGATAATTTTTTAATTGTAGAGAGACCCAACAAACTTGCAGGACAACGACACACCATGCAATTCCTATCAACTTATTCAAATTTTGCAAAGAACTAAATCCTTGCAAATCCTCAACACCTAAAACCTATAGAGCTCACAACAATTTTCCCAAACCAACTAATTGATGCATATTCAACACATAAAATGTGAATACCAACTTACCCAGAAGAACTACCTTCAATTCCTCCACAACCACTTGCCAAAGCTTCCTCACACCTTTTCCTTAGACTCAAGATATATTTCTTGGCTCCTAATGATTGCAATTGTGAAATAAACTAGCTACCAATTCTCATTATATTAAACAATCAGAGTGTGTCAACTATTAATGCTTAGTGGAAATATCACATGAGCTAACTAACAACAACTACCTCAAGTTTGAATCACCACCACTAATCATCTTGATTTAAAATACAATCAATGATCATCATCAACCATTGCTCCTACCTTTTACAACTTGTGCTTTAAAAAACATGATGACACCTTAGAAAACTGCCACATCACCATTTAATCACATTAGTCACCACTCGTCTGACAACCATCATGCATCGCCTTTTGTTCCATTCTCCTTCAAGTGAATCTGTGATATACTAAGATCTAGGGATGAGGAGAATATTCCATTAGAAATTCCATTACTCATTGCTAATACATGTTTTGGAAATCCATTTGAAACCATGATGGTCATAAAGAACATGATGGGCACAAGGCATAACAATGTTATCACCCATTGTTGGTTGGCATCACAACAGTCACAACACATTAGTGATGGAGAACCCTAGCAACTGGTTAGGATCAAGCCATGTGTCCATAAGACAAAATCAAGGGCTAAGAAAGCATCACCCTTAATAGTACTCCATAGCAATGATAACACATTTGAATATAGGACATCATCGTGCATCGTTGCTCTAGAACCTAAATTGTACAACCAATCTATGATGAGTGATGGAAGGAAATGCAAAGAGCACAAAGGGTTATCATGCATCGCTAATTCATGATACAAAACTTCACAGGCCATTAGTGATAAAGAAAGCTAGCGATAGTGAAGAGAACTCACATATTGCACATCACAAGTGCAAAACTCAAGATCCATAACCTATCCATGATGCACGATACAAAGGAAACACTAATCATCATGTTAGAACTGTAAAATTTTAAAAATTTCATGGCTGCACATACCCGTTAGTTCCCAAAAATGCCCCAAGAATCCTCTTTTCATAACATTTTTTTGCATCTTTTGTCATGTGGTCCCATATAATTCATCTAACCTTGAGTATTTCAATGTATAAATCATATCGGCAAGAGATGATACTGGTCTCACTGATCCATGAAGCATTTTATACTAACGTGTGTCTTTTGCAGTCTATCGGAAAGACATCGGGAATGTCTTATTGATGAGATTTTTGTTGAGGATTTACATAGGGCAAACACAGTTCACAGTATTAGTGACTAGAGGTTCCTATCGGCAAGACAATATGCATCAGGGTGAGTCATATCGAGCCTATTTGTGTCTTACCGATTGAAGACATAGAGACATATTGGCAAGACAACAATCATCGGCATAAGTCATAGCGAGCACATATGTGTTTTACCGATGAAGCAAAAATAATTATCGCTGAGATAGGAGAAGTCAGTGTAGTGTCTCAAAGTATTGACTTGGTCTTACCGATAAAGCAAAGGTGGATTCTGCCATTGTCATCGAGATGTGCTCATGGAGTCCTATCGACCCCCTATGTCACAACGACAAGTGTTGTATTGGTAAATACTTGGCGGCATGTTTGGAGGGAGTATTCATCGGCAAGACAAACTTCATCGGTGAGAGCTAAGAGAGTCATGCCAAATGAAGTTCCATCGGTAGTAAAACCATTGTCTTAGTGATTAGGACAGATTGAAAGAAATCTCGGCAAAACACGAAGTAATATGTGGAGCATTTTCCTGACTCACAAAGTCACGGCGATAGGCTTCATCGGTGAGAGTTACAGCGACATATTCAGGACTGAAGGAATAATTCTCGGGGAGATTTAGAACGTTGATCAAACTGCATTACTCCATAGCAATATGTGATATATTGACTGTTGGGAGGACTCAGAGTGTCGGTATGACTACAAGACGTCTTAGCGGGTGTTTAGCGAACATTTGAAAAGGATCGAATGAAATAATTGCCTGAGATTTGAATACGAATAGACGTGACCCTT
Organism: Sequoia sempervirens; assembly: GCA_007258455.2. NCBI lineage: Eukaryota > Viridiplantae > Streptophyta > Pinopsida > Cupressales > Cupressaceae > Sequoia > Sequoia sempervirens. The sequence goes on along the minus strand of VDFB02026320.1, from coordinate 52,295,905 downwards.
CGTGATGCTGATATATAAAACCCATTTTTGACAGCAGAAAAAAGAGATGGCAAAGGTCGAATAAAAATACTATAGGATACAGAATGTCTTTGTCTGAGACTATGATGCATGTTTGAAACAATGGATATTTCAATTGAATTCATTTGATGTGGTGATATTTTTTTGGTATCAATTGTTTGTTGTGTTAATTAGAAGTATTGTTGAAGTTGTCTCCAAGGATGATGTTTTCTAATTGTTTAAACTAATATATCAAGGATATTTTTTAGTTTATCAATGCACATTTGTTGTATCTATATGATTGGATTAATTGGTTCTTTCAAAGAAAGATTAAGTCCTTTTAATTCAATCATAGTAATTAGGGAATCTCATTTGGATCGTTAAGAAGAACTCAGTAGTCACATTCCTACATGTTTATACCAGTTATAAACTTAAACCTATATGCCAAACAATTTGAGTTTTTGCCATAAAGAAGTTACTCATTTTAGATTTTCATTTGACTCTGTACACCCAATAAGGCACTAGTCTCTACTATTTCATTGTTTAATTTCATTCATTTTACATATGAAAACATTAGATTTTTGCCTTGATATTGCTTATAAAATTTATACCAAAATAAAACTCATTTATCCACTCCCATTTGCCAATGTTGGTAAATTGCTTTAGGGAATAAACATTGGTCAAGTCTGCTTCACTGTTATAGGTACACCCGCCTAGGTCTGGCAGCACCTAAAGAGTAGAAGGTCTAAATCATTTGGCCTTTTCTGTTACCCTAAAACGTATCAAGAGATTGACAAACTCTTAAGGTATTTTGCCTGCATTTTTGAGAGCTAGCAAATTGGCGACTCCATTGGGGAAAAATTATTGCAGGTTATCTGGTTGAAGATCATCATATAGAGTCACTGAAGAAAGATTCATAATTTGAAAGATTCAAAATTTTAGAAGTTGTATAAAAATTGATTCCACTGGGGATAAAATCAAGATATTTCATCTTTTCTCACTTTTAACAAAGTGAGTGGTGACTCTGAAAATAGAATTGCAGATATTCAACATGAATGGTAGAAGATCCCAATATAAAGGAGATCCTGCTGGCAACAGTAAGTGGACACATAAAGATGGTAAGGTTGATAAGGGTAAGAAGATAAATGAGGACATGTGCATAACGAACAAAGACAAAGCATCAAGACCACATTGTGAGAAATATGACCATTATGATACATGGAGAGATAGTTCAAGTGCAAAAATTTGTACCTTCGAAGAAAAAATAAATCCTTTTTATAATCCTCAGAAACAGGTGGAATTTGAGGCTAAACTTGAGGCTGAAAGAGTCGTGCATCAATAGGAATATGATCAAAGAATGGAGAGGAATAAAAATGAGCCTATTGATCATGTAACTCCTCAAGAAAATTATGAGTTCTCAACTCGTGAAGAAATAGAAACACAGTTCAAGTTTCATAAACAAGAAGTAGAAAGAGCAAAAGCTAAACAGGAGAAGATCCAAATGATAAAAGCAATCCAAGACTTCAAATCACAGAAAGCCCAAATTGATGCTCAAATAGCTAGTTTTTCAAAGTATATACTGCCTCATAGGTAGGGAAATAATAATGCAGGGCCTTCAGAACCATCAAAGTCTCCTCAAAATCATATGGGAAATCGATACAAACAACCAAACCATCCATCGTATATTGCATCACAACATACAAATGTACAACCACCTCATGGTCGACAATATGTGTCATATCTTCATACACAATACAATAATCCAGTGTACCAGTATCAACACTTGCATAATCCTCCCCCTCAGAAATATACAACAATGACCAGACAATTTGATTTGACATGGTTTCAATTATACCCTTACCCTATGGATAGCAGTTGGAGAAGTCTTGTTCCTAAGTTTATAGGGAGTATTGCAATTACTGCTAAAGATCATTTGAGAAATTTTAATGCTTTTATTCAGGACTTGGATATAGCATATGAGGATTTACATATGAGGTTGTTCATGATGTCACTCACCGAAGAAGCTAGGGATTGGTTCAATAGCCTACCAACAACTTCTGTTGATTCTATCCAAGAATTTTAGGATCAATTTCTTGAACAGTATGGAAATCCGTGTGCACCAAATGCTGCTTTACATGAACTAGTATGGATTCAAAAAAATTAGAATGAGTCAATTTATGATTTTAACCGGAGATTTAGCAAATTGCAAAATAAGATACCACTTGGGTCAAAGTTGCCAGACTTTGTAGCATTGAGTATTTATTTGAATGCATTTGATCCATAAACAAGGTATGAACTAGGAAATAGGTTTCCAAGAGATTTGGCTGAATCCCAAAAGATAGCACTAACCATTGAAAACAATAGGAAAGTTGTTGGGATGATCAATAAGAGAGACAATCCTAGGGTTCCTCAGCAAGTCAATAATTACCAGTACAAACAGGAGAACACATATAGAAATGAGAGGCCTCGGTTACATGACATGCCCTACAATACAAATTGGAAGGATGGAAAACCTGTAATATATAGACCCAGGAACAAAGGAACACCTGATCCATTAAGGAAGAAGGGGGCGTATATGGTCAATAATAATCTTTGGTGTGAAGGTTGTGATGGGCCACATTCCCTAGACCACTGTGTTGTAGCCCAAGAATTGTAGGAAGAAGGAATGTTAGCAGGTAATAGTGGAGAAGATCACACAATGTATTTGACTTCAAATACTTTTCACCCTATTGAGGAGGAATATTTATCATCAGAAGATGAAGGCTATGAGTACGATGTTTCAAATCAAAGGTGTAATGTCCAAATGGTTGAGCAACAAGTTTTTTCTAATTCTAAAGAAAATCATGTAGAACAACGATTTGCTAAGGTGCCTGCTCAATGCAATGTAAGGAGACCCACTGATGAGGAAATAAAGAGGTTAACCATTACTGCAGTTGAACAAGCAAAGAGAAAGTATTGGTTAATAAATAGGACAGTGAATGAAAAAGGTGTTCCTAGGGGAATATTTATGAAAGATAGAGAAGTATCACCAGGAGTTTTGAAGAAAACATAAAATAAACATCATGATAAGAATGAACAAAAGCTGGTCCAAAAGGAGGAGAACAGAGAGTTATACAAAGAAAAGCAGAAGTTTGTCAGGAAGGAAGAAAACAAAGAAGAAGCATTAGACCAAAAGAAAAAAAATTAAGGCGAAGGGTCCTTTTTATTTCTCTCAGGCTTTATCTCAGGTAAAAATGTCTATCCCACTACTCGAGATGATGAGAATTAAGGAGTATAGGGATAGTGCAATTCAATTGATATCAAATGGAAATGTACAATTTTTGAAAATCAAATAGCCACTAAAACGGTTAATAAGCAAGAGAAGGTGAGTATCCCAGAAGAGTGTCTAAATGATGTATTGGTAAATTCCCCACAAATTGATCCTTTTTTCACCACGCTGCTTATAAATAACAAAATGTTGAGGAATTGCATCATAGATTTTGGTGCTGCTATCAATATCATGCCAATTGGAGTTATGAAACAACTTGGTATGTGGGTAGATACTAATGAAGGGAAGTGTTATGCAATGGATAGCCGACCTATTCCAGTAGTAGGTGTTATGAAAGATGTTGAAGTTAAACTAGCTACTTATGCTCAAGTGTCCTACAATATAGATATAACTGTAATCGATACCCCTCCTCAGTTTGGGATGCTTTTATCAAGACAATGGACAACAACAGTTGGGGGAAGTGTCCAATTTGATTTGTCTTATGCAACAATTACAGTGAATGGCCAAGAAGTTAAGCTGTATAGGGAGCCAAGGATGAACCCAATTGTAGATTGTGTACCTCAAGATCAAGTCAATTGCTTTTGTGATGTGGATCTTGGAAATTTTAAGATAGAACTAGCCCAACCAAAATTAGTCAATGTTAATCCAATTGATAAGCATGTTGCAAAAAACTATGATGGCGTGTGAAAAATGTACTTTGATGGAGCTTGTAGCCAAGAAGGTAACAGAGCAGGAATGGTGTTTGTTTCCCCTAAAGGAGTTACTTTTAAATATTCATTTTTTTTGGCATTTGAATGTACGAACAATATAGTAGAATATGAAGCTTTGTTAACAAGTTTGAATATGGATGTAAAACATAAGATTAAGTTGCTAACTATTCTAGGGGATTTAGAGCTAGTTGTTTCTCAAGTTAAATCAAAATATGCAGCAAAACACAAGAGGCTAAAGCAATATAGGAATGTTGTATGGGATAAAATTGAGTTATTTGATGCTTTCTCCATTAAATGGATTGAGAGGTCGAAAAACATAATGACACACTTTTTAGCAAATGTAGCATTAAGAAGAGATGATATCACGTTGGCTGGAGTGTCTCAAATCGAGTTCAAAGCAAGACCTGTTGTGCTTGAAAATATACATAGTTGGCATGTTTTTAATGACGATACTGACCTCCTAAAATTTCTCCATTGTATAGATCAATATGAAGCTCAAGAAATTGATTTCAATGCCCTTGTTGAAGAAGTAGATGGAAAGCAGATAGTATTTGGGAAAGAGGTCTTACAACTTAAAAATAATAAGCTTCCCAAAGGGCTAGTAGCATTGGAAAGGGTATATGATGGAAATGATCGGTCCCTCATGAAGCAAACAGCAGTCAAGAGGGAGGATATTGAAGAGATCAATTTAGGAACTGAACTGGTACCAAAAAAGGTATACATTGGAAAGAAAATAAGCTCGACAATTCAAAAAATGTTGATTGCACTATTGAGAAAATATAAACATGTGTTTGCATGGTCTTATGAAGATCTCAAATCATATAGGGAAGATTTGTTTCAACATGAAATCCCATTGAACCCAGATGCAAAGCCTTTTAGGCAAAGATAAAGACCTATTAACCCAACATTGGAACCAAAAATGCAGGAGGAATTGGTAAAGCTTAGAGATGGGGGTATCATCAAACCAATCAGGCATTCAACATGGGTTTCAAACTTGGTTCCTATGAGGAAGAAGAATGGGGATATCAAATTATGTGTGGACTTCAAAAATATAAACGTGACATCTCTCAAGGATAATTATCATCTACCTAATATGGAGGTTGTACTACATAAAGTAACAGGGTGTGAGTTGTTATCTATGATGGATGGGTTCTCTAGTTACAACCAGGTCAAAGTCAGAGAATCTGAGCAGTACAAGACAACTTTTACAACCCCATGGGGAATGTATGTTTATGTAGAATGCCATTCGGTCTCACAAATGCAGGTGCAACCTTTCAAAGAGCTATGGATGTAGCATTTGCAAACTTGATTAATGCTATCATGGTGGTATATCAAGATTACCTTACTACTTATTCAAAAAGGGTTGAAGATCATATAGAACATCTGGAAAAAGGTATTTATTAAATCTTTAGAATATGGTATTAGTTTGAACCCTAAAAACTGTCATTTTGCAGTCACAAAAGGTAAACTCTTAGGACATATTGTGTCAAAGGAGGGGATTAGAATAGATCATGAGAGGGTTGAGGCCATAGATAAATTTCCTATTCCTAAGACCATCAAGGCTATCCAATCATTTTTTAGACAGATCAATTTTGTTAGGAGATTTGTCTCTAATTTTGTTGAAATTATTAAGCCCATATCAAAGATGCTGAGGAAGGGACAAAAGGTAGATTGGACTGCATAAGCATTAGAAGCTTTTATATCAATCAAAAAGGCCATCAAGGAAGCCCCTATCCTTAAGTCTCCATATTTTTCAAAACCCTTTCAAATATTTTCATTTACTTCATTGCATACTATAGCTGTTGTCATGTTACAGAAGAATGAGGAAGGTCATGAGCAACCTGTCTTTTTTCAGCAAGTCATTGCAGGGGTCAGAATTGAAATATGATATAATGGAGAAACAAGTGTTTGCATTGGTGAAAGCCATAAAATCTTTTAGACCATATCTTGTTGGAGCCAAAGTGATAGCTTATGTCCCTCATATAGCTATTAAAGATATTTTGACACAGTCAGAGGTAACTGGAAAGAGATGCAGATGGATTAATAAAATTAAAGAATTTGATATGGAAATACAAATCACCAAATTAGTAAGAGGTCAAGGTTTGGCCAAGTTAATGGTAGAAACAAATGTTGAAGAAAATCAAATTTGTAATGCAGAAGATGAAGGAAATGCAATTGCAAGTATTGAGCATACTCCTTGGTATATAGACATCATGTATTCCCTCAGATACATAAAGTGTCCTGAAGGATTAAGTGATAATCAAAGAAGAACCTTGAAGCTACAAGCATCCAAATATGTGTTCATGGGAGGTGATTTGTTTTGGAAAAACAAGGATGAGATTTTGTTGCTATGTTTAGATGAGTCGCAAGCCAAGCACGTTATAAGAGAAATGCATGAAGGGGTTTGTGGAGGCCATTATTCTGCAAAGACAACTGCACACAAAATCCTCAGGGCAAGTTATTACTAGCCAAAAATCTTTAATGATTCTTTTTCATATGTAAGAAGATGTGAAGCATGTCAGAAGTTCTAAGGGAGAATGAAGTATCAGGGAGCTTTACCACTTAGACCTTTGCATGTTGAAGCCCCTTTTCATCAGTGGGGAGTTGATTTTATTAGGGAGATACAAGAGAAATCAAGTGGAGGACATTAGGGGATCCTAGTAGCTACTGATTACTTCACCAAATGGGTAGAGGAAGTCTCAACCAAGCAAGCAACAAGTAAAGTTGTGATCAATTTTTTAATAGATAACATTATTACTAGATTTGGTACACCATTAAGATTGATTACAGATAATGGGATGTGTTTCATATTTGATGAGTTTAAATTTTTTTGCAGTACATATGGTATCACTGTTTCTTATGCAACTCCTTATCATCCGTAAGCTAATGGTCAGGCAGAGTCCAACAACAAAAGCCTTCTAAAAATCATAAGGAGAATGCTAGGTGGGAACAAAAAGGCCTAGGATTCAAAATTGAGGTTGGCTGTGTGGGCTAATAGGATAACTGTGAAAAAGGAAATTGGAAAATCCCCATTTGAATTGGTATATGGAACACAAGCTAGGATTCCTTTACAAAATTTATTACCAGTTTACAAATTTATCCTTCAGGAAGATATAGATATTCCAGAACCAATGGAGGAAAGAATGGAACAACTGGCAGAGCTTGATGAAATAAGAAGAGCAACTCAAAACTAGAATGTGAAGTTGCAGGCACAAATGAAGTATTTATTTGATAAAAGGGAAAAAGATAGAAAATTTAAAGAAAATGATCTAGTGTTAATGTGGAATGCAAGGTGTTAGGAGAAGGGAAAACATATGAAATTTGAAGCTTTGTGGTTGGGACCCTTTGTTGTTGTTGGCAAGAAAGGTGAAGATTCATATTATTTGCAAAACATGACTGGTGAAGAACAAGAGTTGCCTATACATAGGAAATTCTTGAATTATTTTTTTCTCTTGAGCAATATAGAGGATTAAGGGTTGCCAGTGCATGGACAACTCTTGAAATTCCTCTCAAATTTATTTTCCATGCATAGTAGTTTAGGAAATAAAAGGAACAAGAATTGCCAGTACATGGACAATCCTGACATTCCTTCTCTCAAAATTTATTTTCCATGTACAGTAGTATAGGGTCATGTTTATCTCCATTTCCATTCATTCCATCCTGGTCACTGGTCCATAACCTTGAAAGTTTGGTTTGCTCACCCAGAAATTTGGATCCTTGCACTGATTTCATATTCATTCATCCCTAGATGGAGCCACTGTTAGAACTGTAAAATTTTGAAAATTTCATGGTTGCACATACCCGTTAGTTCCCAAAAAATTCCCTAGGAATCCTCTTTCCATAATTTTTTTCCCCATATTCTATCATGTGGTCCCATATAATTCATCTAACCTTGAGTATTTCAATGTATAAATAATATCGACAAGAGATGATACCAGTCTCACTGATCCATGAAGCATTTTATACTAATGTGTGTCTTTTGCAGTCTATCGGCAAGACATCGGGAATGTCTTACCGATGAGATTTCTATTGAGGATTTACATTAGGCAGACATAGTTTGCAGTCTCAGCAACTAGAGGATCCTATCAGCAAGACAGTATGCATCGGGGTGAGTCATATCGAGCCTATTTGTGTCTTACCGATCAAAGACATAGAGACATATTGATGAGACAACAATCATTGGGATAATTCATAGCGAGCACATATGTGTTTTATAGATGAAGCACAAATAATTATGTTTCTAAGACAGGAGTAGTCGGTGTAGTGTCCCGAAGTAGTCACTTGGTATTACCAATAAAGCAAAGGTGGGTTCCATCGTTGTCATCGGGATGAGCTCATGGAGTCCTACTGACCCCCTATGTCACAATGACGAGTGTTGTATTGGTAAAGACTTGGCGGCATGTTTGGAGGGAGTATTCATTGGTGAGAGCTAAGAGAGTCATGCCGAATGAAGTTCCCTTGGCAGGAAAACCACTATGTCTTGGCGATAAGGACAGACTGAAAGAAATATTGACATAATATGAAGTAATCTGTGGAGCGTTTGACCGACTCACAAATTCACGGTGATAGGCTTCATCGGCAAGAGTTACAACGACATATTCAGGACCGAAGGAATAATTCTCAGGGAGACTCAGAACATCGATCAAACTGCATGACTCCATAACGATATGTGATATATTGACTATCAGGAGGACTCAGAGTTTCGGTATGACTGTAAGACGTCTCAGCAGGTGTGTAGCGAACATTTGAAAAGGCCCGAATGAAATAATTTCCTGAGATTTGAATACGAATAGACATGGCCCTTCATGATGCTGATATATAAAACCCATTTTTGATAGTAGAAAAAAGAGACGACAAAGGTCGAATAAAAATACTATAGGATACAAAATGTCTTTGTCTGAGACTATGATGCATGTTTGAAACAATGGATATTTCAATTGAATTCATTTGATGTGGTGACATTTTTCTGGTATCAATTGTTTGTTATGTTAATTAGAAGTATTGCTGAAGTTGTCTCCAAGGTTGATGTTTTTAATTGTTTAAACTAATATATCAAGGATATTTTTTAGGTTATCAGTGCACATTTGTTGTATCTGTATGATTGGATTAATTGGTTCTTTCAAGGAAAGGTTAAGTCCTTTTAAATCAATCATAGTAATTAGGGAATCTCATTTGGATCATTAAGAAGAACTCAGTAGTCACATTCTTGCATGTTTATACCAGTTATAAACTTAAGCCTATATTCCAAACAATTTGAGTTTCTGCCAGAAAGAAGTTACTCATTTCATATTTTCATTTGACTCCATACACCCAATAAGGCACTGGTCTCTACTATTTCATTGTTTAATTTCATTCATTTTACATATGAACACATTAGATTTTTGCCTTGATATTGCTTATACAATTTATACCAAAATAAAACTCATTTATCCACTCCCATTTGCTAGTGTGGGTAAATTTCTTTAGGGAATAAACATTGGTCAAGTCTGCTTCATTGTTATAGGTACACCCACTTAGGTTTGGCAACACTTGAAGAGTAGAAGGTCTAAATCATTTGGTCTTGTCTGTTACCCTAAAACGTATCAAGAGATTGGCAACCTCTTGAGGTATTTTGCCTGCATTTTTGAGAGCTAACACATCGCACATCGCTAATGTAATTCAAACATTCACAAATTTATCCATGATGAGTGATGGACAAAAGTGATGAATGAGAACTTAAGTGAAGCAATTCCGCATGTGCTCAGAAGTTGCTTTGAGAAGGGGATTATCTAGGACAATGTAAGATAAGGTCTCAAAAGACTTAAAACCATTTTATTCAAAGGATGCAAAGTCCAAACAAGGTTGAGCAATCAACCATATAAAATAAAAATATTTCTTAGACCTAGGCATGAAGGGTCAGTTACATCATGGACTTCAATGGCTCAAGTTATTTTTAACATGACAGGGAATGGGTGACACCGGGTCAACATAAAATTAGACCACAAGACTAAGGGTTTAAGACAAAAGAGAAAATATTCAAAGTAATACCACTCCCCACATGGAACCCTAATACCTTAGAGCCTCTCAAACTGAGAAGGGATATATGCAGGATCATCATGGAAAAATTGGGCCCTTAAGTGGCAAACATATCAAAAAAATCAGAGTTAGGCAACTTGACGTAAAAATTTGAATAAGTTATCTATATTAGTTCAAAAATATGTAAGAATAGAATCTATAGCAAATTGAATGTAGTTTCTAAACTACTAGGTTTATTTATTTTTAAAATCTATTTGGTGAAAATTTGAAATTTTAATATAGTAGTACTTAATTTTAGGGAAAAATAAGGTGGTTGACCACCCTAACCACAATAAAATGATAATATTTTTTATAAGATTTTAGATATAAGTAGAGGACTCGTATCCTAATGTGACATTTTTGTAATTTTATTCCAAGTAAATAATTAATTATGATTTTTTATTACAAATTTTTAAAAATATAAAAACTTCGTATGTTTGACCACCTTAACTTGGTCAAAACTTCATGAAATTCAATTTTCTTTTTTTAATCCTATAGTATGAAGCATAGAATGTGACACATGTTTGATTCAAAAATGTGATACCATTTGAAAGCTATAAATGTTTTTCAATCAACCTATCAATCAAGGCTTTAGTCATAATTCAAATAGAAAATGAATAATAATTATTTATTAAATTCAAAGTAAAGCATAATTTATATTGGTGGAAAGTTGAGAATCTCCTTTAAAAACCCTTTTTGTTTCATCAATTTTGGGTAAAAAAAATGTCATCAGCCACATACCCTACACATACCCATCATATCACCACTTTTTGGCCCATCATGATCCTGCACATACCCGAAGATCAAAGGAAAATCATCTTGGACAAGTGGAACATGAAAATTTTTGAGGGTTCCACCAGTGGCTCCAACTAGGGACACATGCCTCTCATAGGCATGGAGAAATTCCAGATCTCAAGGTTGAAGCAAAACAAGCACCAAGTCCCTTGGGTGATCCATAAATTCTCCTCTATTCAAACAATTCCTTTCTACCTGATTTGATGGCCCCAGACCACAAAATAAAAGGAAAATTAATGTGTGCCTCTGTCAAACACACTATTCTCTCTCGTCTAAACTAAGCCAAGCATGAAAAAATTACCATTATAAATCTGAAAACTGATATCACCACTGGCATATTTATGCTTTCTAATGCATTCACTAACTCCATCAATATGACATTTACAATCAAGTACCAATTGAAACCCATAATTGACATGACATATTGACTTATCCAACTCATGTTAATGTTCCATTAAAAAAACATCTAACTGGATTGAAAAGTGGAAACATACCTAGTCCACCTGATCATAAAATCATAAAAGTTGACCTCAAATTTAGTTTGCACGTCAAACTGAAAACTTTCATAAACACTCTGTTCAATAGTTTCTCTTGGAAATACACATCCTGACCCTTTGGAGTCACAGTGCAATTCCACTTCTAGTAACTTAGAATTAATAGAAAGTTCATATAAAGCCTTGGAATCATCCTCTGGTTTATGTCCCATGCCAGACAAACATTCATCTTGTGTGATGAACAAGAAATGTTCATACACAAACATATTTTCAAACTGGTGTTCACATTCACCTGAGCATTATGAACTAGTCATACTATCACATGCTCTGCTACCTTGGAAAAGTGATTCATCAAAACCCATAGTATCTTTTCTCTTATTTAGATTAGGGTCATCACCACAAATCTCATTGCTAATAATGTCCCATGCATCAAAGAATACCTCCATTTCAGGTTCATTAACATAGTCTAATCCATTCTTTGAATCATTACCCAACTCAATGCAAAATGTTTCAAAGGATGGATCAAATAACTCAGAATCAATAGGGTCAGTAGCAAGGCACTCATGTGGACCATCAATTGATGGGTGGGCAACTGAACAAGCTTCTTCATTCTTCTTCTGAACAATACATTCTTTTTTGAAAGCAATCATGTCCATTTTTACGAAAAAACTTGCATATTCCATCTTTGCTTCACATAGACAATCAGGAGCAACTAGGACATGATCCAATTGGTTAGCACCATGATTTTCATCATTTTTAACATTGTGCTTAGGTTTAAGATACTGAACACATACATTCTTATCTTTGAACTCATCGTCACTCACAAAGCTAGCATACTCTATTTATGATATAATTGGATAACATTCTAGGTATCCCTCACAAGGGTTCATTCACTTGTGAGAAGAATATATCCTGAGCATAAATATTATTTCATTCTTCATGCGAGGAAAATACCTCTAGATCATCCTTATAAAAAGATTCATACTCCTCAGAAAAATAATCAAAAACCTCACTTTCCTTATGATCGTTATCACATGCACTATGCTCAGAGTGTTCAGAGTGAATGTTCAAACTTTCATTCTCAGTATCTTTATCCTTGATTTGTGATGAGACATCAACAACACTTGCAAATGTATCTTTATCCTTATTACTAATGTATTGGTTTGCACATAGGCTTCTTGTGAATTGATTACAATCAATGTCCTCACCCATACCACAAGATGGATGTCTATTCTTTGATTTACCCTTTTCAACTATCTAGGTTGCTTTCTGATTTTTCTCAATAGGGAAGACACTATTGATATTTTAAACATGGGTATGTGCAGGATCATGATGGACCAAAAAGTGGTGATATGATGGGTATGCGTAGGGTATGTCACTAACGACTTTTTTTTTACCCAAAATTGATGAAGCAAAAATGGTTTTTAAAGGAGATTCTCAACTTTCCACCAATATAAATTATGCTTTACTTTGAATCTAATAAATAGTTATTATTCATTTTCTATTTCAATTATGACTAAAATCCTAATTGATAGGCTGATTGAAAAACATCTATAGCTTTCAAATGGTATCACAATTTTTGAATTTGAAACATGTGTCACATTCTATGCTTTGCATACTATAGGATTAAAAAAAATGAATTTCATGAAGTTTTGACCAAGTTAAGGTGGTAAAACATACAAATTTTTATATTTTTAAAAAATTTTAATAAAAAATTCATAATTAATTATTTACTTGGAAAAAATTACAAAAATATGCATCACATTAGGACATGAGTCCTCTAGTTATATCTAAAATATTGTAAAAATCTATTATCATTTTATTGTTGTTAGGGTGGTCAGATAGACACCTAATTCTTATGTTTTCCTTGAAATTTAAGTACTCTGCATTGAAATTTTAAATTTTCACCAAATAGATTTTTCTTTTTTAAAATAAAACCTAGTAGTTTAGAAACTACATTCAATTTTCTATAGATTCTTATTCTATTTTTGAAATAATATAGATAACTTATTCAAATTTTTATGTCTAGTTACCTAACTCTGATTTTTTTGAATTTTTTGCCACTTAAGGGCCTATTTTTTGCATTCAATGATCCTACACATACCCACATCATACTTTGTGTACAATCACACCTTACTCCCTCAACAATGCTTATCCAATCAAGTATTTGATCAAAACCTTGAGGCTTCAACTCTTTTGGCAAGGTACTCAATCCACGCTCAAAAATATCAAAAAACAAGTCAATGCATACTAAATCCTCAGGTCTAAAATTCTTGGGGACTTCCCAACAAGGCATCCAGAAACCTTGCAAATAAGTCAAATGGTGATTCTCCCTCATGTCTCTTCATGGTAGACAATTTTTTCAAACAAAAGGCATTTGATCAACATTGCTCAAAATTTGTTGATGTTTAATTTAGAATTCACCATTAGTTTCATTAGGTAATGATGGATAAATTAGAACAATAGAAGCACCATCACCATGAAGATCACTTCCGTTGTCTGATCCATTCATATGAGATTTGCTAAAATAGCCAACACTTGCAGCCATATATCCCTTCGTCATTAAGTATCTCAAATTGTTTTCAATGTCCATGGAAATTTTATATGCATGATGCAATGTTGTAGGCTCCTTATCTCTCAAAAAATAGCTCATTTCTTCCTGAAATGCACCTAAATACATAATAAAAAAATCTACATCACTTGGTCTCATAATTTCAGGAATATACCTTATTGCCTTTACAAATATGAGGTTAAAAGTTGTGACTAACTCTTCATCCTTTTGAATTTCCATGAGTTTTTTCCTTATTGAACTTGGATTAATCCTTTCACCAAACTATTCTATATGTTAGAAACCAAGATCTGGAATGCATATTTAATTACACTTGCATAAGTTTACTTAGGTAATATTTAATTCCTAGGTTTATTATTCTCATCTTTATCTTATTGAGCTATCTTGCTGCTCAAGATAAGATTAGGGTTATCCATATTTGCTTTTATAAAGCAAATCATATCTTGTAATTAAGAATTCCTGAATATTATTATTTGCATATCTTTTGCAAAGCTTTTTTTTTTCTGATTTTCTCTTCTATGGAAGGCTTTTACTTTGAATATATCAATTTGCACATCTTTATGCAATCTCTCTTCTTTTTTGTTTTTCTCTTTGTGGAGGGTTATTTTCTAGTTTGCATTTCAAATCTTAGTTTCTAACATGGTATCAGAGCCTTGATTTGCAGCCCCTTCTCAGATTTCTAGAAAGATTCATTGTAGAGTTCGTTTGAGATTCCTCGAGGGTTTTATACCTTGAGTTTGTCTCTCTATTTGGGTGCTCTTGTATGGTTACTTTTGGCACATGTTGGAGGAAATCTAAGCTCATTTTTGAGTCCAGGGCTATCAAAAAAGTCAAGATCAACTTTTGTTTCGCCTGAATCTGACATTTTATGCTAGAGTTATGAGGGTTTGAAGGTTTGCCAGATCTGGGAGTTGTGAAGCTTCTGGTGCGTTTTCAGGTAGATCGAACCTCACCATTAGATCCAGAGCATCCGAGAGACAAAAAATGACATATAAATCACCTATATTTGGTGTTGGCTATTCATGAGGCAAATTTTGTGGGGGTTTAATATTTATATGGTGGTATTTAAATGTTATGGGGGGGTTTATTTTTTATGCTACATTTTCTGGTATTATCGTACCTCTATCCACAATAATGTCGGCCCCCATCGATAGTTTCGTACCCTCAGCCGACTTCATTATTTTTTTTGGAAAAGTTCTTGCAACCCCCATGCCCTTCTGCCCTCCACCCTCGGTCACTTCAATGTCTGTGGGCTATCCTGTAGGGGGCTCCACCATCGGCAACACCAGGAGTGGCGCCACTCAACCCTGCCCACCTACCACCCGCCTGGTGGCGAGTTTCTTTTTGCACCAGCCCAACCCACGGTCATATGGAAGACCAGGGGCCAAGCCGAAAGGGGCTTATTTTTTGCACCCGATTAGCCTTTGAATACCCTGATTTGCCCCCATACAACTAATTTTTTCATTTCTTCATAACTTTTGATCCCAGAGGCAAAATTTTTGAAATGAGATATCGTTGGAAAGCTGGCGAGCCCAATTTGCTGATGGTACATTTTTTTTAGAGATTTTTCTATTTGATGGGATGTTTTTACTGTTGAAGTTAGGTGTTTAGATTTCACTCTGGAGGGCATATCTTTTGACTCGGTGATCCTTTTCTCGTCATTCTAATGGTTTCAGAAAGCTGATTTTGTCCTCTACATAGATCTAACATCAATTTATATTTTTTTTTATGCATGTTTTGCATGCTCTCCTTTTACAATCATTGGGTTATTGTAATAAATGAACTGCGATAAAGTTCCATTAGGGGGTTTTCTTGCACAATAATCTGATTAGAGTGTGCATGCACTTTGATCTCCATCTTCATCTTGATTTGATGATAGCTCGCATGGGTTATATCTGGTTTCCTAGTTTCTTTTGGCCACATTTTTTCTCTTGCTTGATACATATCGGATTCACATCAATTCACACTTTAGATTCAGAGTTGATGGTTATTGATCCACATTGGTTTAGATCCTTCTCAATTTGAGGGCCATGTTTTTATGGTTAATGTTCCAGAGTATTTATAGTACTCCTTCCCATGGAAGAGTTTTATTCTCATTTTGGGATCGACATCGAGATACACGATTTCTAGATTCTATCATCATCTCATCTACTATAACTTCACAGATTCTAGGGTTGTTCCAGTTTGTGAGTTTTCCAGTGTTCTGTGGCATCGAGTCTACTGTCACATTATTATGATTCTATTTTTGGTTTCTTGTAGACAAAATTATCTTTCCTTGCTTGTTAGATTGCGGTTCCAGTGTTACTCCATAGTGTTCTTCCAGTGCTTCTTTGCAGCAGTCATCTCATTGTAGGGGGGTTTTGTCCCATTGGGTTTTCCTTCTCTACCTCATTATTGCATTTGTACATGGGTACTTGATCAGGCCTTGTTGTTGGGACCCATTCATTCTTTCTTGCATTCATCTTATTTTTTAGGTGCATGCTTTTTTAGTCTCCCTAAGTTGCACTTATGGGGGGGTGTTAGTGTAATTAATATTTAATTACACATGCATAAATTTACTTAGGTAATATTTAATTCCTAGGTTAATTATTGTCATCCTTATCTTGTTGAGCTATCTTGTTGCTCAAGATAAGATTAGGGTTATGCATCTTTTCTTTTATAAAGCAAATCATATCTTGTAATTATTTTGTACTTCGAATATATCAATTTGCACATCTTTATGCAATCTCTCTGCTTTTTTGTTTTTCTCTTTGAGGAAGGTTATTTTCTGGTTTGTATTTCAGATCTTGGTTTCTAATATGGTATTAGAGCCTTGATTTGCAGCCCCTTCTTAGATTTTTGAGAAAATAATTGCAGAGTTCATTCAGGATTCCTCGAGGGTATCATGCCTTGAGTTCATCTATGAGGTATTTTGGATCAGATCGGGTTTCACCATTAGATTCAGAGTGCTGGAAAAAGTCAGGATTGGCTTTTGTTTTGTAGATTTTGGCCATCATTTTCTAGATCCATGAGGGTTTCAAGCTGGGAGATTTTTTGCAAGTTCTAGAGGTAACCAATTTTTCAGAGTAGTTTGGGCAGAAACAAAGGTCACCATTACGTTCGCAGTGGCCAAAAACCCTAAGATCACCCTTTGTTTTGTTGATTTTGGTGAAGTTGGTTTGGAAGGCAAAAAAAAATTGCCTAGGGGGCTGTATGGCCTCCCCAACACGCAGTTTGAGGTTCAAATCTAAAAAAATGTGTTTTTGGGGATTTGTGCCAGTGCCTACAATTAAAAATACATCACGTTGTTGCTATGCCACCGGGTGGCCACCCATCTTCCACTACCAGTGGTCTCCACCGCCAGCGCTCCGCCAGAACAATCAGCCCTCACGGGCTCCCTCCACTCCGCCCCGGTCACATGGAGGACCGGGGGCCTTCCGCTCAGCCCCCACGGGCCCTTCAGCGCCTGCTGAAGGTCATATGAGGACAAGAGCTCAGTGCCTTTCAGCCCTGGCCAACCTCAGAATATTTTGACTGTTGAAGCATATACTGGTGCTGAAAACTTTTTCTAGTAGGGGGCATTTTGCCCTGACAGCCTCCAGGCCATCAAATTTTTTCTCGTGAAGTGCTAACACTATAAATGCTACCATGAACTCATTCCATGAAGAAATAGAGCACATTGGTAAGTATGAAAACCAATCTTTGGCATCCTCTTTTAGGGATTGAACAAAAAGCTTCATGACAACATCTTCATGACTTATCTCATAATCTCCCATCAAATCCATAAATGTATGCAAGTGCTTATATGTTGATTCAAATCTTTTCCCTTTGAATTTTGGAAAATTTTCCGTAGCATCATTAGGAACCAAGTTTTGGAAACCTTGAATACCATTAAAATTTAATGGTCTATACCTCCCAATAGAGAAATTTCTTTGAGAGCGTGACATATGTTACACCTTGTACATTGTTTTACATGGCACCTAATAGGAAGACATAGGGGGATGATGAATTTCCTTACACCCCTTTTACAAACCTAAAAACATCAACCCTACAATTGATCATTCACTGCCTTATTCCATGATTTAATCATGAACCCAAAATGTATACTCCAATACATTCATTCCTTAGATCCTTCTAATGGGTAGATTTCAAGAGCAAGCATACTTCTTCAACATAATACAAAGACTTCAGCTTATATCTAAGGAGTATGAAAAATTATTGCTACTGTTCCCTTTATTAGTGCTTAATTCACTCAATAGGGAACTAAAATTTCTCCAAATCATTCAATATGGTTTTCACTCAAATTTATTCTTCTTGAAAATCAAAACAGGGGAAATACCTGGATATGTTGCACCTGTTGTAAATTATCCCTCCAACTGGAAAACCTTGTAGATCTAAAACTATCTTCACAATTTTTTTAGGTTCTTTGCATGCCACCTCTCTTAATAGAGGATTGAACTTCAATAATATGAAGTTTTTTTCAAAGGTTAATTTCATGTTGGGATTTTTCCAACAATAAAGCCACATATAAATTCATTTATATTCATTGTCACACAATCCTTTCTAGGTATAAAAATTCAATTTCTGAACCAGATGTTCAAATTCATCAAAGTACCTAACTCCTTTCAAATTATATTGGAGCCTTTTGAATTATCCTTCTAGCTTCTCATTAGGGTACCTTATCATATGAGCTTAAGTCCACTTCACCTCTTCTCAAAAAACTCCTCAAATAATGCAAACTGGTACTAGAACCTCCGAGTCACCACTCACTTCAAGTGAGAAAATATTCAAGGAATCACAGGTATATCTTGATAGAATTTGAAAATTCAAAGAGAACACAAAAAACCACAAACAACACTTTTGAGAATTGATCCACTAACACCAAAACTAGACTAAAGAATAAATTTGTATTTGCAAAGCATTCGACTCTAATGCTTCTGGTCTCAAACTGGAGACTTTGCATGTTTTGTCCCCAGTAGATTCACCAATCCATAGTGTACAAATACACACAAACACATAGGGTTATATTATTCAATAACCCCCCGATTTTCATAAGGAACACGACTTGAGCATACATCACATATACACTATTATGTTTAGCTGTCATCTACCTTGTAAATCCTATGTCATGGTTCCAACATCCTTGGAAAGTGTCTCTAGGCACTTAGGGTGTATTGGGAAAATATTTCGTAATATTAATTCTCACCATTGTTTGTAATATACTCATAAGGGGTGGTGGGTCCATTAGCAACAATAAAGGGGGGTTGTGGACATAAATATTTAATATTGTTTTCCCCACATGTGGACACCTAAAATGGGATAATAAAAGATTAAGGAAATGATAAATAATTGACTATTAGGATTCTCCAAGTGGGTGCTTGGATAGAGGAAATGGGTGTCACTTGGTTTTCCATCATTTATTGCATTTAATGTAATGTTTATCTTCTCAAGTTTGGGTGCCCAAGTTGGAGGGAAAGTATAGGAGCTAAAATCGGCATCCTTTCACATTCTGAGGACATAATCTAAAGGTTGGGAATGTTTGGAATGAAGGGTCATCTTTGGGTGTCATGTCTGGTGCATTAAATTCCTTCACAAGTCTATAAATTAAGCCTCTTGGATGTAGATCTGGTGAGTAATAACTAAATGTAGTGTTACTCTATAGGAGCAAGGTGTTGAATAGGACAACTAAGAGGGGGGGTGAATCATCCATCACATATTTAATCTATTAATTCAATCACTGAAACTAATTCTTAACATTACTTAAATAATTAATCATAAAATCCCAATGTAGAAACTTAAAACACAATAACCCCATATTTACATGGAAAACCCAATAGGGGAAAAACCACAGTGAGGATTAACTCACACTATAGAGAATATCAAAATCAATTACAAAAGGATTACTACCAAGATAAAGACTCATGGTCTGAAACAAGGACTCACTTTCCAACAGGGCTAACAACCCAGAGGGATCACTACCACAAAGATACAAAGAAGACAAAAAATAATTCTTACATAGAGACTACAATCCCAATGCAACAAAGGATTCCACCACGATCACTTGCAAACATGCATGGATGATAAAGTTCACCTTCATCTCACTGCTTTTAGAAACTCAACATTAAGGCTTCACACTGATCTTCCACACTCATATAGCACACACTCGTTGGATAACATCAATGTTGCATCTATCTACTCCTTTTCTTTTCCATTTATCGTTCTTCTTCGCTTTTGTATATTTTTCATCACTAACTCATCCTGTATTTTTATCATCTTCAACTTTGAAACATATCCAAAGTCATCCATCCAAATTTAAATTCAAATTAGGTCAATGCCAAAACATCCTAGGGTGGAATTAGAATTAGGGTGACCCAAACACACACTTCATAGGGACCTAAATAGATCCAACATACTTCATTAACTTCAAAAGTAGTATTCAACACAAGGTTGGCCAAACCAGTGTAAAACATATAGAACCATTAAGCACGAACTTTCTAGATGCCAAAATTATCTTTAATACAATCAAGGAAACTCAACTCTAGAACTGAAAGTCATAACACTTCATCAAAGATAAATCTAGACCAACAACTTTTCTCCTGAACTTCAACTAGAACCACAAAAAAAATAGCTCACAACTGGTGAACTCAACTCACACTACATAATGAATTAGTAGCTAAAAATATGGATATAGAATCTTCTAACAACCAAGATCAACATATCTGAACAACACAACCATAAGTGAAATTTGGAGCAAAAACTGGAGCAACCAAAAAACATTTGCAACATATCTTCTTTATAATTTTCTCAATATCCTCAGCATATACATCCAATAACCTGTACCCATGACACTAATGACAACATTAATTAGTTGATAACCAATTGACCAATTGAAATCAATGAAAACACCTTCAATCCTTCCATTTTTGCAACAATCTCCCCTTTGTCATTGTGGCAACACATGATGTGAAAAACCATCAAGGACAACATACTAGCTCTGATTATAGTTCTCAAGATATTTCTTTCTATTTCTCCCCCTTAGTAGATAATCTCTTATTCTTCCTCTTTTTCTTCACATGCTTCCTCTCCTTATCTTTCTTTTTTTTAAAGTTTTTTTTTCACATGCTTCCTCTCCCCCTTTGACATCAATGGCAAAGGAAAAAGATATTTTACATTTTTTTCTCCTTTGACATGAAAAAATAATACACACAATGACAGCATGTGATACTACCTACTCCCCTTGAGAGGTAGCCACTGAAACATTAGTCTAGAAGAAAGATAGATCCATAGATCCATGGGACTGATGCATCTCCATATGCATCTAGTTCAAGAAAGGAGGGGAAATTATGCCTAACTTCTCTTGAAGATACTCAATAGTATCTTTAGGAAGAGCCTTTGTGAAAATATTAGCCACTTGATCCTTTGTCGGAACATACTAAAGCTTTACTTCATTCTCGATGACCTTCTCTCTCAAGAAATGATATCTAATAGATATATACTTCGTCTTAGAGTGCATCAAAAGATTCTTTGAAATGTTAATTTCACTTGTATTATCACAAAAAATAGATATAGGATCATCATACACCACTGTGATATTTTTCAATGTTTTTTCATCCATAGAACTTGTATACAACAAGATGCAACAACAATATACTCAGCTTCAATAGTAGACAAAGAGACTGAATCTTGCTTTTTTACTCAACCATGCCACGTATGAATGCTTGGTCTAGACCTGTTCAAACATGGACAAACAACACAATGTTAGTCATAAAATACATCTAAAACAATCATTCCCCATGCAATTCAATCAAATTCTAAGAAAAATAAATGAAACAAAGATAATCAAATAAAAAATATTAAATCTTGCTCAAAACATTCAAACTCTCAATCCCACAGGGGAATTGGTGCTATTTTGATGTGGAAAATAGCCCTTTCCCAATTCCTTGCAAGCTTTGATGATGATAATGGTGCTCCTTGATGAAATTTGCAATAACCTAGCTATGGTGATAAAATTCTATGAAAACTTGGATGAAGTGTTGATAAATTTGCTCAAAACCTATAGATAATGACTTTGCATATAAAATTGTGGATCCAAAATCAATAGAGGAGCTCTCCATTTATAGGAAAGAAGGATGGAGGAATGAGAAACATGAAGGATGTGGGATTAAAGATAAACCAATAACAATGTGCCACTTGTCAACATGCTATTGAAGAGAGGTGGAGCACATTTTGATCAATGTGCAAATAAATGCAATTAGGTGGAAATTTGAAATTTGAAAGATGGCTTGTGGAAGAAGATATTGAAAGATGAGTTAATGCCACTTGGCTCAAGAAAAAGGACATGTAAGAGCTATAAATGCCATGTTGGAGGACAAGTCCTTTTGGGAGGCAGATTTCAAATGGGGGGAATATTCCAAAGAGATGCCCTTTTTGAATGGAAATAGAAGAATTTATAAATCAAATAAATTGATTTACTTGTGCAAGTTGTAAAATCTAGAGGATTTGATGGATTAGAGTTAGAGTTAATCAAGATTTAATTAATTTAGATGGAAATTAGTTTGATTTGACATTTGACTTATATTTTTGGATTTATTTAAATCAAATGGGAGGAATAATGGACATTAGACTTAATTAAATAAAGTTTGATTTATTTAATTAAAAGGAGATGATGTCAGACTTAAATCAAATAAAGGTTAATTTATTTAATTAAATGAAGATTTTGATTTAATCAAATAAAGGGATTTATTTAATTAAAAGAGGAACATTAGGATTAATCAAATAAAATGATTAAAAAAAGATCAAATAAAGTTGATTTATTTAATTAAAAGGAAGATGATGACGAATTTAATCAAATAAATATTATTCGATTAAATGGTTAGTAGAGAGATGATTTAGGGAGAACTGATGTTAGTAAATCAGAATCAAGTGTGCAAGATCAATCAGTATAATTTATGTGTCTACATTTTCCCCCTCTTTGAAGCAATGTACCTGCTGTGTTGGTTCAAAGAATAACCTTGTCAAGATCAAAATTCAAAAAAATTCTAATTTTTTTGGATGCCCCACTACTGCCCCAGTGAAAAGAATTACACTGGTACACTACCCCCTCAAGAGATCAAGCAAAAAGTTTCAATTTTGGTTCAAGCTCGTGATAAAGATTCAAGATTAGTTCATCTCAAAGAGGAATAGAAAGCTCAAATGTTTGATGTATACAATTTTGATGATTTAGATAGTTCATCGGCCATGGGTAGCCTTGTGTATATTTTGATATATTACACACACTTGATACTTGGATATAAATGTTAGTAAAGATAGAAGATTAAGAAGAATAAGATGGATAAAAGTAGAAGAATAAGATGATGTAGGAGTCCAACAAGTCCATGAGTCATTAAGACTTTATTAGATATGATGATGAGTGATGATGATGATGCAATGCTTATAAAGAATTGGGATTTTAAAAGAGCTTACTTACCTTATGTTTGATAACACACATAGGCATGATGCATTAAGGTATAAAGAACAAGGATGGTGTTGTATCTAGTGCGATGGAATTTGACTCGACAATCAGATAGGAGTATCGTTGTTCACACCTAGCATACAAAATCCTATTTAGAATGCAGTTCAGATATTTCAAACATATTGGACCAAAACATAGTAAGACAAGCCTTCCTATGTGGTCAACAAGACACCTAAAACACCCTCCCTACAAACCAAGCAAAACACACATGACCAAAGTTATATTACAAGAGTATCCAACAAGAACAACATACAAAAGATAATGATCATTGCCCCATTCATTTCTCTCTAAATCATTTTGATTAGACATCATTGAGAGGTCATTGGAATGAGCACAATAAGATAAATCAACAAGACAAAGATCAAGTAAACAAACAAGCTAATGTTCTTCATACTGCTAGCCAAGACTAAACTACGGTGATACCTAATGTTGATGTCCATTGTAAAAAGGATGCATCCTAGGAAATGATGTTATCAGATGATTTGGGATTGACTGGATGATGGGCTATTAATATCAAGAGTTGACCAACTTGTTTACTTACTGACCTAGAGTTGAGACTTTTGACATTTGAGTTTTCACTTTTGATCTACTAGGCTTGTTTTCGATTGTTTACCAATGTTTGGGGATTACGGTCATTTATTATGAGTGGATGTTTATTTCAAAGTGATTGGGAGATGGTACGGATGGATTTTTTCAAATATTTGGATTTTTTTGGTATTTTGACATGTTTTGAGGCTATTTTTGGGATTTTTCTAAAATGTTTTACAAATGTTTCTAATTTCAAAATTTCCAATGTTTTTGTGTTTTATGAGATTTACAAATGTTTTTGGATTTTGTGTTTCTTTTTTTGAATTTTTTTGTGTTTTTGTGTCTTGAGGGATGATCAAAGATTATCCTTTCCTACGTTTAAGCTCAAAGATGATGTAGTTTGGATGACCATGTTTTTGACTTGTTTTGGATTTTGATATGTTTTGGATGTTTTTGGATTTTCGCATGATTTTGATGATTTGGATATGGATATGTGTGATGATATCAATGCTCTGTTTTGGTATTTTGTTGAAAACCAAGCTAAGGTTGATTAATCTGATTAATGGATTGATGATGATAACATCGTTGAGGATACACATTAATGCAAGGATAGTGGTAAGAAACACAAGGATTAGGATGGATATCCCAAGATGATGATGGATTGATTGGATTTGATTGATCAGGATTGATGATGATAACATTGTTGAGGATACACAACAATGTAAGGATAGTGTTAAGCAACATCAAGACTAAAATGATGATGGATTGATTGGATTTGATTGATCAGGATTATGAAGCTTGATTTGGAACAAAATCATTTTGAATGATTTTATGTGACATTAATGTGCAAATTAGATGTGACTGATATTGACTATTTGGATTGATGTTTGATGAAAGATGGAGCTTGATAAGGAATGTTTTCTTGTCAAAATATGCCATGGGCTAGTGATTTGGATTTTGGCTCACAAATGCTTTGACAAATTTGACTTCATGTTTTCCAATGTTTGGATCACCACATAAGTTGGAAGATATAGATCAAGATTTATTCCTAAAGCAAGATGTAAATATCTTCCCCTGGTGTCTAGAAATGTATGGAATGCCATGGGTGGATGCTTGTATAGATGTATGGATGGATGGATATGGTAAGCACACAAAGGATTCCAAAGATTATCTTGTGATAAGATAATAGGTTCGGATAGAGGAAGCTTATTTGGATAATTTCTTCATGGCTTAGATAATGTTAGATAGGATAGGATCAATGAAAATGACCCATGTCAAGATGTTTACCATAAGCAAGTGTAAAGTGTAAACCAAATTTTTTTAAGATCAAGATAAGTTGGACGATGGATGTAGATGGATGAAAATGGATTGGATAAATGGTTCATGGATGAATGGATTTATTATGGATAAGATGGATGGAATGTTGGATTTATTATGGATTGGATGAGATGCTTCCACCTGAACTAGCACACGCAGATGCTCGATTCTACACATGACACCTATTTTCTAGGTTTTCATCATGGTACTTGTCCAAAGCGCCACCATAGTGGTTTTCACTAGAGGAATTGTTTTTTTCTTTATTGTTTTCAATCCTTTTTATGATTTTTTTTGGATTTTCATATTTTTTTTATTATTTGTATTTCTTTGTGAAATTTTTTTAAGCTCATGCTGAATCACCTGGTGGTGTTGATGTAGTTGCTTCTATCATAATGTGCCATCGATATCCTACTTGAAGAAGTTGTTTTTCCAAGATACGTGCATTTGAATACAACTTTTGAGATTCCTGGTCTACTTTGTTGATAGCAGAGTTAACTTTGTCTTTGTGTGCACATCACAGTAGAGTGCCTTATGAATCCTTATGATGAAGGGTGGCTACCAATACATGGTCAATGTGAGAATTGGATGTCATGCATGGAGGTGTGGATGGAGTGTGTTTAGGAATAAAATATGGATTGGTTGATAGTTTGGAACCTTCGACTTTCCAAACTTGGGAAGATGAGAAATGATGGGTGGATACAAAAGTGTGCATAGAATTAGGACCAATCACTTGATATACTTTGTACGTCACTTGAGAAGCCTTATTTTTCCTTTGTGGACATCTTTGATGGATAATTTTCCCTTTTTTATTTTACCCCATAGTTTCTTTGAATAATGGAGTTTGATAGGGATAATCTTTCTTTGTATTCTTTAGTATCCATGTGTATTTGATTTGTCCATTATGCTTCTTAGCTTCTTTTGCTTTGATGATGTTCTTGCTTTGTTTCACATTTTTCTTTCAATTTCATTCCCAATTCATGGATGGGGTGATGGGTGGATGAAGATTCATGACATGGATAGTTGTAGTATTGGCATCAGTTTCATCATAAGGATTCTTTGTGCTTCCTATGTTGATGTTTACACTAGATAAAATTTCCCCCAGTATTATAGAGGTATCATTGATATTTTTATATCCCTTAATTGTCAAATAACCAAGACCTTGATGCTTAGGATTGCCAATAATATACACTAGTTGTAGGACACCTTGTTTATCTAGGCCTAATCCTTTCCCTTAATAATTCATCTGTTGAAACATTTTATTTGCAATAGGATATGATTTACCTTGGAAACAAGGTGCTACTCCTCTACTCTGTTGTGGATCTTTAAAGGTGATAGCTTCTTTATAAGTGATAGGATCCTCCATAAGTGGGATAACTTCCTGATTCATATCTTTGGCTTGATCTTGTGAAATATCAGATTTTAATGCTTCTTCAAGAGGTGTTGATGATTCACTGTCCACATAAAAGGCTCCCTCATGATTCATTTTTGATATGCCTTCACAGGATGTTTATGATTCACAACTTCTATAAAACCCTTCTTCATGACCCATTTCTGATATGTCTCTAGATTTTTCTATATCTTGATCATGTGTACAAATGTTGAGAGTAGGAGAATCTTGTTTCTTGGTAATGATACCAAGAGTATGAGATTCTTGTTTTAGTGGGAGTGAATGGTGACTCCCCAACATCCCCAAGAATAGTTGCGACCAAAACCACTTCCACAATAGAGAGAATGGCAAGAAAGCTTGCTTCACAATGCAAGATTGAATAATGGTTGAATTGACTAAAAATGCACATGAGATGCCTTGCTTATAAAGACAAGGTTGAGAGATAGGAGTGAATGGTGACTCCCTAACACCCCCAAGAAGAGTTGCAACCAAAACCACTTCCACAATAGAGAGAATAGAAAGAAAGCTCGCTTCACAATGCAATATTGAATAATGATTGAATTGATTAAAAATGTACACGAGATGCCTTGTGTCGGTTCTTTTTTACAATGTAACCAAATTTGTCTTCTAATCTACCTATGGAGTTTCCAATTCCAATCAGGGGCAGCTCAAAGGACTTGGACCAACTGACAAGGACTTTAAGAAGCCTCCTACACTTCGGGCTCTACAAGACCTGGGAGGGTAATCCCTTAATGTGTTTACAACCTCTGCACCATTATCATAAACAAAATTAACAATAGAAAATAATCTCACTCAATAGCTCAACATGATAGGATAATATCAAATAGAATCAGTTGTTCATCGATAATATCAACTACTTGGAGCATGAGATAACTACAATACAATCCATAGTATAAGATAGTCATTGATTTGCAATTTGTAGCAAGCTCTAGGAAAAGAAAAACAAATACTAAATCATATGGGTAATTACAACTTAGACCAGTGCCATATATCCATTGGGAAGGAGTCAAATTCATAAGCATTTAAAGGTATATGATAGATTTAACACACAACATATGAGATCCTTGACTACATTACCTTGTAATCTCATCAATATGTACTCTAACTCAATACTACTTATCAAATCCTTATACAGAACACATCCGCCTACAATCCCATTCAAGCATTTTAATTAATTCCTTGAATTAAAGCTAAAATAGAATCATACACACGACAACAGTGAGATGGATAAAACAACCCTTAGTTATTTTATTCAAAGTTTAGATATGCATGTACAATGGAGAGACATGAGCTTGAATCTTTCATTTCAAGTCAAATGCTAGTATTGTTATGCAACATTAAATCCCCATGAACTCAAAACCTATTACAGAATGATTCAAAACCTAAATTGCATTTCTCTCTAAAACCATTAGACTTTACAAGTTGCTCTGCAACTTCACCTAGACTCAGCAAAAAATTATCTAACTTTCTCCCTTGTACTTCTGGCCTTGAAATCCTTCTTATAGAAAATGAAGGAGCAAACAAGCATCAGGCCAGAGAGTACACATGTCACTAGCCAATTGGCACACTTGGAAAAGTTGATGCAACAATAAAGACCACCATAAACCCATGTCGAAACCACCATTAAAGCAAAACTGGAAACCATTGTAGCATCAGCATCTGATTTATTGATTAAATCATGCCAGTAAGTGTCTCATCTACCATTAAAGCTCACTTCATGCACTTCACGAACGACTCCAACCATATTTGACACAGACTTAAAACTAGTCATCGATCCTTCAGTTAGATCAAATGATCGAATGACCATCTTCAAACAAGCTGACATAGTCACGAATGTGGCAAATAAGGGCCCACCATACCTTATGCCATGAAGGAAATCCACATGGTAGTCGCCCGTGATATCGCAATCAGTAAAGATCCTGCAACTTTGGATCACGCGATGGAGGGCAACTATAGATCTTGAGAATCAATGATCTTGTTCCTTCAACAAAGTCACCAGCCTTATCATTATCCATCAAGCAACTTTTCCACTGAGATCATAAAATCTTTGTTGATTTGAAGCACGTGCATCTCACAAGCACTTTAGTAACCCACAACATAACATATTAAAACTGGGTTAAAGTATTTCATTGTTCCTTCGGCTCCACTAAATGAGACATGTGGTGATCACTCGCGATATCGTGATCAGTAGAAACCTTGCAAATTTCATTCATGTGATGGTGGGCGACCGTTGATCTTGACAATATTTGATTGATCATCACTTAAAATTCATCCCCATCAGCCTCTTTGGATAGGACACGTGGCACCCTCTTGCAATATCGCGATCAACCAAAGCAGTGTGGTGTGGTAATCACAGGATGGCGGGCAACAACTGGGATCAAAAGATAGCACATCAATGGTCACGTAAATTTCATCTTTTAGAAAGGGCACGTAGCACCTACCCGTGATATCATGATCAATAAAGATCTTGCAACTCTCAATCATGCGGTGGCGGGCAACTGTTGATATCTAAAGGAAATTGATCAATGGTAGTGCGAATCTCATCTCTCTACAAAATAAAACATTTATTAAAAGGACAAGGGGACATCACTAGGAGGATGGTAAACAATGACATAAGTTGTTTTAAAATGATGAAGCACGGGGTCATCCAAGACTCGAAGAAAATAAAACCCAGCGAAGGAAATAAAATATTAAGAGCAAAAGGACCTAGCCTAGACGAAATAATGGGGCATAAGTTGTTTTAAAAGCCTTCAAAAAATAATAGCAAAATAGATCCCACCCCAGGTGTAAAGTAAACACAAGGGTTTTACATGAAAATAAGGCTAAACCTCCAACCCTAGGAAAATTTTGACACCATGAAAGACCAGTAACATAAGTTAGAGGCATGAGTGAAACACAAGGAGAAAAATTTGAAGTTCCATCACCTTGCTTATAAAGGCAAGTGAGAGATAGGATTAGACAAGATTATGACAAGTGTCTTAATCCTATGACATGAGACAACCAACTACCTACGAATCATGCAATATAGCTAGATAAGATAAGTTCTAGAAAAGCCAACTAAGACTTCTAGAAAGAATCTTATATCCTAAGTAAACTTAATCATGTGAATACATCCCCTAATTACCTAGTGAGTGAATTAGCTAGGTACAAGAAATATATTCACACCAACACCCCCCTTTAAGTGCAACTTAGGGAGAAAATTATTATGAAAACTATGCAAATACTATGACTATGGGTCCCGACTACTAAGCCATGTTAGGTACCCATTTATAATGAAAATGCAATCAATGCAATCTATCACAAGCGGAGAAAAGGAGAAAACCCAATGGGACAAAACTCCTCTCCAAAAGAGAGAAAAACAAAAGGAAACAACATAATGTATGGAGGACTCAATGATACCCCCCAAGGACTACATCCATCATGTATATACAATCAATTATCCCCCAATAAGAGGGAAATAGAGAGATAAGATATCCCCCCCATAATATATGATCTCCTCCAAGTATCATTAATGTTTGAAGATAAAACATAATCCGATGCTCACAAACAATGTTTCTCCCCTTGGGAAGAAGATACACCAAGTATAATTGCAGGAAAGCTTCCCATTCTAGATAGGAAGAGGTAAGAAGAGGAATCCATATGTATGAAGATTATGTCTCTGAAATCTTCTCATGTGTTTCCAAGTTCTTGGATGATGAAGATGATATCACAATCCAATTAGGTACATGCCCAATCACAACAAATTGCACAAAAAACTAGGAACAAGTGGAAACTTATCTTGAACAAACTCCATAGACAAACATAAAGTGACAATAGTTGATCCATGACTATCATAAAATAGGAGAGATAGACCCTCAAATTGGTCCTCCAAATCTGCAATGTGAGAGTGCACAAACAAAGAAGCAATGCCTGTCAAATAGGAATTCCAATCAGGAAGACTATCAGATACCTATTGCAATGAATCACTGGAAGTACTCAATGACTCATCAACAAAAGATGAATCAGGAAGCTCTGAAGCATCTGCAATCTCCTCCAAAGGATCACAAGAATGGGTTACCAACTCTGAAGAATGAAGAAACCCATTTGAGTTGGAAAGAGGATCTTCAAGAGATGGAGAAGAATCATGGTCTCCATACACCTCTCTAATGTGAGTCCAAAGAGCATGAGGACATTCAAAGTGAATAAGTGTCTCCAAAATGTCATCATTTACATTTTCAAAAATAACTCTAAAGACTCTAGCCCTAAGGCCTTTCCAAATACAATACTCATCATTTCTACTAGGACAACGAACTTTATTAAACAAATATGACAATATATTCCACTCACCAAGATGAGTGAGAATTAAATTACTCCATTGCCTATAGTTTTCTTTCTCCAAAGTAATTAAGAAACCCATTTTGTTCAAGTGATGAGCTCAGAAGCCAAATATGGATATTTTTCTTCAACCTATAAAAATTGGTACAAAATTGCAAAATACCTTCAAAATATCTACACCACTGAAAATTTGACACTTCTAGCTTTCTGACGATATCTCATTTCTGAAAAATGACCTCTGTTTGCAAAAGTTATGATAAAATGAAAAAAAAGGCTATTTCCGGGCACTTAGGGCAATAAGAGGCACTGCTAAGGCTATCTAGGGTCATATTTTTGGCTCTATAAAAGATGGTCAGCCTTTTCTTTAATAAAATATGAAAACAAAGTTTAAAACTTTGTATCCACCTTAAAAGAAGTAAATCGACTTTTTTTTTATACAAAGATTTTAATAAAAGAAATTAATTCAAAACTTGCTTGGGTTGACAATGGTTTGGAGTATATAAAATTGTGACCAAACAATGAAAAGGTTCTCTTAAATAAACTATACCCTGCAACTATGATAGTCGATATGATGCCGACCATTCAAGAGATAGTCAATGATGTGGGATGGATATTCGGTAGTTATGTTGACCAAGTTAACTGATACCTGTTGATGGAGTATGTGATAGTCGATTTGATTATGACTAGTAATATGCCATCCAATGCAAGAATGACCGATGATTTGACCATGTGGGGTTCAGATCCAACAGGTGAGATATGCTGGCTGCAATTTTTTTTAAAGCCCCACAAAAAATACAAAATGCTTGAAACAATTGATTTTCCCAATGAAATAATAAAAATGCAAAAAAATATTTTTTCAATAATTTTTTCTGCTAATAAATATTTTGACCTAGGAGACCGTACGACCTATCTAGGCAATTTTTTTTCCTCAAAAACAAATTTTACCAAAAATGGATGAATTGGTAGTCAAAATTTGTCTGTGAGGCCTTCTGAGCGCAATGGTGATGTAGATTTGGGCCCAAAGTGCTCTGAAAATTTAGTGACCTCTTGGATCAGCTACTCTTCACACTTTTTCAAACCCTTCATAGATCAGCCAAAACATATCCAAATTTGATGAAACAAAAGGAAAACTTGACTTTCTTTGATGCCCTAGATTCAACCGAGGTCAATGAAACCCCAATATGCACCCAACAAAATCTTCAATCAAACAAAATACCCTCATATTTGGGAAAGAATCTACAACACTTGGAGCTCTAATACCATGTGGGAGTGAATGGTGACTCCCCAACACCCCCAAGGACAGTTGCGACCAAAACCACTTCCACAATAGAGAGAATGGAAAGAAAGCTTGCTTCACAGTGCAAGATTGAATAATGGTTGAATTGATTGTGTAGACATCCAAATTTGGACACTTAATTTATCCAAATTTATCACTTTTCATCTAAACATCCTCTTATTTTGAGTTAATTAAGTAATATTATTATTATTTAATTAATATCTTTAATTCTGCCACATCCCTAAGGTATTTAATTAATAATTAAATACCTTACTCTCCTTAATCCTCTTTTCATCAAATGAATTAAATAAATATTACATTTATTTAATTGCTCACATGTCTTTTTCATCTAATCCTAATCCATCTCTTAATCTCTTCATTAAGGATGTGCACATGCCTAATCCTTGATTAGGATGTGTCACATCCTCCAACTTTTTCAAGTTGGCTTCTAATCCACATTAACCCCTAATTATCCTCTAATTACTAATTAGTTAAACCTAATTAGTACCTTGGTCAACTCTCCCCACCCCCCAAGGAATTTTTAATTCCTTTTTATCCACCCTAGGCTCCTCTCTTCCCCATGTGAATTTTTAATTCACTTTTATTATTCCTAGAATCCCCTTTTCCCATGCATCTTCTAGAACCTTTGACTTGTCATATCAAGTCACATGTGACAAATTCCCACCTTTTGGGAACCTTGTCTTATCCACTAGATTCTTCCAATCATTGTGAATTTTTAATTCACTTTTATTCTCCCAAAGCTTTCCCTCTCCCCATGTGATCATTGAAAGGTCACATCAAAGTACTTGGAAGGTACTTGTCCTTCCTCCACATCATGTACCTCTCTTCCACATCATCTACACATCATCCTACCTTTATCCTCTTCACATTCCACATGTCAAAATGTGAGGGCTTGTGAGTCCTCAACTCACCTTAGCCCTTCATCTTGACCTTGTTGGATAAATATCAACCATTGAATTCTCTAGAGAATTCAAATTCCTCTATAAATACCCCATCCTCTAAGATATTCTAGGGAGACTTAGCCATTTTGCAACTAAATGCTGCCATTTTGTGCACTCATCTAGCCATCAACTTTCATCCATTTGCATCTACATTCAATCATATAATCAAGATTTGCATTTAGCCATATCAAGAGCCATCAAGAATCATACAAATCAATCCAAATCAAAGGTCAACTAAGGAGTTTCAACTACAAGAAGGAAGGTATATCTATTTGTCTTCATTTAATACTTTCCTCTTTGCATTTACAAATTTCTTAGGCTAATCTTGAGGTGTTTCCTTATGTTTTTCCATTGCATTTTAATTGCTTAGAAAGGGTTAGACATTTAGGATATCACAGATTGAAAATGTACATGAGATGCCTTGCTTATAAAGGCAAGGTTGAGAGATAGGATTAGACAAGATTATGACAAGTGTCTTAATCCTATGACATGAGAAAACCAACTACCTAGGAATCATGCAATATAGCTAGATAAGATAAGTTCTAGAAAATCCAACTAAGACTTCTAGAAATAATCTTATATCCTAAGTAAACTTAATCATGCGAATATGTCCCCTAATTACCTAGTGAGTGAATTAGCTAGGTACAAGACATATATCCACACCAACAGTTTTGAATGAAGATCATCTATATGTCCATTAGTAGGAAGAATCTCATGGGTAGATGGAGGAATATGTTCTATATGGATATGATCATAATTTACGACATCTTGTATAGATAGGAGAGTGTCCATTAGATAATTGTAGTTACTAGTATCTTGGAGATACAAATTCTTGATCTTGATTAATTTTGGAATTACTTTTGACATGCTTTGGATCAAGTTCTTGACTTGGGTCAGTTTCAAAGGATGGCTTGCTTACAAAGGGTTCTTGGATGTCTTCATTAGGCATAGGAAGTGGCTCAATATCCTCTTGATCTTTGAGTGAATTTGGATCAAGTTTTGAGTTGAGGATCCCTTTAGTATCTGTAACCATGAGGTCACAGGATGTCAATATGCCTTGGAAAGGACCATTTCTAGACTTTGGTAAAAGATGTTGATCATGATTTGGAATAAATTCTTGAGATATGTTCTCTAACTCATTATGTGATGTAGAGACATTTTCAACATGATCATTGGTCAATGGATCATGGATTATATAAATAGGATCAAATAATTCTAACACTCCTTGAAACAAATCATTTCCGAATATTGTTGAGGGGTTTTTATTATGACTAAAAAGAAACTCTTGATGTATGTTGAGTTGATCATAAGATGAGGTAGAAAAATATTCAAGGTGCTCATCGATGGATGGATTTTGATCATTGTTTTCAACAATTATGGTGGAGAGATTGCCAATGATATCACTAGTGGTTTAATCTTCATCATTGTCCTTAATAGTTATTATTTTTTGATCAATAAGGTCTTGGTTGAGATTTTTGAGTCGAATACAATTTGATGTTGTGTGTCCCTTTATTTTGTGAAAATCACAAAGGTGCTTCTCATTATACCCTGGTGGTTTAACTTGGGGCTCTTGATAATTCTCATAAATAAGGATTTTGATGATATTTTCTTGTACCAACTATTGCATGACTGATTTGATTGGTTCCCCAAGTGGTGTGTATTTTTGTTTGTTACCTTGTGAGATCTGTACTTTAAATTGACCTTGTGGTGATTGATTTTGGAGATGTGATGATTGATCTTTGAGATGTGGGGGTTGGGTTTGTTGTTGATGTTGTTGATCTTGATAACCAACTTCTTGACATTGGAGATATTGTTCTTGATGCGGTTGTGGACACAACTTAATGTTTTGATGACATGGTCCTTCTACATTGTGTAGATTTTGGGGTGGAGATGTCTCTAGGTGCAATTAATAAACTATTTTGGTAAGTGTAGCAATTTGATCTCATAAAAATTGGTCTTTATTTTGATTTTGACACCCTTGATATAGTTGATTTGGTTTTTGTTCAAGCACATTTGGAATGTATACTTGTGGTGTTTGTATGGGATCATGAACAAGTTGATTTTGGACAATGTTTTAATTTGGGATGGTGTTCAGATTTGGAATTATAGGTTGAAATTGAACATTGTTGTGGTTGGGAATCACATTGCCTTGATTTAGGTAACTTTGATTTTGCATGGTGTTACCTTGACTTGGATCAATACATGGAGTCGTTAACATATTGTTTGGAATTTGAACAATATTAGTATGATTCATAAACATATCTATCCCAAATTTTACCAAGTGTGGATTCAAAATGTTCATGTTTGGTAAAGTTGTACTTGGTATATTCAGATTTGGCATGTATGGATTTGGTGGGATAATGTTGTTTTGTTGAAGACTCATGCATTGATTGTTTGGTTGATAGATTTGTAGGTTTGGACTTTGATTTAAATCTGCCATAGGAAAAGGTGTTTCAAAATTTAGATTGGGCATACTCACATTTGTTGTACCATTGAGGTTTGTACGAGATAATGATGTCATGTATAGATTGCATAAATGTGACTTTTGATAATCAATTGGAATTATAAGGCTTCAATAGTTTGGGTGACCTAGATCACTCATGATGTATGTATCAAGTTTATATTCCATGTTCTTCTTGTGTTTTGACCTTGTTGACCTCTAAGGGATTTAGGACCAATGATGAGATGAAGGATGAAAGGGGTGAATGATATGGGTGTTGAGCTTTTAAGACCCTTGGAAGAATACTAGACTTTAGGATTCTTTGTATTTTTTGATTTGGATTGGATTTGATTTGATTTGGATAATGGACTTATAAACCCCAAGATGTTGGATGTTATCTTGGAATAAACTTGTCCACAAGGAAGATAATTTAACTAAATGGGTGAGGAAGGAGTCATCCCTACACACTTAGCCAAACAAAGTGATTTTGATGTTGATTTGAAGGATTTTACCAAAAGTCCAATATGAATGATTTTTCCAGTGGTTCAAAAGTTTTTTGTGAGATGGGTTTTTGATTGATGTTTGAGATGGACGAAATGATTGGTTTGATCCTAAATGAACCTAAGAGGGACCTTGTTTATAAGGCCAAGATAGTGAAGAAAATGCTTTTCCCTAAGAGTAGTTCAAACCAAAAGATCAATGTTTGCTCAAAAGACCATAAGACAAAAGATTAACAAGCACATGTGTGGGGTTCAATGTTTGCTTTTACCACATCCAATGTCTTTCTTAAGTTTCAAACTAAATGTCTATATCTCAATTCCTTTTCATTCCACGAGGTCCATTATGTGAAAATCAAAGAATCAAAGGCATAGTTCCCTAATGTTGACTTTAGAGAGAAAATTAAGATATAAATCCAAATACTTAGAAGCCTCTAAGGATGAAATCCCTAGGGACAAGCAGTAGCACTTGGATTTTTTTTCAAATGTATTTGCTCCTACTAAAGGGTTTGAAATTTGATGTCCTTGTTGAATGTTTGTCTTCAAGATTTTGGATCCAAGCAAAGTGTTTTGATTCCAAAATGATGCACAACCCTAGGATAAAAAGAGACAATATTTGTTGAATTCCCACTTGGGTAAATCCAACTGTTCCTATTCTTAGTGGATGATTAGAATCTTGAACACAATGGATCCCCTCCACAACACACACTTCTCCGGTCAACCAAGATTCAATTCTCATGAAACTCCCATGAAGAACTTCTCATCTCTACTAAAAACCTCAAAAATGTAGGACGAATTTAGAACTATTGTTCTTGTACCAACTAATAGTAAGGATTTTGGCCTCTGTACAAATTGGTTCCTAGTCAAGGTGATCAAGGACATGGCACCTTGCAAGTGTGCAATAATCCACTAAAGGCTTTAATCAATCCTACTAGGGTCTCCTATACTTTTTAAGGTAGTACCCTGTTTTGAAAGACATTGTATGGCTAAGGCCTACATACCATGAGGACTTGACAGCTTAGTCTTATCCATTTGTATATTGGCCCAAGTGAAAAACCGATTGGAGTCACCTTTGAATTGGTATTAGGCAGGACTCTCTAATGGTAAACAATAGCAAGAAAGCATACCCATAGTTCGATCAATATTTGTTTGCGTGGACAAAGAGAGAACACACACAATATACTTAACTCACACTAGCAAGCTTTATTCAATTTTAAGAGCCCAAATTGAAGTGTGGAGGAAATATTTTATACAACTTAATATCACCAAAATATTTTTGATTCTCAAGATCACCATCAAGCATGAGAGAAGTACATATGCCTTTTGAATGATATTACTTTGTAAAAAATATTACAAAACATGAAAAAAAAATGTTCATTTTAGACCTCAAAAGCAATAATGGATTCTTTTTATAGCACCAATTTGAGTGTTTGAAGTTGTTTTACTCAATTCTTAAATCCAAAACCAACTCTAGTAAATTCTTAATGTTCTTTTTAACCCTTTGATTGTTCTTTTTAAAACCCAAATGAAATTTATTTGAGTCCTAAAAACTTGAAGATAACAAAATCCTTAAAGATGGGATTATAATTGTTCCCAAAGTGTTTAAAAACACTTGTTACAATCATTTGATAATGCCATAAGAAGTCTTCTCTTTTTTTCCTAATTTTCCTAGACAATGGATATTAAATTATTTTCACTTCAATGCTCCATGCTACTCTTAAATCCTGGAAGCCATGCTCAAAATGTTAGATGAGAT
The DNA here is from genome assembly GCA_007258455.2 of Sequoia sempervirens. Classification (NCBI taxonomy): domain Eukaryota; kingdom Viridiplantae; phylum Streptophyta; class Pinopsida; order Cupressales; family Cupressaceae; genus Sequoia; species Sequoia sempervirens. The sequence goes on along the minus strand of VDFB02026320.1, from coordinate 52,258,030 downwards.
CAAGAAACAAGAATATATGAGGGTTAGATGAATGATTAAGCATAAAAACCCTAAAATTTAGACCACGTTACAATGTGTTTTGACTTTAGGTGTAAAATTGAAAATTTTAACTCTACAAAAATTGAGAAACACTTACACCATTTCATAGCTTATGAAATTCTACCCTATTTCAAAAAAAAAAAACTTTGAAAAAGACCTCCGTATGACCAAGATATGGCCATTTTAAGATTGATTATAAAAGCACTAAAATAGAGAGCATATGAGCTAAAACAGAGACTAGATGCACTAAAACAAAGACCAGATGCACTAAAAAAAGACCATATGCACTAAAACTAAGACCAAATACACTAAAAATCAGACTAGATGTGCTAAAACTCAGACCAAATGTGCTAAAACTCAAACCAGATGCGTTAAAATATCTTGTATATGTGCTAAAAATGGAGGTAAATGAGCTAGAAGATGTCACATATGTGCTATAATAGAGCCTGGATGTGCCTAAAGTCACCACCTATGCACTAAAAGAAGCCACAGGTGCGCTACATCGAGATTCACGACCAAACTTGTTCATGAAAACTTTCCAGAAAACATTAAAAACAAGGCTAAGCCCCACGATGGGAACCAAATTGTGAACAGTTGATCTAGATCAGTTCAAACATGGACAGACAACACAATCTTAATCATCAAACACATCTAAAACAGTCATTCCCCATGCAATTCATTGAAATGAAATGAACAAGAAAAAAAGAGAAAATATCAAATAAAATCTATTGAAAGCTAAGTAATCTTATCCAAAACATTCAAACCCTCAATCCCATGGGGGAATTGGTGCTACTTTGATGTGGAAAGTGTCCCTTTCCCAATTCCTTGCAAGCTTTGATGAATTTTGATGAATATTGATACTCCTTGATGAAATTTGACCATAACCTAGCTAAGATGGATGAAAGCTATGAAAAATTTGATGAAAGATGGATGAATTTGCTCAAAACCTGTAGATAATGACTTTGCATAAAGTTGTGGATCCAAAATCAATAGAGGAGCTCTTTATTTATAGGAAAGATGGAGGAATGAGAAGCATGAAGGATGTGGGATTAAAGATAAACCAATAAGAATGTGCCACTTGTCAACATGCTATTGAAGAGAGGTGGAGCACATTTTGATCAATGTGCAAATAAATGAAATTAGATGGAAATTTGAAATTTGAAAGATGGCTTGTGGAAGAAGATATTGAAAGATGAGTTAATGCCACTTGTCTCAAGAAAAAAGACATGTAAGAGCTATAAATGCCATGTTGGAGGACAAGTCCTTTTGGGAGGGAGATTTCAAATGGAGGGAATATTCCAAAGAGATGCACTTTTTGAATGGAAATAGAAGAATTTATAAATCAAATAAATTAATTTACTTGTGCAAGTTGCAAAATCTAGAGGATTTTATGGATTAGAGTTAGAGTTAATCAATATTTAACTAACTTAGATAGTGTGTAGCCTTGAGTTTTAACTATTTTAATGATGCAAAACAACTAAAATGAAAATGCAAAAACACAAGGAACACCTCAAAAGATTAGCCTAAGGAATTGTTAACACAAAGAAAAATAGATGAAATTGTGTAAGTGCTTATAGCTTCTCCATATTGATGAATCCCTTGGTTGGCCCTTGATGTTTAAGATCCTTGTGTGCTCTTTGGATGGCTATGAAAGATGAGCAATGTGATAGAATGCAATGCTAATGGATAGAATGAATTAACTAAGTGAGAGGAAATGCTTGTGAATTAAGTGCTAAAAACTGATAGCATGTGGGTGTAAAAAAGAATAAGTGTTGAAAATTCCTTAGAAGAGGGGTATTTGTAGAGGAATTTGAATTCTCTAGAGAATTCAATGGTTGAGATTTAGCCACCAAGGCCAAGATGAAGGGCTATGGTGAGTTGAGGACTCACAAGCCCTCACATCTTGACATGTGGAAGGTGAAGTGGCTTATGATAAGATGATGTGTAAGTGAGGTGGAAGGAGGGTACATGATGTGGAGGAAGGACATGTACCTTCAAGTACCTTGGGGGATGAGAAGATTTCCTCAAAAAGAAAATTCTTGTCCCCAAGTGAGAATGAAAGTGACATTTGAGTAATTTTGGAATTCCTCAAAAATCTTCATGGGAAATGAGAAGGTGGTTGGAGAAATAAACATGGATTAAAAATTCACATGCTTGGGAGAATCTAGTGGATAAGAGAGAGTCTCCAAAAAGGTGGGAGTTTGTCACATGTGGATGAGGTGACAAGTCAAGTGTTCTAGAAGTTGCATGGGGATAAGGTAAGTCTTGGAAGGATAAAATGTGAATTAAAAATTAACATAGGGAGGAGAGAGACCTAGGATGAATAAATGTGAATTAAAAATTCACATGGGAAAGGGGGTCAATGCTAAGAAAGACAAATGAAAAGGTTGACTAAAAAGGCAAGCCAAATGTGGCTAATGACTTTGTTAGGTTGTGCAAACACATGATTAAGAAAGTTAATGAAAGATTAGAGGCAAGTGGGAGATTATAAAGGATGTGACATTAATCCCTAATTAAGGGGATGCACATCCCAATCATGAATTAATTAAATTAATCCAGATTAGAAAGAGAATATGGAGGATGTGACAAGGAGAGAGAAAAATGAAGAATTTAAAATTTATTTTATTCAAAAAGGTTAAATGACTAAATTAAATAAATTGATATATTTATTTAATTTAGAGATGAAAATGTGGTAATAGTATTTAATTATTGAATTAACTACTTTAGGGACCTTATGCAGACCATGAAATATTAATTAAATGAGTGATTTAATTAATACTGACTAAGATGATGAGGTGTATGAGTTAAAGGGATGAATAAGGAGACAAATTTGACTATATGGAAGTGGTCAAATTTGGATGTCTACATTTTTCCCCTCTTCGAAACACTGTTAGGATAATAGGGTTTCGAAGAAAATAAAATGCAGATGACTCTATAAAGGAAGCGACCAAAAAAGAGATGTCCTAGCATAGGGGAGGCCATGTGAGTTGCTCAAATGGAGGGAAGTGAAAGGGGATGCCCCAGTCTCACTGGAGAAGGCTCATGATGGAGGAATGGAGAAGAAAGATAGGGTATGCCCCCTTGAGGAGGCGGATGCGGAAGAGAAAGGGGGTCTTGGGTGACTTCTTGAAAGTATAACATGGTATATGTCATTGGAAAGAGCATGAAAAACCAAGAATATTGGCATTTGAATGGAGTCAAATGGACTCATGATTTGCAAATGGCAGTCTCAGGAAGATAGAGGATGGGAGAATTAGTTAGAGGAAGAAAAAAATAAAAGGGAAAAAATACCCTTCATTTAAAAAAGGTAAAAGAGGGGGGAAAGTAAATATAAGGTAATTTCAGAAATTACCTCACCATATTTGCATTGCTAGCAGTTAAGGAAGAGGAGAGAAAAGGAAGAAGACAAAGAGCAACGATGTCGTAAGATTATGACTCTGATATCATTCACCAAGCGGATGAGGTGCAGAGGTTCCACACCCACTATGCAGTGCCTTGCCAGGTTAGTAACAAAACCCCTCTTGTGTATTTTAAGCATTTGTAGCACTTTTTCGAATGTTTAAAAAAAATGTAAAAAAAAGGTTTTGTTGTCAAGTTAGAGAGGAAAAATGGGTAGGAACTAGAATTTCAGGTTTTGCAATGGATTAGGGGTATGATAGAGCAAGGCATGGGTTTGAGAGGGGAGAATTCAGCCCACTGTGGAGTGGCGCAGCCCCTGGTTGGGACAGACCACCCCATGGTGGGGCGTTTCTGCCCTGGCTTGTGGCACTTCTACCCCAGCTCGGGGTAGGTCCGCCTCGTACGGGGGTGCATTCACCCCAGCTTAGGGAAGAGGCACCCCATAGGTCAGGGCGCATCCACCCAAGCTTAGGGTAGAGTCACCCCACAGGTCGGGGCACATTCACCCCGTCCTGGGGCAGAGTCGCCTCAAAGGTCGGGGTTCTTTCGTCCCAACCCGAGGCATAGGTACCCCAGCCTGAGGCACATCCACCCTGACCAAGGGTGGAGGCACCCCACCCTAGGGCGTAGCCACCCCAGATCAGGGCAGAGGTGCCCTGTAGGTCGGGGTGCATCCGCCCTATCTTGGGGCGGAGTCGCCCCGCAAGTTGGGGTGCATCCAGCATAGCCCGGGTGGATTTTCCCCAACCTTGGGCAAGTCTGCCCTGGCTTGGGGTAGGTCCACCCCAGCCTGGGATGGGTTCACCCCTAGTGAAGGCACATCTATCTTGACGGGGGGTGGAGTCGCCTCAACCAGGGAAAAAATGCCTTGACTCGGGGCAGGTCTAGCGATGTAAGGAGGGAGGAGCTAGGAAAATGCAGAAGAGATAGAGGGCAAAAAGATAGTGTTTTAGGGTTGTGAAGGAAACTGACAATCTAGTTAATATGGATGCAGAGCTTTGAGCGATTACGAACACATGAGCAGCAGTCGGAGGCACTGGTAGCGACTATGGCGACAATGACCGAAGTAGATCATGCAACCTTGGAGCATGTGGGGTTATTGCACTTTTTATAGTTCTCGGTGATGAGAGTGTATCGAGCAATGCTGACAACACTGATAGAGAGATAGAGTTCAGTGACCTCTACCTTCCATCTTCTGATGGGGGAGATGACAATGACGTTGGAGGATGTATGGCACATCCTGAGGTTGCCCATAGCAGGGTGGTTAGTGAGCGATGTGGTATTGAGAGGGGTGGAGTTAGATCACACCATTTTAGTGTTATTTGGAGATGAGGATCTGCCCATACAAAATGGGAAGTTGGACTTGGACAGATGTTTGTCAGTGGGGGTACCACCCCTACTATTATTTCGGTGTGGGCTGATTAGTGGGATATTACTGCTGGACCATAGCAGGAAGTTTTGTAGTCTATGATACATGGAGGTGATTCAAGATATTGTCGAGTGGTGCAAGGGACAGTTCTCATGGGGCATTTGTGTATTAGCACAGTTATACAGAGACATGCATGTGATCTGTTACCGACAGTCACTAAGTGTGACTCACATGACCCTATTATAGGTATGGACATGGGAGCATATTATGGTGATGAGACCCCTAGTGGTTTGATCTGTATAGGATCTAGACTAGATTGCAGTATTTAAATGCTTAACTTTTACAATTCTTTTACAATGATTATTCCAAGTTAATTAAATCAAAATTAACTTATGGAAATAACAAAATGAAAGTAATAACAAGGTGATTATAACAGAAATTAACAAAACTGAGAGAAGATGAGAGAGAGAAGAAGAGAAGTGCAAACAGTTGATAACGGAGTTCGTCACAATGTGACTACATCTCCGGGTCCACTCCAATAGAGAGACCGATCCGATTAACTCCAAAAATCAATTACAATAGCACCATAACCATTTTCCAAGCACTTCGGCAGCGTAACGAAACTCTTACATGCAAGAATGACTTGAAAACTCTCCAACAAGACCTCTCTTTCATCACCTCAGCATCAGGACTTCATCACCTGAAAAAAACTTGAATTCTACTCTCACCTCACACCCCCTTTTATACAATTTTTTTTCTCAAATTGGTCTTTAACCAATTGATTTTGCAATATTCTCCCTATCTCCCATTTTTACATTTTCAAACACCAAATCCCCCTTACATAGTAAAAATACTTGAAAAATCCTTATAAATCTCCCATAAATACATAAAAATCAATTTAAAAATAACCCCCAATATCTATAAAATAAATTTAAGCCCCTTAATTTTCAACTCCCGGGCTTATTCTGTTTGGGAAGGGTTTTGGTTAATCCTTAAAAAGGATTCTTGTTTTTTTTTTTTAATTTAAAACTAGGAGTTTGTTTTAAAAGCATAGGTATTCGGTTTTTGGACAGTCAACAAATACAACCGATGCTAAATACATTTTGAAATTGTCGAATGGTGCAGCGGTCGCCCACATTTTGTTGGGCTCAGTGGTTCCGGGTTCAACTCCCAGCCGTCGGGTCTTTTGCAACCAATTGTTGAAAATAACATAACAAAACAAAACTGTCGCCGCTAATAGTTGAAAGCGTTGGCTTTGGTGCAACGGTGGTCGCGGACGTTTCGGGGGTGAGTGACACGGGTTCAAATCCCCTCTACTCCTTTTAACAAACATAACAAAGAATTGCTCGTCGCCGATAGAAGACAAATCCATGTGCCGCACCAGGAGGGTGCCACATGGCAAGATTTGACTGGATAAACTCGACGACATAACTGCTGACTCAGATGCCAAGCGACGCTGACTGGGATGCCATCGTGCTAGCTGACTGGGATGCTAATGGAATACAAGATGCCACGTGTCAACACTTCATTCCCTGATAGAGATGACTGGATGTCGACATGTCTGCCGATTAGCTGATGACGTGGAATAGACGTGGCATGATGACATGTCAACTGACGTGACCTGCTGACTAGACGATGACATGGCATACTGACTGGACTACCAACTGTGCTACGGACTGCTGACTGGATCTGCTGGCTGATCGTACGGATGACACGTGTTGCTATGTGATTGGTCCGTACAATTCCAACGTGGAAGCCACATGTCAATTCTGATTTGGCCATTTCACAGTTCGTACAGTACGGAATGCTGACGTCAGCATCCGTATGGTCCACCTCAAAAAGTCAACTACAAACTTTGACCGCTGATAACTCTCGCATACGATGTCGGATTTCGATGAAACGAACACCATTGGAATCGTGTCGACGAGCTCTTCGCGATGACACTGACTTTGAAGATTTTTGATGATGCCATTTTTTCCTTCTGGACGCCCCTGATTCTAGTTTGACCGAAGGTTTGACTGGCTATAACTTGTGCAAACGGACTCCTTTTCGCTCCGTTCAAGTTGCATTGGAATCAGGACGCTGAGCTCTTTCTGATGGTGTAGATTCTGGAGAAAAATGAGACACTTCAATTTTCACTAAAAAATGTCCACCGGATCATGGTTAGGGGAGGAGAGGATGATGATAGGGAGCCTATGGCTTGGGGGTATGGGGAGGCGAGGGGCTGGGTTTTTCAATATGAGATGTAGGGGGATATAGACATGTGGAGGAGAGTGATGGATGGCTTGTAGGAGAGGGACATAGTATGGTGTCTGTATATGTATTGACGGTTCAGGGGATGGATGGAGGAGGAGGAGAGACATCAGGGCTATTTTATGAGCCAGTGCATCTTGACTGGGATCCAACTGTGCATAGTGGAGGTGCATCAACCAGACAGAGTGTTGAGGCAGTTTGGGCTAGTACAGGATATTCTGGAGGCACCCCGTCATGTTTCGTTGACTTACCAGAGAGTGATCACGGGGAAATGCTTTTACACTGAGGGATGCTAGTGTATTGTGGGTAGAAATAGTGCAAGTTCCCTATTGAGGGAGGGTTGTTGGGGTGGAGGATGTAGGAGTGACAATATGGTATGCCTGGTGGTTCTGCAACTACTGATAGGAGAGGATTACATTGACAGTGCCTATTGTAGGAGCTTTAGGATTCAGATAAGAGGATGAGTGTCGGTTGGCTAGGGAGGGTGGAGATAGGAGGAGATAGGCATAGAGGGGAGGAGAGGCAAGGGCAGTAGGACAACATGAGGATGCAAAGGGTGTTGGTCAGCATGGCAGAGGAGAGGATGAGGCTGGGGTGGTAGGACAGACAAAGAGGAGGAGGAGGAGACAATAGAGGAGGGATAGGGTGATGATGGATGTGGGGGAGGAGATGGATGTAGTAGGACCCAATGGTGGGAGAGATGTAGTATGACATGAGGGTGGGATAGGTCCAGAGCCAGATGTAGCATGACAGGATGATGGGAGTGAGCTAGAGGTGGAGATGGTACATGTAGTGGAGGGAGTAGCAGTTTAGTAGAAAGGCATAGGAGGTGGAGTACGGTGGAGGTGAGTGTAGGTGAGGGTTGAGCAGGAGGAGGTGGGAGGGGGTGGACAACATGATGGAGCATAGGGGGAGATTGAGGCCAGGGGATAGCTAGAGAGGATGGTGAGGAGGAGATGACGGAGGAGGGTCCAGATTGTGGCAGAGTAGGGGCCTTCTGTGCTAGAGATAGGGGTAGCAAGGATGAGAAGGAGCTAGAGGGGGAGGCGAGGGTTGTAGGAGAGCCAAGGAGATAGGTGAGGGTGGGGAGGAGATGACAGCTAAGAAGGATTTAGGTGAGTAGGGTCGAGCGGGTACAGGATGAGGTAGAGGTTGATGCGATGGATGTAGATGGCCCAGATGTGGAGGTGTTGGAGGTAGAGCCATTGGAAGCAGTTCATTATGTGGATTTAGAGGATCTTACTGCTCAGTTGAGAGGAACTAAGGAGAGGCTTTAGATTATAGATCAGAGGTTGAGGATAGCTGAGGCTGAGGTGATCAGACTCAGGGCTAAGCTAGCAAGGGTATAGGCAGCGGGTTAGAGAGATTATGGATTTATTGTTGACCACCTATTCACATAGGTAGCGTTGGTGGAGAGGGAGAGAGATGGACTATGGGCTGACATACGGGGGGTACAGGATGAGTTGGCTACTATGAGTTGGGACCGTGATAGATTACAGGAAAAGGTTGTTATATTATAGGCTAGGGGGAGCCAATAGATTAGGGGCCATTAGACACTAGGCAGGAGCTAGAGGAGATGAGGGGTCAGATATGCATGACACAGGGGGAGAGAGATGTAGCACTGGCATGGGTGCAGGCCATGGAGGTAGAGAGGGATGTAGCCTAGGCACAAGTGCAGGTGTTGTAGAGTGAGAGGGAGGTGGTAGAGGCACATATATAGTCTCTTCAAAGGAGGAGAGAGGAGGCAATTTCAAAGGTATCGACACTATAGAGAGAGCGAGATGCATCATATTTAAGATTACAAGAGCTACAAAGAGATAGGGATGTAGTAGTGGCTCAGTCATAGGCCACACAGAGGGATAGGGATGCTACAGAGTTGTAGATGCAGATGCTACAAGGAGAGCAGGATGCAGCAGTGGCTTAGTTGTATTCAATACAGGTTGGCGATGTGATAGGGGCAGACATACATGGGTTACAAAGGGAGAAGGATGCAGTAGTGGCTAGGGTAGTGGTTGTCAAGGAGATGAGAGATTGGGTTCATGAAGAGATGGCACAGTTATGACTATCCCAGGAGGCCTAGGAGCGGGAGAGGAGAGTGATAAGTAGAGATCAGGATAGGTATCATCAGGAGCAAAAATTTGCTCGGGTTCAGGTTGCTGAGTGAGAGGAGAATAGGAGGAAGGAAATATTTTGGATAGCCTCTATTATCATGCAGTTCTAGATCTGGAACAATGAATATTTTGGTACATTCTGTAAACACCACAGATGCCAGTGCCATCCTAGACACTGGGGACGTGGACCCGAGGTTTCAGTGAGTCATGGGGGATTTTTCTAGGTAGGAGATCAATACCTAATTCACCTCAGAGATCAGATGTGGGTAGCTCATTCGACAGATGATAGGCTATTGAGTTTTTGACAAGTGTAGGGTGGATGGATAGTTCAGAGTGACAACGGTTATTTTGAGAGCCTTGTACTGATATTTCATCTTATGATTTTGTATATGATGGACATGTATTTTGATGCTACCAATAGACATTATTTTGTGATGGAATTTTGGATTTTGATATATTTATATGATATACATATCAGCCCTTATTGACACCATGTTCATGCATTGGATGGATGATTTGATATATGCATATGTTTTATCTATCATGGTTTATGTGGATGTTTATGTGTGGATGCTTATTTGATTTGTTGATGTGTATGCATATGTTTATGATGGCTTATGTGGATGCTTATTTGATTTTTTACATGTATGTATATGTTTATGAGAGCTTATGTGGATGGTTATATGAATGTTATATACATGTAGGATGTGGTGTATTATGAATCTAACACTTTGTGATGCAGCTGGCGATGTATGTATGAATAGTAGAATGAACCTAATATGTGTGGATCTAAAAATGATAATGCACCTGTAATGGATTTAAAGCTATAATGAATTAATAATGCGAATAGTAAATTATGAAAGGTAATAACACATGATCATAAGTGTTAATAAGGACTTACATGATAAAAAGGGGGGAAGATGTATGTGTAGTGAAAGTGGAAAATGGGTCTAATTTGGCACCTGTCAATAACCCTTAGTATCTTGAGAAGAACAAGAGATAAAAGGTAAAGTATTTGCACAACAAAAATCATAAGGTGAATGCAAGGCAATAATAATGATTATGAAATGCAATCCTAATATGATTTGCCATATTTGGAGCACTAATTTTTTCTATGGCATAAGACACCAAGTGCCAGGGTATAGGCAACCAAGGCAAGTTAGCATCTAATGCATGAAACAAACACACAAACAAGAAGGCTATCCCAACACCCCAAAGTGGTGAAGACTTTGGTTGGGCCATGCATTGGGATAACCACAAGCACAAAGGGATGTCCCAACGTAACACAAGATCACATGGGTCTTAGTGGATACTATGTGGGGCAACCTAATAGACATCAACAATAAAAGATCAAGATATTCCCCTATTTGAATTAGCCAAAACACACCATAATATGATAGATTATGGCAGCCTTAACTAATTGTAATAGGGAGCTCAATGATAAACAAAAACCAAAAGCATCAAAAGATTGCAATCAAATTTCAAACATCCTTTGCCATAGGATCAAGAGGATGGATGGGGTTGATGAGGTATGTTAGGAAGGATGTATCTTGTTGAGACCAAATATGATGGATACTAAACTAAAAGATCATTATGACACGAGATGCTCAAAATTGATTTAATCTCCTGACATAGGTGGTTCTCATTTGTGAAGAACTAGCTAGATAAGGGCATAGCTTGATGACACGACACAAGACACCAGACATGAGACTGACACACACTTCAAACCTAGGGGCTCTGGGGCTGATCATAGATTAGCCTTTCCTATGTGAAAGCACAGAGCCCTCATAGTTCTTGAAAAGACTGTGGATAAAGAAAAAATAAGACAATGGTGACCAATGATGGATAATAGAAGACATGACACACAAATGCCCCAGGGGAGGATCAAATGATCAACCTTGCCTAAGTGAAAGCATAGGGGCAATGTAGTTCGGAAAAGACAAATGATAAGTGAACATGGATAAAAGCAAAAATGTACCGAAGAAGAAGAATGATGGAGGACCACAACAAGATGGTATAGAATGCCTTGGGGGAAGATCAAATGATCAACCTTGCCTATGTGAAAGCACAGGGGCAACGTAGTTCGATAAGACCAAAGAAACCCACATGATAGGATGAGGACTAGGTGGGAATTGACACAATGGATGATCCTAGATGCGGACGCAAATTGACCAATAGAAAAACTAACAACAGAAGCTCAGACTAGGATAAAAGGCTTAGGATGATGGATAAAATATAATCATCCAATGCTCAATCAAAAGATACCAAGTGGCCAAGAATGGAATGGGAGAGGATGTTTGGATAGGATGGATGGAGTCACAAAGTAGTTAGGACACAAGGTAGATAATGATTAAGCCCTCTATGGATGATTCATGTTATCAGGTTTTCACCATCCGTACTTATCCAAGGCACCACCAAAGGTGGTTTTCACCATAGGATGAATTTATTTCTCTTTACTATTTTTGGATTTTTTTTTTTTTGATTTTTTTCTTTTTTATAGGTATGGTTACCAAGCGGACTTAGGTGTAGAACCTCTTCAGATGCATGAAATTGATAGCTTCTTCGAGGGGATCTCCTTCAAGGGTAGAAATTATATATGCCCCAGATCTATATTTAGCAGTTATGATATAAGGACCCAACTAGTTTGCTTCAAATTTGTCTTTCTTATCGCGGTCCTCCTGAGTACGCTGGTTCTCTTTAAGGATAAGATCACCAATCTGGAACTGTCAAGGATGAACCTTCTTGTTTTAGTTACACTTGAGGAAATTTTGGTAAGCTTGCAGATGATCATAGGCTTTGATTCATCTTTCATCAAGTAACTCCAATTGTGCAAGCCGTGCGACACTAGCATCCTCCTCGTTGATAAGGTTCTTTAGAGAAATCCTCAGTGATGGGAGCTAAAATTCGATTAGCAAGATGGATTCGACACCATACACTAAAGAATAGGGGGTGGCGTCTGTAGGGGTACAGATGGAGGTGTGATATGCCCATAGAGCGGGATGAATATGGAGGTGCCAATCTTGACCAGTGTTATTGACAACCTTTTTGAGGATGCGGATAAGGGTCTTGTTGGTAGCTTCTGCTTGACCATTACCCTAGGGGTAATAAGGCATTGACCAACAATGTTGGATATGAAAGGTGTCACAGAGGTGTTTCATAGCCTAATTTTTAAAAGGCTTTCCATTATCGAAGAGGATGGTGGATGGAATACCATATCTGCAAAGAATATGGTAAAGGATGAATTTTGAAATTTTAGTACCGGTGATTTGTGAGAGTGGCATTGCTTCCACCCATTTGGTGAAGTACTTAGTGGTAGAAATTATGAATGTATGGCCATCAGAAGATGGTGGGTAAATCTTTCCAATTAAGTTGAAACCCCATTGAGAGAAGGGCCACGGTGCTAGAAGAGGTTGAAGGTCTTGTGCCGGAGCATGAATCAAATCTGCATGTTGTTGGTAGGGAAGGAATTTCTTCACAAATTTACAAGCATCATGTGCCTCAAAATTATTTTGGCCAAGGCCATACCATTTGAATGAGCCCCACAAACACCACCATGTACCTCCGTTAGTGGAGTATGGGATTCAGTCTCATCCAGATACCTAAGAAGGGCTCCATCATACCCGTGATGATAAAGAATATCACTGATGATAATGTATCAGGTTGAATGTTGAATAAAGGATTTTCATTGGTTTTGTGTGAGATTTGGGGGTAGAATATTATCATGTAGATAAGTATATATGTCTTGGTACAATGGGGAAGCGGGACCTACAATGTCACACACCATGTCAGTCTTAGGGATATCATATGTTGGGATTAAAATTTGTTCCACAAGGAACTCACATTCTATCCAATCCTTAGGCATGTCAATTGGGGAGCCAATAGTAGCCATAACATCAACTGCTTTGTTTTGTATCCTAGGAATTTGGTCAAATTGTATGAAGGTGAAATAGTTCTTGAAGTCATCCACCATGCATTTATAGGGCAATAGTTTGTCATATTTTGTTAAGAATTCATCATTAACTTGCTTAATTACCAACAATGAATCACCAAAGACTCTCAAGTGAGTTATGTGCCACTGCTTTGCAATTCAGAGACCCGTGAGGAGGGGTTCATACTTAGCTATGTTGTTGGTACATAGGAATTCTATCCTAAATGATTTTGGGATGTAGTCACCTTGAGGGGTAACAAACATAATTTCTACTCTTGATCCATTATGAGTATATGAGCCATCAAAATACAATGTCCAAGCAGGTGCTTCTGTTACTATGAAAACTTCATCTAGAAATTCAGTGACTCAAGGGTAAGCATCCACTAGGGGTGCCTCGACCAACTGATCAGCTATGACTTGTCCTTTTATGGCTTTGCGATCCACATGCTCTATGTCAAATTCACTTAGGAGCATGACCCACTTAGTCATGTGACCAGTTAAAGTGGTTCAAGATAACAAATAGTTTAGTGGATCATTTTTTGCTATTAATTTGACTAGATGGATGAGCATGTAATGTCAGATTTTTTGTGTACTGAAGACCACTGCAAGGTAGGATTTTTCCATATTTGAATAATTTAATTCATAGCTGACCATTGTTCGACTGATGTAGTAGATTTCTCTTTCTTTTGATGACTCATCATGTTGTGCCAATAATGCCCCCAGTGCGACTGAAGTGGCAGAGATGTAAAGAAGGAGGGGTTTTCTTGGAATAGGTGACATCAATATCGGTGGATGAGCGAAGTATTCCTTGATCTTATCAAAATCTATCTGAAACTATTGGTTCCATTTGAAGGTGGAGTCTTTTTTTAGAAGATGGGTGAATGACTGACACTTATCTGCAAGTTGGGCTATGAACTGACAGATCGATTATAGCTTTCCTTGGACACTTCTTAATTGTTTTAGATTGTGCAGGGGAGGCATATCCAGAATAGCTTTCACCTTGGTGGGATCAACCTCAACGCCTCTTCGAGAGACTATGAAACCCAATAGTTTCCCTGATGTAACACCAAAGACACACTTTTTTGTATTTAGTTGTAACTTGTAATGTTCTAACTACTTGAAGATCTTTTTCAGGATGGCAGGGTGCTCTGCTCTAGTTCTATATTTTCCTAGCAAGTCGTCAACACAATATTCCATGATAATATGGATGAGGTCATGGAAGATGACAATCATTTCCCTCTGGTATGTTGTCCCCACATTCTTGAGACCAAAGGGCATAACATTGTAGTAAAAAGTACCCCAAGGTGTTGTAAAAGTGGTCTTGTGTTGGTCTTCAGGTACAATTCAGATCTAATTATAACCAGAGAATCCATCCATAAGGGACAACATCTCATGTCCTACAGTAAGGTCGACCAACATGTCAATATTGGGCAACAAGAAGTCGTCTTTCAAACAGTATTTTTTAAGATCTTAGAAGTCTATGCAAATCTAAATGTCTCTGTTTGGTTTGGAAACAAGCACTATATTGGAGATCCAATCATAGTAATTAATGGGTTTGATAAAACTAGCATCCAGTAATTTCTCCAATTCCTTCTTGACTAATAATGCTACTTGTGGATGCATTTTCGGAGCTTCTATTTGACAGGCTTGACATCTGGGTGAACATCCAGATGATGAACTACTAAAGCAGGGTCTAAGCCTGGAATATCTAAGTATGACCAAGCAAAGTTAATGATACCATCTTGGAGTAGCTGAACAATGACTGAATATTCTTGCTCTGATAGTGATTTGGCTACATAGGTGATCTTAGGGTTTTCAATAGTACCCAGGTTAACTTCTTGAGTTTCTTCAATTAGGATGGATGACCATGTGGATAATTGAGTTCCCATAAGGGGAAGATGAACATCTCCATCCTCCAGTGCCTCTTCGAGGTTTTCACTATCAGATGCGCCGTTTATTTTTACTTTTTCTAGGTTAGGAAGTGCCTCGGGGAGGTTTTCACTAGATGACCATTTTTTATTTTTCTAGTTTTTATTTTTGCGACTGGAGCATTCATCCTCCCCCAATCCCATGAGGTTGACATATGTATCTAGGGAGACATTGGCAGGTGTGCTATTACGTAGGTCCCAATCAATGAGTTCGAGATGGCAAAGAGAAAGGTTGATGGTAAAGACAGATAAACAGTCAAGCATTGATGATAGGTCTGTGTGATCAACATCTTCGTACACATGTATGATGGATTCTTCCTCAGGTATGTCTTCCAAGGGACCACCATCCACAATAATACTACTGGAGGTATTAGATGATGTTGTGGGGCCTTTCTACTTTTTGTCATATCTGAGGGCTATATTTCATGGAAGCTTTGGTACATCAATTAGATGCAACCGTTCCTGTTCTTCCTTACCTAGGCCCCCACCTTGGTAGTTATGCTTTTTTGTGAACTTAGCTGACCAAGGGTATACTTCCTGAAATTATTCCTTTAGAGGAGGATCTAGTTGGGGTTCTTCATGATATACCCACTAACTGACATCCTCTTCTGGTGCATCTATCTTTAAAATAGGAGATTGGAAAGTGGTACTAGGAATGATTTTAGCACTAAAGGTTATGGTCTTGTCTTCTTTTGGTGTAGACTATGAAGGTTGGCTGTATGTGTGTGGTGATAGTGGCAAGGTTTCCACATTTAGAGCTGTATGCATTTCGTATTCACCGCACCCCTTGTCAATGATCTGGACTTTGGTAATGGTAGGATTGGTGGTGGGAGATGGAGTGGCTATCGTAGTGGAAGATGGATTTGAGGATGATGAATGAGATGTCCCCATTTCAACCCCAGGACAATAATGTAAATGAGGAAATGATGCTTCTAGAGTGTGACAGTATTCAAATGGTTGTGGGTCGACATAAATGGTGATCTCCTATCCATTAACTGGGAACTTTAGGAATTGATGGTACGTGGAAGGGATGGCTTGCATGGCGTGGAGCCATGGGCAGCCAAGGAGAAGATTATATGGTAAGTCCAAATCAAGGACATGATAGGTAGTGTACTGAATTATAGGTCCAACCTAGATAGGAAGATGGATAATCCCTTCAGAATTTATTTCTGCATTATCATAAGCCTTGCTCATGATGATTTGATTAATCAAATCCGCTTGAGTATACCCTACCTATTTTATGAACTTCAGAGTGCATAGATTGAGGGCAAAGCCATTATCTACCAGGAGCCTTTGTATTTTACGACGAGCAACTAGAACTTTGATGTGTAAGGGACAATTGTGATTGGCGTCAATATTTGACATGTCATTTTGGCTGAAGTGTAGTTGGTAAGATAAAGCAAGGTGTCCTACTAAAGCTTGGAACCATGTGGGATCGATGTCGATAGGTACATGAGTTCCCTTTAAAGCTCTGTTGAGTACTTCCTAATGCATAGGAGAAGACTTAAGTAGATCCAAGATTGAGATCTGAGCAAGGGTCTTTCCTAAGTGATCAAGAATGTTGTACTGGGAGTTTACAGGATTTGGTTGGGTGGGTATGGAGGCTACATGGACAGTAATGCGGGATCGTCGAGTAGCAACAACACATTGGGGATCTTTAGCTTTAACATGTATCATAGACACATGGGGTTCTACCTGTTCAATGTAATGGACAATGCCATCATAATTGAGGGGTACATTCTCATAGCTTATGTTATTTTTCTTGTTGTCTTGGGGATTGTTGTTGGAGGTGCTTTTGCCTTGATTATGGTTAGGGAAGGCATTTTGGTATATCTATAATTGACCATTGGATGATGAAGCTTGACTGGTGTCGACTTTGATATCTCCTTGATCGATAAGTTCTTGGACATAGTTTTTGAGACCTTGACACTTATTCAGAGTGTTCCCCTTAATCTTATGGAATTCACAATATTCATTCTCCCTAAACCAGGCTGGTTTGGGCTTAGATTCATCAAGTGGTTTGGTGATAGGGTATGCAATCGGATAGTTGAAATGTAACGACTTATTGAAGATGACACTCAAGGGTTATCCTAATTGAGTATACTGACATTTTACATTCCCTTGACTATTCTGGTTTGACTGTTGAGGAGGATGAGATTCCCCCTGTGGCACAGATATGGCATTAGGTGCAGATAGTTGTTGCCTCTAGGATGTATTGGCCACTTGAACATGTTTAGTGTTAGTGACACTGTCATTCACTGTGTTTTTTTTCTTGTTCCAAACACATTAATTATCATCAGATGGCCTTTCCTTGTCATGGTTGTATATCTTGATGTGTCCTTTGGCAATAAGGGCACGTTCAAGGATGGGTCCTTTTTCCACTATTTTAGTAAAAGTGGTAACTCAGTGCAACCTAAAATTATGAGCCATGTCGGGATGTGAGTTCTCCACAAAGAGGGTGACCATGTCTTTCTCTTTGAGAGGGTTTTTCATTTGGCTTGCTAGTGCACACCACCTTTGAAGGTAGCTAGCAAAGGTTTCACCTTCACATTGCTTCTCTTTGAGGAGATAAAAGGTATCAATGTCTTTCTCCAAATTGAAGGAGAAGTAAGAAACAATTTTTTTTGAAAGATCCACAAAGGATTTTATGGACCCTCATTCTAGACTCATGAACCATTCTAGGGCATTGCCTATTAGGCTCTGTGGAAACAAACACAAGAGGTAGTTGTCATTGTGCATAACTTCCTAACACTGGGAGTAAAACTCTTGCAAGTGGGCCTTAGGATCTTTGTTTCCCTTGTATCTATCAAACTTTGGTATCTCGAAGTGTTTTGGGAAGGGAATTAATGAGATGGATGGGTCAAATAGATATGGACATATATCTTCAAATTTAAAGGATTGCTTACTAGTCTCGACTTGGAGATATTTCAAAGCAACTTTGATTTCCAATAGATTTGCATTGACTGGAGGTGTAGTCAAGGTAGATGGGTTGGATGGGTATGGATAGTAAGATAGTGGAGGATCTTGTTGCGATACCATGTGAACATTAATATATGGATTTTGATAATGAGAGGATGGTGTCCCTTGTTGATGTGTCGGGGGTGTTTTTCTGTACAGAGGTTGTTGTTGTGAGGTGGAGTACGGATTGGTCTGGTAATTATAGGTGGCATAATGTTGAGGAGCATTAATGAAGTGTTGTGGATTAGTTTTTTGGTACTGGAGGTACTGATGTGACTGTTGTGAGGATGCGTAGGGTGGTTGCTGCTAGAATTGTTGTTGGTTATGATAAAAATAGTGTTGGGGGGTTTGCTGGTCTATTGTTGATTGTTGCATGGGTCGAGATGGAATGTTGTGTTGTGGTTGAGTTTACGGATGTAAAATAGATGTGAGGAATGGAGATACAGTTGGGACTAGAGGTTGAGATGTATTTCCTTGTGATTGGTGGGGTGGTTGTTGTGATGAAACTAAAGGATTATGTGGTGGTTGTTGTTGATGATGTGGTTGAGGTGTGATGGAGACATTCTGCAAAGGAGGTTGTTGAGTGACAGTGGGGACATTAGGTTGGGATGTACCTTGTGGAGGCATGTTGGATTGAGGAGGTGGTGGAAGACTTGTGGTCCCAGGAGGCAGAGGCAAAGGGGTGAAAGGGTTGCCTCCAACATTTACTTGAGGTGGATTTGGAAGGGGTGTGCGGTCAACATTAATGGAGGACGCTGTGAAGTGTTTTGTGGCATACCATAAGAAAAAGGGTCATTAGGGTCAGGTGTTTGGGAAGCACTTATGACTGAAATTGGGGCGTGTGGAGGATTTTTGACATGGTAGATGATGGCATTTCCAAATTTAGGTTGATACCAACCCTCTACTGGAGGCATATTGGGGATGTATGAATTACCAGGTGCGTTTTGGGAACTTTTGGGTATGTTGGGTGTGGAATTTCCATATTTGGATAGGTCAACACTTGAAGAGGGTTTGACACCTTTCTCAATTAGGTGGGCCAAGATTTGTTCCCCATGTTGTTCGAGGAGACAAGCTATCATTGGTGGGATTATTGAAATGTTCCTCAAGTGTGAGTTCAGGTTGATTGACCATGCTCTCTTCACTAGGCGGTGAGTTGTTTTGTTCTTCAGTGTTGGATTGTGATGAAGTACCATTATGGGGATCTTGGGGAGCATTTACAACATTGTTAGGATCTCGAAGATAATTTACCACATTGTTAGGATCTTGAGAGGTATTCAATTGGGAACCTTGATCGTGTTGTGCCATTTATTTCTTAGTTTGTGACCGAGTTTGAATGGGCATAAAAAGACAAGACTAGTGTAAATATGGGGGTAATGGTTAGATGATTGTGTGATTGGATAAATATTGGATTAGATGATTGAATGAATTTGATTAGAGGACTATATTGGTTTGATTAGATAGATTAGATGATTGAATGAAGTTGGTTGGATAGTTGTGATTGATTGGATGGGTTTGATTGAATGGATGTGATTGGATCGATTAGATAATTGGATAAGTTTGATTGGTTTGATTGGATGATTTGATGATTTGATGATTGGATAGAATATATGGGGTGATTGGATAGGTGCAAAGATTAAATGATGGAGGACGTAAGGGATCCTAAACCTTGTTAGAAAGTCACCCTTCGTGACCTAGAGTGTTGATTGATCAAGTGGATGATCATGACACCGAATCCACCTCAAGATAGAAATGGATTGATTTGGGCCAAGGATGATAACTTACAACACCAAATTCACCTCAAGATGGAAGTGAATTGATTTGGGTCAAAGTTGATGATTGATATGAAGGATAACAATCAAATTCAAGCACTAAGGTCAATTTAGATAACAAATTTTAGCACAAGGTTTAGGTGGTTTGATGATGAGTGCTATTTATATGATATGGATTAGGTGATGCAAATGGTAAGATTTTGGTGAAACAAGTTCACTAGGTGATGATATGGGCTTCCTAAATGAGTTACCAAAAAATTTAGAATGAGTGGGTGGATTGAGAGAATAAATGTATGGAGGCTTGGGATGACTAACAGAAGTTTGGAATGATCAAACGAAGTTTTAGGATGACTAAACAGAGGTTTCGAGGCTAAATGGGGTGAATTTGACAATTTAGGAGGGAAAATTCACCCCACTGCAGTAAACATGAGGGGAAATTCACCTTATTGCAACAAACAGGCGGGAAAATTCATCCCACTACAGTAAACAGAAGGGAAAATTCACCCCACCACAATAAACAGGGACTTGGTTTAGATGGAAATGACTATGGAAAGGACTTAAAATGACAACAATAAGGCCAATTTGTCAAAAATTTAACTAGTTTCTCACAAGAAAACACTTTCAAACAAGCACAATCCTACGATTAGTGTTAAGGGTATGACCAATAAAGGTCTTAATCTAGGATGCACAAGGTGTCTAGGGAGTCCTTGATATACTCTCGGCATGTGAGGCACAACCGTGAACACCAACCCATCACAAGCGTGAGTCGGGAACCCCAGTGAGATACTAAAGGGTCAAACTAACTCTTCACATCTATCTAGGTATCACCCTAGCTTCGACGCTCTACCAATTATGACGCGACTAGATTGAGGTACAACTTTCACTCTCCCCCCTTTATATACCCCACTGGTACACGTGGTTGGAATCATCCCTTGGGGTGATGAAATCCCCAAGCAAGTCCCACTAGAAAGAAGGAACTAATTGTTTCCAACTACTCCCTAGGTTCACACGAAGTGAAAGGGGAAAGTGAAAAAAAACTAATGCCCCCTTTGGGAAACACAAAAAAATAGACAGCAAATAATGAATATTACTTCCCCTAATTAAACTATGTTCCTAGATTATTGAAAGACGAGGATAGCTTTGGAAATTTGTGCAAACAGAAGGCCCTGCAAGCAAACGTTAGTTGTTTTATCCTTCTTTCTTCACTAATTACACAAGAATATGCTACAAAATGTTAGCAAAAACACCAATATCCTTACAACAACCAATATTAGGGGGTTAGAATAAAAAAAATAGCAAAAAAAATGGGAGCAAAAATGAAGCTAAAATGACTATTTTTCCTTTCAAACTATGTTGTTTCGGGGCGTATCCACCCCACTGCAATAAACAAGAGGGCATAGTTGCACTTCTGTAGCAAACAAGAGGGCATAGTTGCACTTCTGCAATAGACATGAGGGCGCAATTGCACTTCTGTAGCAAACAAAAGGCCGTAGTTGTAGTTCTATAGCAAATAGGAGGGCACAGTTGCCCTTCTACAGTGAAGAAGAGGGCACAGTTGCACTTCTGCAATGAAAAGTTAGCAAGCAAAATTCAAATTGGGGCACAGTTTCCCTTCTACAGAAAAAAGTCAGAAATAGATTTCAAATTGGGAATAGTCACCTTTCTGTAGAAAAATGTCAGAAACAAAATTCAAACTAGGGCGTAGTCACTCTTCTACAAAAAAATGTCAAAAATAGAATTCAAACTTGGGTGTAGTCACCCTTCTATGGAAAAATGTCAGAAGTAGATTTCAAACTAGGGCGTAGTCGCCCTTCTGCAGTAAAATGTCAGAAATAGATTTCAAACTGGGGTGTAGTCACCCTTCTATAGTAAAATGGCAGAAACAAAATTCAAACTGCGGCGCAGTCACCCTTCTGCACCACAATGTTAGAAAACAGAGTTCAAACTGGGGCATAGTCCCCCTATTGTAGTACAATATTAGAAGCAATATTCAAGCTAGGGCATAGTCGCTCTTTTGCAGTCAAATGTAGGGCATATCTGCACTTTTGTAGTGAACAGGAGGGTGCAATCATCCCTCTATAGTGAACTAGAGGGTGCAATCACCCCTCTGCAGTGAACCAAAAGGCACAGTTGCCTCTCTGTAGTGACCCAGAGGGCACAATCACCCCTCTGTAGTGTACAGAAGGGCATAGTTGCCCCTCTGTAGTGTACAAGAGGGCGTAATCACCCCTCTGTGACATGTACCTGCAAACAATCTCAACAACAACAAATATAAAATAGAGGAACTCATTTGTGGGTCCCACCAGGCGTGCTAGTAATGTGTAGCCTTGAGGTTTAACTATTTTAATGATGTAAAACAACTAAAATGCAAATCCAAAAACACAAGGAACACCTCAAAAGATTAGCCTAAGGAATTGATAACACAAAGAAAAATAGATGAAATTGTGTAAGTGCTTATACCTTCTCCATGTTGATGTATCCCTTGGTTGGCCCTTGATTTTTAAGATCCTTGTGTGCTCTTTGGATGGCTATGCAAGATGAGCAATGTGTGATAGAATGCAATGCTAATGGCTAGAATGACTTAACTAAGTGAGAGGAAATTCTTATGAATTAAGTGCTAAAAAATGACAGCATGTGGGAGTAAAAAAGACTAAGTGTTGAAAATTCCTTAGAAGAGGGGTATTTATAGAGGAATTTAAATTCTCTAGAGAATTCAATGGTTGAGATTTAGCCACCAAGGCCAAGATGGAGGGCTATGGTGAGTTGAGGACTCACAAGCCCTCACATCTTGACATGTGGAGGGTGAAGTGGCTTAGGATAAGATGATGTGTAAGTGAGGTGGAAAGAGGGTACATGATGTGGAGGAAGGACAAGTACCTTACCAATACCTTAGGGGATGAGAATATTTCCTCAAAAAGGAACTTCTTGTCCCCAAGAGACAATGAAAGTGACATTTGAGGAATTTTGGAATTCCTCAAAAATCTCCAAAGGATTTATTTAATTAAAAGAGGAACATTAGGATTAATCAAATAAAATGATTAAAAAAAGATAAAATAAAGTTGATTTATTTAATTAAAAGGAAAATATTGATGAATTTAATCAAATAAATATTATTCGATTAAATGGTTAGTAGAGAGATGATTTATGGATAATTGATGTGAGTAAATTAGGATCAAGTGTGCAAGATCAATCAGTATAATTTACATGTCTACACCACCAATCTACATCCAAGTAAGAATGTACCACCACTTGTACTTTTTTTTTCATCTACACATCTGACCCAATTTGCATTTGTATAAGCACTTAAAGTAAAGTTAGTATCTCTAGAATACCATAATCCATAATTCAAAGTGTCAGTCAAGTATTTGAAAATTCTTTTAACAACATGTGTTTCCTTAGGATCTTCTTGAAATCTAGCCACAAGACAAACAACATGCATAATATCTGGTCTAGTAGTAGTCAAATATAATAGTCCACCAATCATAGATCTATACTTACTTTGATCAGCCTTAGGCGAATCATCATCTTTACTCAATTTGCAACCAACCACCATAGGAGCACATACGTTTGGAACTGTTCATTCCAAACTTCTTCAACATCTCTCTCACATACTTAGACTATGAAATGAAAATTCCTTTCTTTGTTTGATTGATCTATAGCCCAAGAAATAAATTCATCTCTCCAAACATATAAATTTCATATTCTTTTTACATCTCTTCCATAAACATCTTGCACATATTTTCATTTCCTCCAAAGATAATGTCATCAACATACACAACTACAATAAATTTTTTAACATTTTCAATCTTAAAATACAAATTACCATTTGTCGTACCTTTGTTGAAACCTTGCTGAAACAAGTACTAGTCTAACCTCACATACCAAGCTCTAGGAGCTTTCTTCAATCCATATAATTTTTTCTTTAATCTTCACACCATATCCGATTGATCTATCAATTGAAATCCTTTTGGTTGTTTCATGTAGACTTCTTCTTCTAGCTCACCATTCAAAAATGTTGAGTGGACAACCATCTGATAGACCTTAAAATCTTTATGAGCATAAAATGCTAGGAATTTCCTTATAACTTCCATTATTTCTATTGGAGAAAAAGTTTCCTGAAAATCTACACCTTCTACTTGTGAGTAACCTTTACACACAAGCCTTTCTTTGTTTCTAACAACTTCTCCATTCTCATTCAACTTATTTCTAAACACCCACTTCGATCCAATGATGTTTTTATCTACTGGTCTTGGGACCAATTCCCAAGTTTGATTCTTCTCAATCTACATCAACTATTCTTTCATTGCTTCCATTCAATGTTCATATTTACAAGCTTCACATATAGTCTTCAGTTAAATCTCAAAAAGTGAGCACAGATTTACTTCAATAGTAGCTTAGCTTCTAGTTAATACTCCTTTAGTCTTATCTCCAATAATCTAATTTTTTGAACGATTCTTCTATATATATCTAGGTGTCTTATGGGACATCACTAGAGCATCTTCTTCTATTTCATTATATTCATTCTTTTCTTCTTGCTCATCTTTTTCCCGTTCTTCCACAATCTCTTCAATTCTTATGCAATCAGGCTCATCAGATTCATATCCATCAATGTCAATAGAATTCTTCACTATCTCATCAACCTTGACATTTGAACTTTCTACAATATTTTTCAGTATTTTATTAAAAAATCTATATACCTTGCTATTAGTAGAATATCCAGGAAAAATGCCTTCATCACTTCTTGTATCAAACTTACCCAAAGTTTCTTCATCTCTTCTGATATAACATTTGCTTTTGAATAACTTGAAATACTTAATAGTAGGAATTCTTCCATGTCATAGCTCATAGGGATTCTTTGTATTGTTTTCTCTTGCTTGAACTTGATTGAATACATAAACAATAGTATGGATAACTTATTTCTAGTAAACTTCTAGTAAACCAACCTCAATAATCATTGATCTAGTAGCCTCTTGAACTATTTTGTTCTTCCTTTCAACAACTCCATTCTACAGAGGATTTCTTAGGGAAGATAATTTTCTCTTTATTCCATGCACTTCACAAAACATATTAAACTCATGGGAGGTGAATTCACCACCTCTATCAGACCTTGAGCATATTATTTTCAATTTTACTTCATTTTCAACCATGGCTTTGAATGTATTAAATCTATCTAATGCATCTGATTTCTCTCTAAGAAATATAACCCATGTATATCTAGAATAATCATCAATTAAAATCATAAAGTACCTTTCACCAAGCATAATTCTAACTCTTGTAGGACCACAAAGATCTGTATGAACTAAATCTAGTAGTTTGGTAGTAGATTGTTCCTCTAATCTATAATAATTTCTTGCTTGCTTTCCAAACTGAAAATTTATGTACATAACATTAACATGCTTTGTAATTCTTGGTAAATCACTCATGGCCTAAACAACACTAATCCTCACCAAGTTATCAAAATTCATGTGGCATATTATCCTATTCCATAACCAACTGTCATTAATCTAAGTCATAAAGCATCGCCCATCAACACCCTTAAGTTGATAGATATTTCCTTCAAATTTCTTTCCTGCAACAATCAATGTTCTGGATCCTTTCTAGATCTCACATTTTTCATCAATGAACACAAGATCATATCCCTTATTGCACATTTGACCAACACTCAAGAGATTATGCCTTAAACCCTTAACACAGTAGAAATCATCAGTATTATGCTTGCCATCAAAGCTTATTGAACCTATCCCACAGATTTTAGCACCAGTATCATCTCCAAACATAACCAAGCATCCATCATATTTTTCAATCTTAAAAAACTTACTTTTATCACTAGTCACATGATGTGAACAACTAGTATCAACTACCCAATAATTCTTCTCTTGTTTAGCATGTAGGGCAAAGATAACCATACCTTCATTTTTCTCCTTCTCTGGAGGGCTTTCCTTTACCTTTTTTTTAGAATTGGCAAAAGTAGGTTCATCCTTAATTGCCAAGAACAAACATTCATTTTCATCAGAGCATTCATATTCAGAATCCTCATCGAATATACTAGCATTCTCATTCACATAATAAGCTTTTTTAATCTTCTTTCCTTTATTTTCTTTCTCATATTTTTGTTTATTCCTCTTAGCTCTTTCTGGACACTTTGCAACATAATGAGCTATTTCTCCACAACTAAAGCATTTAAAGGGAAACTTACCTTCATACTTACTAGATCCTTTCCTCATCCTTCAACCAAAGTTAGCTTATATTTCATCAAAGTATTGTTCATCCAGATCTTCAACTTTTGTCACCTTAAAAATAGTCTTTGATTTGCATCCATTCCTCACACTAGGCTTCCTCATTTCATGAGATGTCAAAAATCCCAACAACAGATCTTTAGTGTAGGTTTTATATTCTATACTCTGCTCAATAGAACACACCTTCTCACTATAAGCATCATGAAGAGTTTAGAGAATCTTCTTCATAATTCTAGTTTCATCTATAGTAGCACCAAGTCCTCACATTCTATCCACTATCTCATCCAATCTATGTACATAGGCTTTAAAATTCTCATCTCTAGACATATGTAGAAGCTCAAACTGTGTCTCCAAATTTTGCAATTTTTCCTCTTTATCTCTTTCATCACCTTCATGTACTCTTTCCAAAGCATCTAAAACTTCCTTAGCAGTCTTCAAATTCTAAACTTTAATAAACTTGGAATGTACCATTTGAATGTTCTTCAAGCTATACTTTGGCTTATTATTTGCTTCATGTGTTTTGATCTCTTCAGGTGTACTCAAACTATTAGGAAGAGGAGTGTAAGGATTTTTGTAAGCTTTCTCCATATCATATCCATAAAACTCCAAATATTCTTCCATCAATATTTTATAGATAACATAATTAGCTCCATCAAACCTTAGATACTCATAAATCATTTTTCCAGTCATCCCAGACCTTCCTCCAGTGGTTAAGCTCATCACCAAGGAACCACGCTATGATACCAATTGTTGAACATGAAAACTAAGAGGGGGGGTGAATTAGTTGTCACAAATTTAATCTATTAATTCAATCACCAGAACTAATTCTTAACACTACTTACATGCTTAATGATCAATTCCCAATGAAGAAACAATAAAAATAGATTTACATGGAAAACCCAATAAGGGAAAAACCATGGTGAGGATTAACTCACACTATAGAGAATATAAAAACTGATTACAAAAGACTCACTTCATATGAGACAAGGCTTACTACCAAGGTAAGGACTCACTTTCTAGAATAAGGGCTCACTATCCAACAGGGCTAACAACCTAGAGGGCTCACTGCCAAAGAGATACAAAGAAGAAAAAGAAGAATTTTTACAGAGAGACTACAATCCCAATGCAACAAAGGATTCCACCATGATCACTTGTAGACATGCATGAATGATAAAGTTCACCTTCAGATCGCCACTTCCAGAAACTCAATATTAAGCCTTTGCATTGATCTGCCACACTTGCATTACACACACTCATTGGATAGCATCAATGTCACATCTATCTACTCTTTTTCTTTTCCACTTATCTTTCTTCTTTTCTCTTGTATATTTTCCATCACTAACTCATCCTATATTTATACCATCTTCAACTTTGAAACATATCCAAAGTTAGCGTCCAAATTCAAATTCAAATTAGGTTCATGCCAAAATATCCTAGGGTGGAATTAGAATGAGGGAGACCCAAAAACACACTTCATAGGGACCTAAATAGATCCAACATGCTTCATCAACTTTGAAAGTAGTGTTCAACACAAGGTCGGCCAAACTAGTGTAAAACACATAGAACCATTAAGCACAAACTTTCTAGATACTGAAATTATCTTCAATACAATCAAGGAAATTCAACTCTAGAACTGCAAGTCATAAGACTTCATCAAAGAGAAATATGGACTAGCAACATTTCTCCTAGACTTCAACCAGAACCACAAAAAAACATAGTTCACAACTAGTGAACACAACTCACAATATATAATGAATCAACAACTAAAAATTTGCATATAACATTTTCTAGCAACCAATATCTGTTGAGAAATGGTGCCTCAAACATGTTGATGCTCGGGTCTCTACATTATTGAACATATAGTTGAATATCACCGGGACATAGTGTTGGAACACAATGATCTACTGAGAGGGGGGTGAATTAGTAGATACTAAAACTTTAGCCCTTAAAACCTTTATGTAGATAACTCCCTTAACTCCAAATACCTTGTGAAAATTTCTTACTCAACTCTTATTGTGTAGATTGAAAACTAAAGATGCAAACATAAACATGCAAATAGAAAAAAAAAATTCCCACAACACTAGATATGTGGAAAACTCGATATGGGAAAAACCACAGTTATCAAGGCTGCTTGAGTCTACTACTCAAATCTAGTGTCACAAAATAAATCACTCTTATAATGTTGTAGGGCTACAACCAAAGAATGCTTCAACACCCTGATTTAGGAGCTACAACTCCAAGGAAGCAACAACTCCCTACTTTAGAAGCTACAACTTCAAGGATGCTACAACACCCTATTTTAGGAGCTACAACTCCAAGGAGATAACTATCACCTAATCTAAGCTACAACTCAATACAATGAGGCTAAAACCTACATGATAACAAAAAAATATGCATAAGACTTGGTTCTACAAAACCTGATCATGCACCATTACATTTAGTACATTGTTGCATTTACTGCAACTCACACTTTGTTGTTGTAGCTACACACTCAACAACATATACCTCTGCACTCTCCTCTGCCCACAAAATAATCATTGTTCTATCTTGCTACTTTTCTCTTCTTTCCCTTTCTGCAGTGTCACATACATCTACACTCTGTTGAATGCAAACCTAGATGATATTTTGTATTACATTCTAGGACTTCCTTGCATGTGCATTCTCTATCTACTTTACCTCTCTTTGTTTCTTGTGGACATACCAAAACTCATTTGAATGCAATCCTAGATAATAATATATGTTGTGTCTAGGTTACATGCATATCTGTATTCACTCATCAATAATTTCATGTCTCGGGATTGTTCTTATATAATTTGTGAACCCCAATCCTAGACTTGCACAAACATAGCAAACAAACACAATATTAGATCCACATGCAAGTTAGAACTAAGATTCCCCATGAAATTCATCTACAATGCTCAAAAAAGGAAAGAAAATGAAGAACAAAACAAGAAAAGCAATTAAATCCTAAAAAAACATGCAAACTCTCAATCCCATGGGGGAATTGGTGCCAATTTGATGTGGAAAATGGCCCTTTCCCAATTCCTTGTAAGCTTTGTGATGACTTTGATGAAGATTGATGCTTCCTTGGAAAAAATCCCACATTACCTAGCTATAAAACTTGAAAATGGATGATGGATGGATGAGCAAAGTTCAAATCTAAAGATTATAACTTTGCATCAAGTTGTGGATGAAATTGTGGATCCAAAATACAAAGGAAAGCCTCTTATTTATAGATGATAATGATGGAGAATGAGGAAAAATAGATGAATGTGGGATAAAAGACCAACCAATGATAAAGCAACACTTGTCAACATGCTATTGAAGAGAGTTGGAGCACATTTTAGACAATGTGCAAAGAGGGGGGAATTTGAAATTCAAAAGATGGCTTGAAAGATGAGATGAAAGATGGAGTTAATATCACTTGGCTCAAGAAAAGGACATGTAAGAGGCCTTTAATGCCTTGTTGGATGTACAAGTAGTTTTGGAGGGAGATTTCAAATTTGAGGAATATTCCATCCTTTGATGCCAAGTTGATGGAAATTAGAAGAATTAATAAATCAAAAGAAATGATTTATTGTGCAAGTTATAAAATCTAGAGAATTGGGGGATTAGATTAGCATTAATCATGATTTGATTAATTTTAATGGAGGTTAGTTGATTGTGACATTCAACTTAAATATTTGGATTTATTTAAATTAAATGAGAAGATAAAGAACATTAAGGATTTAATTAAATATTTGAATTCATTTAATTAAATAAAGGAACTTTAGGAGATTAATAAAATAAAATTGATTTGTTTAATTAAAGAGATAACTTTAGGAGATTAATTAAATAAACTTGATTTATTTAATTAACGAGACGAATATGATTTAATCAAATAGAATGATATATTTAATTAGATTATATGAGATATGATGAATTTTAATCAGATAAAGATTGTTTGATTAAAATGGTTAGAAGAGGGATGATTAAGGATGAAATGAAATTAGTGATTTCGGATTAGATGCATGTATATTTTACATGTCTACATAATCTTTTCAATTGACCTACAATTTCATCACATCGAGATACACACCATCGTTTATATTTTCCAATCTAGTCACATGCATTGCATCACCACTAAACTCATCTATTAGGTTTTCCTCCACTTGCAGACTTCACCAGCAAGCTACCTGTACATTGAGCTACATGCCATCATCAAGCTCATCATAAAGAAATTTGATGATGTTTATCAGATATCACCATACCTATGTATCAAGCCACACGACATTCATTTTAGATACAAAGAATTTCCCTTCATTCTCTCTATCAAACCCTAAAATTTGATTTACGTTAAATACATTCTAAAGATTATGTGATCTAATTCTGATTTTGATCACCAGTTAAGGTTTTCTAGAAATCTTCATTAGAAAACCTCTACATCAAGCCTCACATCATTAAATTCAGATACAAAAATTTTACTAAGAATAGCAACCCGTGAAACCCTAGAATCAAATATGTATTAAATGAATTCTCCTGTTCATTTGATCTGATTTAATCTTGATCACTTCTACAATTTGTTCTACCTCCTTGAAGATCAAATCTTCTTTTCATTGGTCATTGGGTGCAGTTGGACCAATTAATTCCTTCCTCTATGTCAGTTACTAGTGAAAACCCTATTCACATAGACTTGACTATTTGAGATCTTCATCTTTGAATCTGGGTCATCGATCTCTTTCTTTGCGCCATGATCCTATGCTTTTCGTTCACTGTTGCAACTTTAAAACACAACTGTTTGATAAATAGTTATTTAAATCTCCACTATTGAGGACATCCTTTAATGATATTCAATGATCTCTATTGGATTTCCCATCAATCAATTAGAGTTATTCCTTGTTGTCCCAGTAGAGATGACAATGGGCCAATAAGATCTATGTGGGTTGGCGAGCTTGTGCCAAGTGTCACTTTTATTATCTCTAATTTCCAAGCTGCTACAAATGCTTTGTTTCACAATGACAATGTGAAATGATGATGCCACATGTTGAATGACCCACCAAGATTCAAAATGCCAATGTCGTGCATCATTGGATCAAAAACATTTGATCTACACCATTACCTGTTTCCCTAGAAGATAGAGATGGTTCCCTAGAAAATATGATGGGTTAGCGGGCACCATCATATTTTCCACCTCATTAAATCTCTATTTTTCATGACGTGTCAACTTGTGCAACCTTCGTAGGTCCCACCATTCATGATGTGAGCACCGTCAATCTTCAACATTCAATCATCGCTTGTTCCCCGCTGACCTCATAGGTTGTGATTGAGCCTCACTAGAATTCTAGCGAGGTTCACGAGCTTCTGCCATTTTTCCATTGTGACATCACTTCCCACTGTAGACACCTAAAAATGTCCTCTTACGACATCTTGTCACAACACTACATCATTTAGACATCTTGTAGCATGTTTTGCCCTAGATACCCATGTCATCATCTAATTAGTTAAATAAATCTTATTTATTTGACTAATTTCATTTATTCCCTTCCTCTAATGTTAATTAAATAATTTATATTATTTAATTAATTAAATCATTTCTATTCATTCTTCTAATGTTAATTAAATAAGTTATATTATTTAATTAATGAAATCATAAATTCAACATTAATTAAATAAATCCAAAATTTATTTAATTAATAAAATCCTAAAAAGATCTTCTTGCTTTCTTTCCAAAATTGAAAATCATGTGTATCTAATTAATTTATTTAATTAGATAATTCATCAATTATCCTTCTCGTCTTTTTCAAGATTTATTTCCTTTAAAATAGGAAATGAAATCTTTCTATCTTTTTTGACATCTTATCTCATCTCGTTGTATTTCCTCTTTTGTCAAAAATCAAATCCTTGTCGAATCTTGTCAAATCTTATCTTCGTCAACGTCACGGCTCTATAAATACGGCCTCTCACAATCCATTTAGGGGGTTGATTCGTCTAGCATCCAGACTCTGTCAAAATCAGTCTTCTGTCTCTATCTATCATTCTCTCCATTTTCCATTTTCATCGTCAAGTCGTTATGCTGCAGGAATGAGCACTCAATATTCCTCCATTGTCAACCCTTCAAAATCTTGCATTCTCATGTAGGTGGAGAAGAGCAATGGAGATAAATCGAGTTAGCGTGAAGATCAGTTTGCATTTGTGCTTCTCATTGTGATTTTCGTACTCTATTGTGCTTGATAGGATCTAATTAGAATATTGTTTTCATTACACTAAATCTACTGATTTTTCCCCTATCTACATTTGGTGAACCCAACGTGAAGTTTATAGTTGCATGCTTCTAGTTTTTCATTTTCAACTAGTTTATGGCTGTAGGCTTATTTATTTCTCCAGAATGTATTCGTTATGAGCTTGTTCCAGTATCTCAACTTTGCAGTTGTCGACCATACCCGGTCATCACCATCAGTGGTAATGACTGGTGCCACCTCCATTCGCCCACTCCCATTTCAACCTCTTGCCTACGTGTAGACCCTAACAACACTCCCACCATTTAAATTTTGTTGCAGAGTATTAGTCAGATCTGAATCGACATACAAGGCATATTTCGGATGCCAAAATCATTAATTGCAAAAATTTATTTGGCATATACCTTGGTATCTTCTGTCATTGTGTAAGGAGCCATTTCCCTTCAAATCTCAATGGTGAATTTATTAAATTTTATTGATAGACTTTGTTCATCATTGTCATCTCCATACACTAGCGTTTCCCTTGTGCAGTTTGTTGTCACATCCGTTGTCACAATCATCGGCAGTCACATTGGCAGCACATGTTCCTCAGTCATCGGCGTTCATTATTATTCTACCATTGGTGCTTCTTCCGCAGCCTTTGTTTTTCCGAGAGCTTCCACATTTTCCATTATCTGCCATTCATTCATTTGTGAACCTTCATTTCACCGCTGACCATTACTTAGTCACCCACTGAACTTTTGACCATTACCATTTTCTCCAAACGCCTCTGTTGGCATCCATGCATCCGTCGTAGACCCCATCCGCCCCTCTACTACCATTGCATAGTCTCATTAAAAACATGCGGCATCTTATGCGTTAGCTTTAGTCTTGCGTTAGCTTTAGTCTTCGGTTTAGCTTTACTTTTAAACTTTCATTTACTCTTTCATTTAGCTTTTTAGTCTTATGCGTTAGCTTTAGTCTTAGAGTTACTTTTAATAATCCATTTACCTTTTCTTTAGTTTCTAGTTTTATTTTAGATTTTAGATTTTTAGTTTTTTTAATTCAGTTTAAATTTAGTTTTTCTAATTTAATGTAGATCTTAGATTTTTTTTATTAATTTAGATTTTAGATTTTTAATTAGAATTTAATTAGATTTTTTATTTTTTGATTTTTAAATTAGATTTTTAGATTTTTAGATTAGTTTTTAAATTAGATCTTTAGATTTTTAAATTAGCTTTTAGTTAGATTTTTTTTTAGATTTTTTTTTTTTTCATTAAATTTTTATTAGATTTTGGATTTTAGATTAGATTCTTAATTTAGATTTTAAATATAGATTTTTAACTTAGATTTCTAATTTAATTTAGATTTTAAATTTAATTTAGTTAGATTTTTAACAAATTGCATGTTTTTTACCTAACCTCACATTGGCTTGCAAGTTTGTGTTTTTTTTTCTTGTCTTGGTGACTTTCAGGGTATCTAGGAGTGGGAAAAGTGTTGGGATCAGTCACACACATGTCAAATTGGAAAGTGAATAATCAGGTGCATACATTCTAATCTTTCATTTCTCATTAATCATTGCTTGTCAACACATTTCAATTTGGGGCATAAAATCAATCTTGTTTGATCACATATTTGAAATTGGGCTTAAAATGAATTTTGTCTTCAATCACACATCTTGATTTGGGGTTAAAAAGAACAAGTGCTTGAACTTTTTTACACACATTTCATTTCTAAGGGAAATTAATCTTTGCGAGTGTGAATCAAGTGTGTGTGTCCTCCAAAACACCTCACTTGGTTTTCTTTTGTCATACCCTTCGTAGGAGGCCTGCTTGGAGCACACACCCCTCCAAGGGATGACCTCAATAGAGTGTGAATCCAAAGACATGCTCGTTTGGGAGTTGAAATCTAGTCACTCTGAGCTAAGCCCCAAAGAACTTTATACCTTTGGGAAGTGAAGGTGAAGGGTGGGTTACCCCTTTCTCCCGGCTTATTGGCAAGATTTTTCTTTCAAATAATCCCTTAGTCAACCTAGTGCAAACTAGCTTGAGACCTAATTGGCCATACCCCACTTGACTAGTCATAGGGCTTGTTGTTGTGTATTCAAGTGCTTGCTTAATCATAACATTAATCTTCAAAGACAAATTTTTCATTGTGTTTGGTGTGTGCGTTTATGCATTTACATGTGAAATATTGTGTTTGATAGTGCCCAAGTCAAATTTCCAATAAGCACTCGCCACATCATCCAAATCACCCAATCTTGTCATTCCACATCATATCCTAATCATCGTCATTTCTTTAATCCAATCAACATCATTTTACACCATGAAAACATTGGAAGACGTAGCACAAGAGCTTGTTCACATGCTTCATATGGCTAAAACAAGTCAATCACCTTTACCCCAACAACTCACTCACAGATTCCATGACATGATCCAAAAACTTCAAACCAACCAATCACCTCAAATGCAACAACTCATAGCTCAAATCCAATACCTCATGGCCACTTGTCAAGTCCAATAACCACATCAACAAATTTCACATCAATCCTATGTGTCACCTATATCATCATATCAACCTCATTCCTCCACATATCATGTCACCCCTTCGTCAAACTATCACACTTCTTCTAATGTCAACCCTTATCCATACCAATCCACCTCTCAACAATCATTATCCTAGACAACCCCTCAATCATCATTACAACAAAAAATCACATCACAAGTCCAAACACCATTTCAACCTCAACACATTCAACGCCAATCCTATGTGTCACCTTCATCATCATGCCAACCTAACACATATACCTATCATGACAATGCCACATCAACATGCCCACCCATATCACAACAAGAACATAGGATCCCAAGTCCACCTTGGCAACAAAATCAAGTTCCTTTAAGTCTTAATGCCACCTTTGACAAGGGGAACACCAATCTAGTTCATGCACCCTTACCACCATCCAATCAAATGCCTATCCATAAGCCAACATGTCTGATTCCTAATTCATTGGCCCCTTTACCTTCTAACCAATCAAAATCTTCATTACCCCCACCATCATCTAATCCTACATCAAATCAATGCCCTACATTTAGATATTTAAAAAATAAATTGATGGCATTATCTAAATCCACCCATCCACCTATAAAGGATGTGACCCAAGGGCTACAAGCAAGGAATCAATTGTCTCCATGTCATTCAACACATATACTTGAACATAAAAAAGAGTCCTCAAACATCATGCCAAGTCCTTCAAGTCAACCAAGTCATCCACAACCCCTTGAGCCATTTCAAGAGTCTCCCTTCATAAGTCCAATTCACCCTCTTTCATGCTCCTATGTTGTTGACCATATAGAACATGTCAAGCCTATTCAAGAGTCATCCCATTCCACTTCCATTCAAGCAATCCAAGAGGTATGTCAAGAGCCTAATCCTAAGAATGTGGAAACATCAAGCCCTAGTCCTAATCAAGATCAAATAATTTTCATCCAACATATCCATAATCTATATCTTTTTTATGATCAAGATGATATCCATCATGATGAAGAGCCTATCCATGAGAAAATTGATCCTATACCCATCCATGAGCATGATATCCCAAATGCACCTTCATCTAGTCCTATCCATGCTCCTACAACATCCACTTCCCTTGATGAGACAAGTGCCTCCCAAGAACACATAGAAGATCAAACAAATATCTTGGATCTAAGTGAACACAATGCTAATCAAGATCCCAATGATCCCATGTCACCCACTATCGACCCCATTACAAGTCCTCCATCATATCCTATTGGTCTTTGTACCCTCATTCATGAATTTTCCTCCTTAAAACAACAACAACCATTATCTTCTCCATCCAATAAGGAAATCATGTCTAGTGTTTCACCTACACCTAGTCCCATTATCCATTGCACACTCCAAAATATGAACCACCAAGGTAAAGGTTTAGGCCTTCATGAACAAGATATTTTGGAGCCCATCCATGTCAAAGTCCCTCCACGCTCTTATGGCCTTGGACATATATCTCAAGGACACCAATCTCAAGATGTTGGTATTTCCTCCATGCATCCTAAGTCCACTTTCCATCATAAAGCCTATCATACACCTAAAACATATGTTTCCATTCCACCACCGTCATCCTACAAATGTCAAAAGCACGTGACCATACACTTCCCTCCATCCACTCTACCACCATTGCTTCCAACTCCTAATATCCCTCCATCCACTTTACCACCATTACTCCCAACACCTAATATCCCTACCATTCAATCCTCTTATCCATTTATCCATAAATCCTCTAAACATCTTAATCATGACCAATCAATGCACACATTGTCTAAACATAAAGCTTCCACTCATTCCACCAAACCCAAGGGATTCCAAAATAAAAATTTGGATGCCTCTACACATAAAGTCAAAAATTCTAATGGTCCTACTGCCTTAGCATACAATTGCAAAAAGTCGAAGCCAAGTACATCTAAAAGGCTATATAAGCCCATACCTCCAAAAGTAAAGGCCAAAACTCAAATGGTATGGGTACCTAAGAAAAAAGAAACCAAGTCAAATGAGGCGTCCACATCACAAAAATCCCAACCATCCCCTTCCATAAAAAATGCACATTGCATTCAAAAATCTCCAATTCCTAACACCCACAAGCAAAATAACAGTCATAAAAATACTAAGTCTATGTGGGTACCTAAATCACTAAATCACCCATCTCCTAAGCAAGCATCTTCATTGCTTCCTACACACCATCCACATTAAAAGCTTCAACTTTTATCACAATGTGTGCAACTATTGGTCTTGGTTCCCTTCCATTTCACAACAAATCCACGTAACTCCTTCTACTCATCCTTCACTCATTATCCTACATATCTCCCCTATCATCTTCCTATGGTCCATGCTTTTGGCTAAGCCTCCCCATTCATCTTTTGCATAAGTCCCATATAATACCTATCATCTTCCCTGCATAATCTACATCATAATCCATTATTGTCCTCCATAATCCACATCATAATCTACCATCTACCTAATCCATCCCTTTCATGTCATCCCTTACCAACATCTATGAGCATAATGACACTTGACATGGTCCATGCAATGGCATCCATATCTAGTGGGACTACCAACTTTCATGCAACTAGACACTTGAGTCCCTCCTATCCATATTCCCCTTCTCCTATCCAAAAAGACAAAAAGAAAAAAAAGTAAAGAGAAATCCCTTCGTCCAACGGTGAAAACCTGGTAAACAGGCGCCTTGGATAAGTACCATGATGAAAACCTGGCAAACAAGCATCATGTGTAGGTTGATCTTCTATGTCACTTACACTTGGGGGCACAATGTCTTATCTATCCAACCTATCCTTCATGACATATCATTTCCATCCTACCTACCATCTTATCCATCATACATATCTATCATATTGAGTCCACTTATCCACCCTAGTCCTTTTGATCTAAATGAAGATATAGGGGCAAAAGGTTGAAACATGTTTTGGGTATCTCTTGACATACCTCTTCCTATCTAAACCAATCATGTCATTATCCTATTGTCATACATTTTGTCTAGAAAAATCCTAAGTCTTGTACCTAAAATAGGGCATGTTATTCCTATGCGACATAGTCTTTGGAGATCACATCCTTGCTCTCTTATGATGCATACATCAATACCATCCATCCATCTATCATGAGCCTTTTATCCCTTATCCCATCACCCACCCTTGCACCTAGACTTGGTTTTCCCCTTGTCATTGGTATCTAGCACAAAGGCTACTCAAATTTTCATCCTTTGACACCTCAAAACATTTCAAAAGTCCAAAAAAAAGTCAAAAATCATTTCAAAAATCAAAAAAGTCAAAACATTTCAAAAGTCCAAAAAAGTCAAAACATTTCAAAAGTCCAAAAAAGTCAAAACATTTCAAAATTCCAAAAAAAATCAAAACATTTTAACAAAAATCCAAGAAATAATCCAAATGCAAGTCAATCCTTAATCCATACCAATCAAGTCGATCACTCTTGTCAAATTATCCAATCACATCCTTTGGTCTTGATCCTAATCTTGTTGTAAACCCAATCAATCAAAGTCAATCAGTCAATTATTAATCATCCTTGTGTTGATCTAGGGATATGTCATTCCCCGCAATGACAACACTATCATCATCAATCAATCAATTAATTACTCATCGGTTTACAGCTTGACGGGGGCGATACCTTGTTTGTTTTTGTATCATTTGTGCATGCTTACTTGATTGCTTGTGTGTGTTATCATTTTTTTTCTTGCATTTGCATCACATCCAACTTATTCTAGCTAATATTCATATCTTGTATCTAGACAAGGTTGTATTACGCTGGGGCATGAGACAAATCATCACCTTGGTCCTTATATCATGGTGCCTAACGTCTGGTGCTAAATCAAACATCATGGTTGCTCACTTTCATTGCAGCATAATGCATCTTTCACTTCTTCCATCCATTCCTTCCTCTTTAGT
The DNA here is from genome assembly GCA_007258455.2 of Sequoia sempervirens. Taxonomy (NCBI): domain Eukaryota; kingdom Viridiplantae; phylum Streptophyta; class Pinopsida; order Cupressales; family Cupressaceae; genus Sequoia; species Sequoia sempervirens. The sequence continues at coordinate 52,219,358 of VDFB02026320.1, read as the reverse complement.
TCTTGACCCATCCCTTTCAATTCGAGAGCCTACCCATGTTTGTCCAACCCGCCTATCCTCTCGAGGGGGCATCATCATTCCATCATCATATATTTGTATCATTATCCATTTTCCTCTATCCATACCTTAGTTTCTTTGAAATGATGTTACTCGACACAAATCTCATCATCTCAAACATCATCTCAAAGAGGGGCAAAATGTAGACACCTAAAAATGTCCTCTTATGACATCTTGTCACAACACTACATCATTTAGACATCTTGTAGCATGTTTTTCCCTAGATACCCATGTCATCATCTAATTAGTTAAATAAATCTTATTTATTTGACTAATTTCATTTATTGCCTTCCTCTAATGTTAATTAAATAATTTATATTATTTAATTAATTAAATCATTTCTATTCATTCTTCTAATGTTAATTAAATAAGTTATATTATTGAATTAATGAAATCATAAATTCAACGTTAATTAAATAAATCCAAAATTTATTTAATTAATAAAATCCTAAAAAGATCTTCTTGCTTTCTTTCCAAAATTAAAAATCATGTGTATCTAATTAATTTATTTAATTAGATAATTCATCAATTATCCTTCTCGTCTTTTTCAAGATTTATTTCCTTTAAAATAGGAAATGAAATCTTTCTATCTTTTTTGACATCTTATCTCATCTCGTTGTATTTCCTCTTTTGTCAAAAATCAAATCCTTGTCAAATCTTGTCAAATCTTATCTTCGTCAACATCACGGCTCTATAAATACGGCCTCTCACAATCCATTTAGGGGGTTGATTCGTCTAGCATCTAGACTCTGTCAAAATCAATCTTCTGTCTCTATCTATCATTCTCTCCATTTTCCATTTTCATCATCAAGTCGTTATGCTGGAGGAATGAGCACTCAACATTCCTCCATTTTCAACCCTTCAAAATCTTGCATTCTCATGCAGGTGGAGAAGAGCAATGGAGATAAATCGAGTTAGCGTGAAGATCAGTTTGCATTTGTGCTTCTTATTGTGATTTTTGTGTTGTTTCGTACTCTATTATGCTTGATAGGATCTAATTAGATTATTGTTTTCATTACACTAAATCTGTTGATTTTTCCCCTATCTTCACCCACTAGCTACAACTACTACCTTCATTGGTCCCAACAGACATCAATGGTCAACATTGTCCATCGTGGATAAATCTCCACCGATCCCCACTTCCCCATGGGATTTAGCTAGGACCCACCACTATCATAACGTGCTGGTGGGGAGACTATTAGATCTCCAAGGCTAGATCTTCATCATTGATCAAGCGAAGAAAAATATTTCATTTGCAACTTAGGAAATATTATAGTTGCTAAATAGTTGTTGGGCTGATAAACATAAGGTGAAGGGGATTAGTCACACCCATGACTTCAAGGACATAAGTGATAACTTATGTGATTGGTCACCTGCAATTGATAGTCAACACCAAAATAGAAGAACATATTGGCTGCCATGACTGCAAACACAATAGGGTTTATCTATAAACCCTAGAATCACCTAAGAGCATAAATAATACACTCTTGGATGCATCCTTCACTTTCTGGACCTACAAAGCACATCACTAAAATTCTCTCAAAAAACCCACATCAAATTTGGGACCTAATTTGTCATCAAATACATGGAAGCAATTGTTGCATAGAGATGACAACATATTGAGCAACTTGCTCTTCTACACCAACAACCAATCCCCATCCTTCCAAAACTAGATCCATTGCATCTCCATAGCATCTAGGCACACCACTAAACTATCATCATGCCAAAAACTACCTTGCATGATCAATTCCACTTCCTTTGACATCAAAGACACTTTTGACATCAATGACAACATCATAGCATATGCATTCACCAACAAAATATACCCATGCTTCCATATTCATTGTAAACCTCATCTCTCCTGACATCAATGACACTTTCCATTAATTCAATCATTGTCACTTACATGAGAAACTCAATTCCATCTTTGATCCTCTTTCAACATGCTAGAAATCCACCTTGCATTCTTTTCGCTTTTGAAATCAATGACAACTATACGCCAATAATCTTCCCCTTTGTCATTAATGGAAAAACTTAAATGCTCAATGATACTAATTAACCAATTCAATGTTTGTACTAGTATCATATTTACTTTCTCCTTCTATTGTTACTTTCTCCAATGCTCCTCTTTGAGAATTTTCATGACTTTCTCCCCCTTTGGCATCAATGGCAAAGGGATTTCTCCTCTAAAAGCATTCCCCCCCTTTGACAAGTAGTGCAAAGGGTCTAGCTATATTCTAATATCCTCCTTGGACATTCCTTCTCCTTTTCTCATCCTTATGAGCATCTTCACAACTGTCTCTCTTATTCTCTACTTTGAGCATTTCCCACTTCTTCTTCATCATGCTCAATTATTTTGATCACTTGCTCATAATTTCTCCTCTTCATTATCTTAGGTCACTATATTTCTGCAGCCTTCACTTCTTATTAGCAATGGAAAAGGGACTTAGCTCCCCCTTTTAGTGATACCAATTGAAAGCAATTTTTTCTTTTATGCCAATCGCTGCATTTTTCCTTTTTATTGCAATTGCAAAACCATATTCTTCAACTGCTCTGTACCAATTTAAAAAAATATCTAATGCAAGTTGAAGTTTCATTACATGCTCAACATCAATAGGGTTTGATATCAATTATAGATATTCTGATTCATGCTCTGTACCAATTGATATCATGTACTTGACACCAATTGATGGTATCATGCCCTAATACCAATTATCATTATGATACCAAATTGTGAATGTGTGCACTTTATGCTATGTACCAATTTATATCTAGGACTACACTGTATCAAGTGTAACATTGATTTGATACCAATAACATCTCCCCCTTAGACCTTGCTCCATTCTTCACTAGATTTCATTTCAGGGGCTCTATACCAACTAACCTATTCTAAACCAATATGTAATGGTCTGATACCAATTTAAAACAAATATTCAGAACAACTTCCTTTTAGCCATAAATCTTCTTCTTGTAGGCAAGAAGTATTTCTCTTAATAGAGCATCTACACCACTTTTTCTTCAATGATTGATACCAATGGTTGATATCAATTTCTACAGCTGACTATCCACTTCTTTGCTGATTTTCTTACCCTTTGACGAGCATTTCAAAGAGAAATAATGTGACCATACATCTGCAACCATCAACTCATTAAAAATTTGTAAAACATATTTTACATGACTTGATCACACTATTCTTAACCAGGGTTAAATAAATGATCAATGAAGCTCCCCTGGATATATTCCCTATCACTAATGTTTAGTGGTGTAAAGTAGAAGTGGCCTCATGAAGCGCTTCCTGCCAGTCTTTCTCTCTCCAAACCATCTTTTGCTTCTTCTCTGATACATCAGCCTACTTCTCAATAGCATGGAAACACTTGTTTAGTTTGGAAGACATATTCTTTTGCTTACTATATGGATTTGATCTTTCATAATGTGTAGGCGGTATTGCACAATCTAATCTATAGTACTTAGCTATATGACCATAGTTATCACATTTGTAGCACAATACATCATGCCTATCACATGAGTAGATAAATTTCTATACATGTAACTTGTATTCCTCTTACTCTATACTGCAGGTCTTACTAGATTTAATTTGTAGTCTTTAGCTATGTGACCAAAGTTGTCACACTTGTAGCATACTACATACACATTTCTTACAACAACAAATGAATTTCTATTTACATATTTAGTGCTCCTTCTAAGTGTAGCTCTACATTCTCTAGCCCTATGACCAAACTAATTGTAGATATAACAATAACCATTAAAACAAGGGGATAACCTAGTCATAGCATTCCTCTGAATAGGATGAGGAGGTCTTATTTGATTTTTATTTTTCATGCATCTCATCCTAGTAAATCTTTTTGCATCAACTCTCTTTGTGTATTGATTTTTCTCCAGGTTTCGAGGAACTGGTTTCTCCATCTTTTTATCTAATGCAGGCTCCTTGAACTTAATAGTAGTATCCTTATTTGGTTTCTTCATCTCATTAGTGACAAACTTCTTTTCTTCTTTTTCTATCTTCACTCCAGTAGTGCCTTCATCCGATTTTCCATTTCTAGAGGTACTTTCTCTAGAGCAACTTTTGTAGGATTCTTTTTTCTTTGTACAACTACTTTCTTCTACTCTAAATATCTCAGATAAGCTTGTAGAAGTACTGGTAGAGGAAATAATTCCTTTCTCAAACCCAAGGCTAGATTTTTCTTTGGGTTTTGATGGATTTTGTGATCAAACTAGTTCATCAAGTATCTCAGAGCCACCCTTCAACTTCATGCCTTTATCAATCTACTCATTGGATTTTTCTAAATCTCTTCTCAAGGTCTCTACTACTTCTTTCAACTTTATGAACTCTTTTGATTTAGATTGTAGTTCAATCTGAACTACATCTTTTTCTCTTCTTTCTTCTTCCACCTTAGTCTTCAAGTTGATCACCATCTAATTAGAATTTTTGAGACTCTTGGTTAGATTAACAATATCTTCATTATTAAACCTTTCAACTTCTTCATCAAAAGTTGTTCCAAATGTGTCAAACCCACCAAGACTTCCATGTTCATCATTTGATCTACCATTTACATCATATGACCCACTTTCTTCATTTGTGTGCAGATTCTCCTTATTCACTTGCTTACAACTAATTTCTTGGCTAGAATTATATTTTTCATCATGAATGCATTCAGAACCAAGATAAATATATTTACCTCTGTATTTTTTGGAGCCTTTTCTCAATCTCCTGATGAACTCAACTTCCTCTTCATTAGTCTCCTTTGATCCTAAAGTAGATGTTTCTTCTTCATCACCTCTTGTTGCAATTTCACTTGAGAACCAACTTGCAAAATTATCATCTTCACTTGTATCAAGACTTTCAAATTCACTATGACATCTCTCAATCAATGATTGCACCTCAACATCACTTTCTTCATACATCCTCTTCATCTTGTTCCAAACTTCACGTGCAGTTTGGAAATGCATGACTTTGACAAATATGGAACTTGACAACCCACAAATAATTGCATCCATTGCTTCAACACTGTTCTCATACACCATATTTTCATCCTCAGTAGTTGGAGGTGTAACAGAAGGTATATAATCATATTCCATTGACATCCACACATCAAAACCTATTGATCCCAAATGTAACTTCATTTTGAAGCTCCTCCATATATAGTTTGATCCATTAAAGAGAGGTACACCTTCTACAAATGAGCTTTCACTATCAACCATATTATGTTCACTCACCAAGATCTACTCAAGCCGATTAAGCTTCTCCTAGGGAACCTAGGGCTCTGATACCAATTTTTGGAACATAATGATTTACTGAGAGGGGGGTGAATCAGTAGATACTAAAGATTTATTTCTTAAAACCTTTATATAGATAACTTCCTTAACTCCAAATACCTTGTGTAGATTTCTTACTCAACTCTTATTGTGTAGATTTAAAACTAAAGATGCAAACATAAACATGTGAGTAGAAAATCAACACAAATGCCCACAACACTAGATATATGTGAAAATTTTGATATGGGAAAAACCATAGCGACCAAGGCTACTTGAGTCTACTGCTCAAATCCAGCATCACAAAAGCAATCTCTATTACAATGTTTTAGGGCTACAATGCAAGGATGCTTTAACAACTTGATTTAGGAGCTATAACTCCCTATTTTAGAAGCTACAACTTCAAGGATGCCACAACACCCTATTTTAGGAGCTACAACTCCAAGTAGATAACTATCACCTAATCTGAGCTACAACTTAGTCTAATGAGGCTACAACCTTTGTGATAATAAAAAAGAATATGCATAAGACTTGGTTCTACAAAACCTGATCATGCATCATTACATTCAATACATTATTGCACTTATTGCAACTCACACTTTGTTGTTGTAGCTGGACACTCAGCAACATATACCTTTGCACTCTCCTCTGCACATAGAATAATCACTGTTCTATCTTGTTGCTATACTCTTCTTTCCCTTTCTGCAGTGTCCCATACCTCTACACTCTATTGAATGCAAACCTAGATGATATTTTGTATTACAGTCTAGCACTTCCTTGCATGTGTATTCTTTGTCTAGTCTACATTTTTCTATTTCTTGTAGGCATACCACCACTCACTTTAATGCAAGCCTAGATAATAATCAATGTTGTGTCTAGGTTACATGCATATCTAAATTCACTCATCAATCGATTTATATCTTAGGATTTTTTTTATATAATATTCTCCACCAACTTGCAATCTCATCACATGAAGATGCACACCACTATCCAGATTGTCCAATCTAGTTACATGCATTGCATCACCACTAAACTCATCTATTAGGGTTTCCTCCACTTGCAGACTTCACCAACAAGCTACTTGTACATCGATCTACGTTCCATCATCAAGTTCATCATAAGACATCTGATGAGGTTTATCAAATATCACCATACCCATGGATCAAGCCACACAACATTTAATTTAGATACAAAGAATTTCCCTTCACTCTCTCTGTCAAACCCTAAAATATAATTTACATTAAATGCATTCTAAAGATTATGTGATCTAATTCTGATTTTGATCACTGGTTAAGGTTTTCCAAAAATATTCATTACACAACCTCTACATGAAGCCTCACATCATTAAATTTGGATACATAGAATTTGCAAAGAATAGCAACTTGTCAAACCTTAGAATCAGATATGTATTAAATGAGTTCTCCTGTTCATTCTATCTGATCCGATCTCGATCACTTATACAATCCATTCTACCATCTTGAAGATCAAATTTTCATTTGATTGGTTGTTGGGTATAGTTGGACCAATTAATTCCTTCCTCTATGTTGGTTACTAGTCAAAACCCTATTCACACAAACTTAGCCATTCGAGATCTTCATCTTTAAATCTCGTTCATTAATTTGTTTCTTCACACCATGATCTTGTGCTCCCCATTCACTGTTGTAACTTTAAAACACAACCATTTGATAAACAATTATTTAAATCTCCACCATTAAGGACATCCTTTAACGATATTCAATGATCTTCGTTGGATTACCCATCAATCAATCAGAGCCATTCCCCATTGTCCTGCTAGAGCTAACAACGGGCCCATAAGATCTTTGTGGGCTAGCAGGCTTGTGCCAAGTGTCACTTTTCTTATTGCTAATTTCCCAGCTGCTACAATTGCTCTTTTTCACAAAGATGATGTGAAATGATGATTCCATGTGTCAAAGGACCCAACAAGATTCAAAACTCAAATGTCGTGCATCCTTGGATCAACAACATTTGATTTGCACCATTCACTATTTCCCTGGAAGACAGAGATGGGTCCCACCACAAGTGCCACGGGCTAGCAGGCACCATTAGATCTTCCACCTTGTTGAATCTCTATCATTCATGACATGAGTCAACTTGTGCATCATTCATAGGTCCCACCATTCATGCTATGAGCACCGTCGATCTTCAAAATTTGATCACCGTTGTTCCCCACTAACCCTGTGGATCATGATTGGGCCCCACCAAAATTCTAGCGGGGTACACGGTCTTCTACCATCTATCCATCATGACATCACTTTACACTGTCTACAATTGTTGAGTTCGTTGGTCCCACTAGACATCAATGGTCAAAATTTTCCATCATGGATAAATCTCCACTGATCCCTGCTTCCCCATAGGATTTAGCTGGGACCCACCACTATCTCAACGGGATGGTAGGGAGACTATTAAATATCCAAGGCTAGACCTTTGTCATTGATCAGGCAAAGACAAATATTTCATTTGTGACTTTGGAAATATTATAGCTGCTAAATATTTGTTGAGCCGGTAAAGATAAGGTGAATGGGACCAATCATACCCATGACTTCAAGGACACAAGTGATAACTTATATGACAGGTTACCTATAGTTGACAGTCAATGCCAAAATAGAAGAAAATATTGGCTGCCATGATTGAAAATGCATTAGGGCTTATTTGTAAACCCTAGAATCAGTCGAAAGCAGTAATAATGCACTCTTGGATGCATCCTTCACTTTTTGAACCTATAGAGCACATCACTAGAATGTTCTTAAAAAATCCACATTGAATCTGGTGCCTAATTTTTCATCAAATACTTGGAAGTAGCTGTTGTAGAGAGATGACAACATTTTTTCAACTAAACAACATATTGAGCAACTTTGTTTTCTGCACCAACAACCATTCCACATACGTCCAAAACTAGATCCACTACATCTCCGTAACATCTAGGCACACTACTAAACTAGCATCATGGAAAAATCTCCCTTACATGATCAATTCCACTTCCTTTGACATAAAAGAAACTTTTGACATCAATGACAACATAATAGCATATGCATTCACCAACAACCTATACCCATGCTTCCATATTCACTACAAACATTATCTCTCCTAACATCAATGACACTTTCCATTAATACCATCATCGTCACTTGCATGAGCAATTCCATTCCATCTTTGATCCTCTTTCAACATGATAGAATTCTTCCTTGCATGCTTTTCCATTTTGACATCAATAAAAACTATATGCCAAAACAAAGTCACTAGTTTGATTGAAATTCCAATGGAGGATGTTATCGACAAGACAAGGTGATGTAAAAGGGATTTCCTTAGTAGTCTCCTTGACACTCCGATGAGTCTCTTATCGGAGTGATTTAATGTTGTTGCTAGGACATTGGCTTTTGTCTCTTCTACATGTTGATGGAAGGTGGGGACTCTTGTTGCTAGAACTTTGTCACTTTGGTGAGACTCTAAAGTTTGTCTCCTTGATGTGTTGATGGAGTGGGAATGTTCTACATGGAAGGTGACATTAGTTGTATGGTAGTGACATGGATGCCACATAGATAGTGGGGACTACTCGGTCAAACACTATAAGCTCTATTAGTGTGACACTCCCATATCAGTGGGAGATATTAAGTTGTCTCTTCAACATGGTGATGGATTATCTTATCAGAGTGACCTTGTTGTGTCATTGTGACTTTGGAACATGTCTCCTCAAAGTTTTGATGAAGATTGAAGAATCTTGTCAGTGTGATTCACAAGTTCACCAAAACTTTGAAGTAAGTTTCTTTGATAGGTTGATGAGCTAAAGTGGGGATCACATGGAGAGGTATTATCTTATCAGTGTGAAATCCTTATATTGGTGGGAAAATATGTACTCTCTCATCGATATGGTGATCCATATATTTGGAAAATAGAGTGGATGTCAATATGACATTAAGTGTTCAAAGAGACATGGTCTTGTGTCTCTTTGACACTCTGATATCTGAAGACTTAGTGGGCCCTATTGGGGTATGTTGAACACATGGCGGTATTACCTTCATTAGAGTGACATTCTAGTTTTGATGGGAGATGTTGTAATGTATCATTGAAACACCGATATATTGCTCGCTTCACATGGCCATTGTGAAGTAGATGGAGCAATTGTTTTTTAGAGTGACTTGATGGTTTTAAAGAAAGAACGAAAAAAGTCTCTTCAGTGATATGACTTTGATGGTAGGAAAGTAGTGATGGTTTTCCTAGAACGATTGAAAATCAAATGGTACTGGCATTGTGTTGTGGTAGAGTAGCTAAGTGAGAGAGGGTTGCTCGGTCAGGAGAGAGACAAAGGTTGAAAGGGGGTTATGCTATCAAATTCTCTTAGGATGGAAAAATATGTAAATCTCCTATAAAGGTCATGAGAAAAACATTTTATTGTAACTTGTATTCTTTTTGTTGAATAATATAATTGATCTCTAGGATTTTGGAGTGTGGGGTTTTTTACTTGTATGGGTTTTCCCCATGTAAATCTGCATTCTTATTGTTTGATTCATCTTCCATGTTTGTGGATTCTGGTTGTTGAATTTGTTTAATGGTGTTGTTTGGAATTGGTTTAATTATCATTAACTTTTCTCTAAGGGTCAATGTGGGAAATGAACTATGTCTAATTCCACTTTGTGGCATAGTAGTATGTGTCTTTGAGGCAATATGAAGAAATTAAAATTACTAAAGGAACTACTATTCTTGGATGTTTCTTTATGAGATGATTGGAATTTCCAAATAAGTGGTATCAAATCCTTCTTTTGGAATTTGTTTTTTCTTGCATTTGTAGGTTTGTGAGTTGCGTGTAATTTCATGTGTGTTGCATGTACTTGCATGGGCTCGCATGCGGCTTGCATGTGCTTGCATGTTGATGCATGTAAGAATTCCTAGCATTTTTGGGTTTGGGTATTCATTTTGTAAAGATTTCTTAGTGTGGAAGGCTTGAGGAAATTTGAAGGAATCAACTAATGGATTGATCCTTTGGTGATTATAAATTCTTGCTCTTTTGTTCAAGTTCCAAGAGACAACACACAGTATGGAAGATGGAGAAACTTGAGTTGGTCATATTGAAATGATGTGACCTAAAGCTCGTAAGTTGGAAATGGTATAATCCTGATACATGGGGTGGAGTTTTTTTCTTCCTGGTTGTGTTGCAACAAAGCTTCCATATTGGATATATATGTGAGAGGATCCTTGATGATATGGAGATGCTTGGGTTGTTTCTCAGCTATGGAGAAATGTGCTTATGCTAGGTGTTTTGTCCTAGTATTGGAAGGCAGAGCATTATGTTACCAAAATTTTATGAAGGCTATAGAGTTGATCATTAGATGATCTAAAATATTCTGCAATGGATTATCTCTATCAGATGCATGTGCATGTTGATGGTTTTGGAGTTGGCTTGATATGGGCCTAGAGTTCCTGAATTTTTATTTTATTTTAAGGATGTTTTGTACTTGCATCACTCAGATTATTTTTCCTTGGATTTGACGGTTTTATAGATTTCCATTTAAATAATTTATGGTGATGATCATTCACGATTAATCCATTTTCTAGTTTAATCATTATGGTGTTTCTTGATTCATATTCTTGGTCTTCTAGATGTGAAGTGGGTGTGGATGTGCATGGGTGTTTTCAAACATAGTGGTTTTGTAGGTTTTGCATTGTCAAGGAAAACTTGTGGCTACATGGAGCTGTTGTTAAAATATTTTACAAACCCTATATTTTTGGGTGTTGCTGGATGAGATAGTTGCATTCTTGCATGCATGCATTACTTGTTGGGTTCCTAGACTATGGTGCTTGAGTTATGGACATGATTGGAAAATTGGATTTGGTCTTGATCTGGTGTTTGAGTCATGTTGTCTACGTGGTTATTCTCTTTGAGATCTTAGTGTTGTTGTTTCTAGTGTGATGATGGGTTTGCACATTCATTGTGATTGATCTTTGAGTTATGCGGTTGGTGGATTAGCTACCCATTGGCTACAGTGAGATAACTCGGAAGTGGATTGTCTATATCCATGAGGTTGATTCAATGTTAGTGCAAACTTGTTAGCTGGCCTTGTCTATGGTCACTTATGCATTGGTGTGGTTGCTTTGAGATGAGAGGATGGATGATGTTGAGTACCTGAATAGTTGGTTAAGGGGGCCTATAGCATGTTGTATCACAATGTCATAGATAGCTTGGATACAATGCTTTGTGTAAGTTTTTGATAGTGATGGTAGTTTTCTACTTGGTTTTGGAGATCTTAGTGCTGCTTGGTATTTTTGTTAGATGGATATGTTAATGAGTGGACTTGGAGAATTTTTAGTATAGAAGATGTTTGGCTAGGTGCTTGGAAAGCTTGGTATCATGGTTCAGTGGGACCTTTAGCAGTGACTGTTGATTCATCACTTACTGGTGAATGTTCTTCTTTAGTGTTGTAGATGTTACTGGGAGGAGCTCTTAGATATTGTCACTGTAGAAGGGTTCTTTCACATTTTCATGGACACTATTTGAAGATGTGCAACATCTTGAAACCATGGAGGATTCTTGGATTATTTGGTTGAGGTGTTGGTTGTGCTTGACAGGTGTTGTTGGTTTAAAGTTTGTTTATTTTATGTCATGGTATACTCTTTTTTATGCATTAGAGTTTTGGCGTGATACATTTCTCTTGAAACCATGGTTAGTTCACTTGAAGCATGGTATCTCCTAATGGGGATGATAAGATCATGATTAGATGACAAGTTCCTATTTTAGATTATTGGAGCTTTGATAATGGTCTGGTAATTCTTTGTGTTTTGTGTGCATTGTTCATATGCTTGAGAAATTCATGATAGAGTAGTGGTGCATTTGGAGTTTAACATGAGATGATTGTTTGTAGATTCTCATGGATACATGGAGAATAAGGTGAGGCTTTATTTTTCTTATGAGAGAAGTGTTGTTGATGGTTACTCTTGATGAAGATTTCAATAGAAAGTCTGAGAAGTGTTCACCTTAGTTGGATGTGAGTTCAATAGATACCAATGATGGCTCAAATATCTTGAAGGAGTATTCTTGTTGCCCACTCTTGGTCTACTCAACAATTTATTGCTTAAGAGGTTCTTAGCCCATTGTTTCTCTTAGGTGTTTTATGCTTTCTTTCATGGATATGGATCTTGATCTACTATTAGATGATTTTGAAGGATTCATTGTGAGAGACGGATAGCATCCTTATCTCCTTGGGTTTGAAATTTCATTTATGATGATCATAGGGGATGGTATTGGGATTATTTACTAAAATAGGAAATGGAGTAGTTTGGTCTTCTTAGGGAAGCTTACATCCATACAATTACTTGATATATATGTTGTGTTTTATTTTGGAGATTGAATGGTTGGGTGTTGTTATGATGTTCTCTTTGGGGTGTTGTGAAGGAGATCATACTTGACACAGTTGGCATTCTAACGTGTATGTAGGAGGATTTTCTATAGGTTTTGCATATCATTGTGGATGGTTCCTTGAAACAACATGTTTACACTTCTATGTGATGCTATTGGTAGACTTGTTATGTCATTGATCTTTCAAATTTGGCATTACCCATGTAGTGGGAATTCCTCGATGTGTTTTGTCTTCTTCGATTGGTTGTCACATGGAGCTTGCTTTTGTAGTTGATGGGTTGGTTGTGTAGGTGGCATGATTTTGATGATTTGGATACCTTCAAGGTATGTGTGATTTGATGGTGTAGCACTTGCTATGTGTGCTATTTTTAGTCGCATGGGTTGATCAGTTGGATGAGAGCAGTTAGTTTCCTGGTTGTTGTTCTAGCAAATGTTCAATCTTGTTTTCTGGAGAATGACTTCACAATTGTGTTCTAGTTTTTGTTTTGAAGTTGCTGTTATTTATGCTTTTGTATGGCTTGTTGAGCATAGTGGTGTGGTGGAAGTGTGTTGAAGCCCTTGTCATCTATTGGTTCTATTATTGGTGTCTCAGATTAGATTGGTGCATATATACCATGGCTTGTTCCTTTCCTTTGGAGGATGGTTGGAACTATTTCCTAAGATGGTGGACATTATAGATGTTGTTCCAAGTGTCCTAGGTGTTAGAGAGGTTTCATATATTGATTGGTAGGCAATACATTCTTCAGCAAGTGGGAGAATGTTGAGAAATGGTGCCCCAAATGTACTGGTGTTCGAACCTCTATATTATTGAATAGATAGTTGAATATCACTTGGACAAAGTCACTAGTTTGATTGAAATCCCAATGAAGGATGTTATCAATGAGATAGGGTGATGTCAAAGGGAGTTCCTTAGTAGTTTCCTCGACACTCCGATGAGTCTCTTATCAGAGTGACTAAACATTGTTGTTGGGACATGGGTTTATGTCTCTTCAACATGCCGATGGAAGGTGGGGACTCTTGTCACTAGAACTTTGTGACTTTGGCGGGACTCAAAATCTTTTCTCCTCAATGAGCCAATGGAGTGGGACCATTCTACATGGAAGGTGACATCAATTGTATGGTTGTGACATGGATTCTGTATAGATGATGGGGACCACTTGATCAAACACTATAAGCTCCATTGGTGTGACACTATTGTATTAGTGGGACATATTAAATTATCTCTTTGACATGGAAATGGAGTCTCTTATTGGAGTGACCTTGTTTTGTTGTTGTGACATTGGAACATGTCTCCTCGAAGTTCCAATGAGGATTAAAGAATCTTGTTGGTGTGACTTCACGAGTTTACCGAGACTTTGAAGTAAGTCTCTTCGATAGGTCGATGGGCTACAATGGGGATCTCATGGAGCAATATTATTTATTGGTCATCCTTATATCGGTGGGAAAAGTTCTATTCTCTCATCGATATGGTGATCCATGTATTTGTTGAATAGATTGGATGTCGATATGACATTGAGTGTTTAGAGAGACATGGTTTCATATCTCTTTGACACTTTGATATATGAAGATTTAGTGGGCCCTGTTGGGGTATGTTGAACACATGTTGCTATTACCTTTGTAAGAGTGACATTCTAGTTTTAGTGGGAGATGTTGTAATGTCTCATTGAAATGTCGATATATTGCTTGCTTCACATGGTCATTGTAAAGAGGATGGAGTGACTATTTTTTTGAGTGACTTGATGGTTTTAGAGAAAGAACAAACAAAGTCTCTTCGATGATATGAATTCTAATGGGAAGGTAGTGATGATTTTTCTAGAACAATTATAAATTGAATGGGTCTAGCAATGTGTGGTGGTAGAGTAGCTGAGTGAGAGAGGGTTGTGAGGTCGGGAGAGAGACAAAGGTTGAAAGGGGGTTATGCTATCAAATTCTCTTAGGATGGAAAAATATGTAAATCTCCTATAAAGCTCATGAGCTAGATATTGTATTATAACTTGTATGCTTGTTCTTGAATAATTCAATTGATCTTTGGGATTTTGGAGTGTGGAGTTTTTTACCTGTATGGGTTTTCCCCATGTAAATTTGTGTGTTCATATTTTCAAATCATCTTCCATGTTTGTTGATTATGGTTGTTGAATCTATTTAATGGTGTTGTTTGGAAATGGTTTAATTAGAATTAACTTTTCTCTAAGGGTCAATGTGGGAAATGAACTATGTATGATTCCACTTTGTGGCATAGTAGTATGTGTCTTTGAGGCAATTTGATGAAATTAAAAAATTACTGAAGGCACTACTGTTCTTGGATGTTTCTTTATGATATGATCAAAATTTCCCAACAAGATCAACATATCTGAACTACACAACCATAAGAGAAAATCCAAAGCAACCACAAAACATTTGCAACATATCTTCTTTACAAATTTCTCAATATCCTTGACATATACAACCAATAACCTATACCCATGACACTAATGACAACAATAATCATTTGATAACCAATTGACCAATTGAAATCAATGACAACACCTTGAATCCTTCCATTCTTACAACAAAAGAATAGGTGGAGGCATAAGGAGGTTGTTCACAGGTACACAAGTGTTTTCGTGTTGGAGGAAAAGAGGAGAATGGAAGTGGTTGTATTGTAATCTCATTTATTTGATGATAATGCATACTTGACCTCTCTTCTTGGTGGAGTTTTTTCTCACAAGGGTTTCTTCACATAAATCATGTGTTATGTGATGATCTTATGTTGCTGATTTGTGCCTCATTTCTGCTATCTTATTCTCATGATATTCTTTATTTATTTTTATTATAAGTTCACATAAGGTAGTGTTTGTAAGCATGTTATGTTGGTTGTTTCTTAGCATCATGAAGAAGATGGATCTAATCATGGTATTTCCATAGTAAGGCATCTTAATTTTCAGATTTTTATATAAGTTTCAGATTTTCATGTTGTTGTAGTACAAGCCTTGCAGCTCATCCTTCAAAGTCATATTTGGATAGAGATTGAATTTCCCAACAATCGGTATTGAACCTATTTATTTCTCATCATTCACAAGGTGACTACCTCATACACATCACATATACATAGTGATTGGTTCCAACATATGTCACACATACTAGCTACAACATATGTCATAAGTACACAATGACTAGCTCATAACATATGTCATAAATACATAGTGAATAGATCTTAGTATACATCATAAATACACAGTGACTAGCTCTTAGCATATGCCACATGTACACAATGACTAGCTCTTAGCATACACCACATATACACAGTGACTAGCTGTTAGCATACAATACATATAAAATAATTTTTGGGTCATATGGACATCACAAGTACATTAGTGATGACTCATCACATAAATAATTCACATGATAAATCACATGGTCAAATATAAAATAAACTGGTAAAATGAAAATGAATTCAACATATTGCATGCGTCAACCCACTACTTGATTCACAATCACATAAGACTTGATGCAAGAGCATCTAGTGGTGTAGGGAAATCTTGCATCACCCAAAAAAAATATTTTTCCTTATTTTCTTTAGTTTTTTTGAGTCCCATGATGGCACTTGAGGGGTAAAAGATAGTCAAAAGTCAAAAAAGGTGAAAAATGATCAATTACTATTTTTAGTAAGTTGGCCTAACTAGGCTCATATGGACCTAAAAAATTTACCCCAAGGAGTGGAACTGAAAAATATTTTTGGTGGCAAAAGAATCATCTCAATACCCTACATGGTTTGGGAGATATTAAAGTTTTCATCATAAGAAATTTCTCCAATGTGGATTCAAATTCAAATTTGAAAACCTTAGAAGCCCCAAAACAACTCAAAAAGTTGATAAAATGATCTCCAATATTTAGGCACTATAGACCTCTTTGAGATCTTTCCAATGATATATTATAATAGCAAATCAGACACCCAGATCATAAGTTATGGCCCTGTGAAGCTACCCCACTAAAAAGTGAATTTCATTAAAATATCTTCCTAGGCAAGAAATCAAATGGCTGGACTTTTGGTGCAAAAAAAGAAGGAAAAGTTACACTTTCTAGAACATTTTAGGGTGGTTATTGGGTAAAATAAAAAGGGTTAAGTGAGGATTGTAGAAGGTAGCTCCATTAGTGTAGATTGTGGCTCCAAACAATATATTTTGTTTTTAGACTTGATTTTGTTGTAATGAATCAAGCCCATGAGGCTATAGCATTGTAAGTTCTGAATCTCTAATTTCATTTTTTGAAAATAATTGAAAGTGACTTATTTTTTGTCTCTCTTCTTCTATGTTGGTATCTATTTTTCTAATTTGTGATGGTTTTGGGTGGTGTGTCCCTCATCAAGTGGTATCAAAATGGGTTTTCCTGAGTGTGTATATAGATCACCAAACATGAGGCAATTTGCACTAGGACATGTGGTTGTTGGTTTCTGAGAAAAGTGATTAGAATGCCTCCTCAAAGAAACTGTGGTGGTGGAAGAAATGTTATTGTACCAGAAGAGGGTTTTAGAGCCCTGCAAAGACAAGTTCAACCATTGCAAGAGGAGTTGCATTGAGAGTTTGAGCCAAGAAGAGGAGATGAAAGTGAAGATGAAGTTGAAAATGAGGAACAATTTGAAGAAGAATAAGATGCAATAGATCCAAAGAAAGACAAATCATTTAAGGCCATCTCCAAGATTGGGAAAAGGACAAAGATTGATGTTTCTACATTTTTTGGAAATATTAATCCAAAAGAGTTGATTGATTGGATCAATGATATGGAGGAATTATTTGAGTATGATGAGGTGGAAGATCTTGAAAGGGTCAAATTTTCAAAGACTAAGCTCTAGGTTCATGCAAATATTTGGTTGAAAGAGGTAAAACTAGAAATAAATTGAAGAGGAAAAGAGAAAATAACTAGATGGGACCAAATGATGGAAAAATTAAAAAGATAGTTCATTCCTGTGGACTATGAGCTAGATTTATTGAAGAAGATGCAAGGGTTGAAACAAGTGGGAAAATATATCAAGGAGTCTATAGAAGAATTCTATCATGTCCTAATTAGAATAGGCCATTCTAAGGCCAACAAGGAAAAAGTTTCTTATTACATAAATGGGTTGAATCCAAGTATTCAAGAAGAGTTGGGTCTGGTAAGAATGTCTACCATTGAAGATGCATATCAATTTTCTTTAAAGGTAGAAGAAAAGTTGAATAGAAGATTTGAAATCAAGCAAAGAGGTGGGGGTTGTGGTGGAAAGACTAGTGGATAGTCATATTAAGGTCAAAATGAAGATCAAAAGAAGGGTGAAGAATCTAGTAGCAGCCAAAACTAGAAAGGAGATAAGACCTACTATCCTTGTGATCAGAATAATGGAGACCAAAGAAGAAGAGGAAGATCTGGATGAGGACTGGGAAGAAGAGAAGGCTTTTGTGGAACTTGTTTCCAATGCAAAGAAGAAGGACATAGAGCCTATGAGTGTCCTCAACATTAAGGAAGGACAAATAGAAGATGTGATGGAAATCCATGAGTTGTACATGTAGATGAATATGTTGAGTCTTCATATTCTAAGGATGTAGAAAGAGGAGAGGTTCTTGTTTCTAGAAGAGGCTTGTTAAATGAGGAGAAAGAACCAACTCAAAGGAAGATTTTTTTTTGTACCAAATGTAAGTGTGAAGGTAAATTTTCAATGTTATTATTGATGGAGGTAGTACTGATAACCTTGTTTCAAAAGAGATGGTTAGTAAGTTGGGTTGGAGAAAAGAAGGCATTAGAATCCATACTAGATTACTTAGTTGCAAAATGACCATAAAGCTTTGGTAAATGAATAGTGTTTAGTAAAGTTCAAGATTAGAAATTACCAAGATGTGGTATTGTGTGATATTATACCTATGGATGTTTGTCATATGTTGTTAGGAAAACCATGGTAGTTTCATCAATGAGTAGTACATGATGGACATGCCAACACCTGTTCTTTGACAAAGGATGGAGTTCGTCATAAGTTGAAGCCCTTGAAAGAGACAGAGGAAAAGGTATGGAGTAATGCAAGAATTTGTTTGGTTGATGGAATGAAGTTCCTAAAAGTTATGAGGCATGAGCATATGTGTTTTGCATTGATCCCTAGAGTTGATAAAGAAGATACTAATGAGGCATTATTAGAGGTTTCAAATTTTTTGAATGAGTTTTAGGATATTGTTTCTAATAACGTACCTAAAGTTTTTCCTCCAGTAAGGAAGATTAGCCAGTAGATGGATTTGATTCCTGTAGCCAATTTTCCAAATAAGGCATCCCATCAAATGACTCCAATAGAGAATGAAGAGTTGAATAGACAAGTGTAAGAGTTGTTACATAAGGGATTGATTCAAGAGAGATTGAGCCAATGTATGATACCTGCAGTACTAGCACCAAAGAAGGATGGAAAATGGAGGATGTGTATAGACTCTCAAGCCATCAAAAAGATCACCATCAAGTACAGATTCCCCTTGCCAAGGATGGATGACATTATGGATTGTTTGAGTGGAGCTAAGTACTTCACGTAGATAGATCTGAAGAGCAGATATCACCATTCCAGATTGTGTATGGGAGTAGTAGAACTACTTCTTAATTGAGAAAGATGGATAAGGGGGAGAAGAGTGGTGTTGAGGCTAAATATTTTTCTGAGCACCTGAAGAATTTGCATGAATAGGTGAAGAAACATATCAATAAGATGAACTAATAATATAAGGCTTATGCAGATTGGAAAAGGAGGTATAAGGAGTTATAGGTAGGAGATGAAGTGATGGTTCATTTGTGAAAGGAGAGGTTTCCAGTTGGTACATACAAGTTAAAGATGAAAAATTTTGGACCATGCAAGATCCTAAAGAAGCACGATTCAAGAAATGCTTATGAGGTAGAGTTGCCTAGTGTAATAAACATTTCTCTTGTGTTCAACATTGCTAATTTGACAAAGTATCATGAAGGTGATATAGAGGATGGTCCAATAAAAGAACAGTGGAAAATTCAAGCACCTACTTCAAAGAAGGAAGAGATAGAAGAAATATTGGATGTGTGTGGGTAGAAGTATAAGAAATTGGTAGTATGAAGAATATCTGGTTAAATGGAAAGGAAGGCCTATTGAAGATTCGTCATGGTTGTTTAAGGTTGAGGTTAACCATCTTGGTTTCCCTCTAACTTCTAAGAAGTGATAGTGTCACTTTTCAAATTAGCTTGGGTGTCTGATGTAAGAACATCCAGCGGTGTAGGGAAATCTTGCATCACCTAAAAAAAATTGATTTTCCTTACTTTATTTAGTTGTTTTGAGTCCCATGATGGCACTTAAGAGGTGTAAGACAGTTAGAAGTTAGAAAAGGTGAAAAATGATCACTTACCATTTTTAGTAAGTTTTCCTAAATGGGCTAGTATGGACCTAAAAATTTACCCCAAGGAGCGGAATTGAAAAATATTTCTAGTGGTGAAAGAATTGTATCAATACCCTACACAGTTTGGGAGATATTAAAGTTTTTGTCCTGAGAAATTTCTCCAATGCAACTTCAAATTCAAATTTGAAAACCTTAGAAGCCCCAAAATAGCTCAAAAAGTTGACAAAACAATCTCCGATGTTTCAGTGTTCTAGATCTCTTTGAGATATTTCCAACGATATATTATAATAGAAAATTGAACACTCAGATAAAAAATTATGGCCCCTTGAAGTTGCCCCACTAAAAAGTGAATTTCATTAAAATATCTTCCTAGGCAAGAAATCAAATGGCAAGACGTTTAGTGCCAAATTGAAAGGGAAAGTTACACTTTGTAGAACATTCTAGGATGGTTATTGGGTAAAATAAAAAGGGTTAAGTGGGGGTTATATTAGGTGGCTCCATTAGTGTAGATTGTGGCTCTGAACAATATATTTTATTTTTAGACTTGATTTTGTTGTAATGAATCAAGCCCATGAGGCTATATCATTGTAAGTTTTGAATCTATAATTTTTTTTTATGAAAATAATTGAAAGTGAGTTATTTTATGTCTCACATATTTTGTATTGGTATCTATTTTTTTGATTTGTGAGGGTTTTGAGTGGTGTGGCACTCATCAATCCTACTATGATAACAATCAAGGTTCCCATGCTACTCAATGTCATCACTAGCTAGGACACCAACATAACAATGAGTGCAAACCTAGGCCATTTACACAAGTAATTAAGGAGGAATTTGTGTATAAACATACTCAATTACACATAGGTTCATATCACTTCATGATCCCAAGGGTTACCTATCTCCGGTAATCCAAGATACCATTTTCCATGTCAAGATAGGCCAAGCTATAATATGAGACATGTTCAACTATTACCTACCTATTATTCATTAGAAACTCTCTTCCCTATAGTCCATTGAATGACTAAGAAAAAAAGATGGTCCATTACATGCATGTTGTTAGAAAAAAACCATCCAACCATCTAGCGTGCATTGGACATCCATTGTTGGCATGTCGTTGGCCCCAAGGCCCACATGCTCTAGGTAGAATTTGTCTAGGACTCTATAGTAATATGGGGTATACATCATCGACATGCCACTGGCCCCAAGGCCCACATGCTCCTGGAGGAATCTATCCTGCTATCCAAGTGGTATGACTAATAGTCTATCGACATAGTATGCTCCTTGAATCTTGTCAATCTTGAGCATGGATAAGCTTATATTTGAGCGGGTCATAGGATTTTCCATCAATGATCACCTAGGATGGATATAAATATCCTATGTGTTAGAGGATTACCACCTCAACCTATGCCCTCATAGAGTCCTTCTCCATCCATTTCCATAAAATTTAGTTCCTGCACCCAACTTAGCACTATAACTAGAAGAGAGATTCCTAATTAAGAATAAGTAGATCACAATCAATTGATTTATGAGCCTATAAATGGTCATATAAGTTTGAGGTTAATATTTACAACACATAAATAAAATCACTTAGTACCAACATGAGGTGAGCTCAACTCAACATGTGATCAACCAAGTAGTCCAATTCATTCCTTTCCTTCAACTTACTGTTGAAACACACATTATGTACTGAAGACAAGTTATCATATTTTCTTAACTCTTTCATAACCATCTAATACCCATTTTGGCCTCATTTGAAGCCTACTAAAGATAGGTCAAACCAATTGGGAACAACCCAAAAATCTAAGAGTTATTCCCCCCCTAGACACTCCCCCTACGAACTTTAGGTCAAAAGGAATCCTTCACCCAAGTACCACCTACATATTCGCTTCCAAATGGATCAAAGTCACAAGTAGTTCTCCATATAAGTTCTCTCAAATTACCTACACATGGATTCCAATAACCATCATTTTTTTCCCTTCAACTAATAATAGTTGACAATAGTTAGGAAATCATAGGTATGTTCACCATTTTTCAACCCATACTATGACACTTCCTTTAGGGATATCAATGTTTTTAATCAAACTCTACCTAGTATTATTCATAACCCCACTTGAACATCCCAAGGTTTGTCTTTCAACATGGGAGATAATCTTCAACATGAAATTACATTAGTTTACCCAACATATAGGAAAACACTTCTATTCTAAATTCACATAATAAATTAACTATAGAAGGTGTTATATTCAAGGGGTCAATTCATATCTAGTAGTCATCAAAAATCTTTTCCCCAAAATCTAAATACCATTGTAGAATCATATAGCATGTCTTATTATTGCATTTAGCAAGGAGGATAAAAATAAATTAAATAAGCTTATTACACCTATTTCCATTGCAATATGATTTCCAAATGGTCTATGAAATTTAATATATTTTAAAATCTTTGCAATATAATGTTACATATAATATTTACAATAACACAAGTATTGAAAACCTCATAGGTCATACAACATAGGTGTATCATTTCCCTAGCCATGATTCCTACACACAAACATACCATCATCGAACACAAGAAAACTACCCCTTCTTTAGCTCCCATATTGAGGATATTGTACTTAGGAGGTCAATGGACATTGTGTACTCACACTATCAATAATGTAAAAGCCTCAATAAGGCTCACGGTGGGGTCCCACTTCAAAATGGTGTAATGATATCAAGTATAATAATAATATATGACATCATCCTAATAAAGCCACATAAATTCCATTTGAGCCTCAAAGACATATGCCAATGTTCACAAATTTGTATTAAGCATGATCAAAGTCTAAGTCACACTCTAGATAACTGGAAACACTAGGCTCATCGTATCTTCATATAAGGATATACACTCTATAATATCAGTAGTAGTAGTATTCTTAGCCTTTTGGTTTCATTTATCTTATGGTGTAACCCATTATTCATGTAATAGGTTGGTACTCAACTAAATAATATTTTCACTTAACGTTTATAACTAAATGCTACTTATAATTATAGATACTGTCATGCTAGGAAACTAACCATATCATAATATACATTTTCTTTTTATGTATAGATTATAAAACATAAGGAACTCATCTTTTAAACTCATCTTCTAATCATATAATTAGACTTATTAAATAAAACTTCATATCATATACCATTCTCATAGTCTTTAAAACTATTTTTTGAAGATAATACACCATGTAAACTATAGTACAATATCCAACTATAAGAAGGCATACAAAAATAATTATAAACTTGTTTAAGCTGATTGATACATAATTCATGTTCAAGATTGTGGAAACCATGTACCTATTATACCATAATATGCAAATATACCCAATAAATTTGGTAATGCTAATAATCACAAAGACCATATAGGTTCTTCAAAAATAAAGGTTACATACTCCCCCCTTAAGCCAATGCCATCTTATACCTATCTAATTTTTTACCTTGAATTATTGATGTAAGAAAGCTGGTGATGACTCTCTATCCAATTCAAATTGACCTGATTCAAACAAGGAAACAACCCTTGCAACACAATTCTCTCTACTTATTCCAAACACTCACCAAAAGGCTTGTAGCCTCAAAACCCAACTCTTGAAGATATCCTTTAGATAAGTCTATACAAATACCTTCTAGACACCCTTTGAGACTCACAACATAACCCAACACAACATACCAACAATTACCATGAGGTTTCTTTGTAACAAATTTGAAAACTGTTAGACTACCCCTATTTTAGGCTACTCAATTAACCCTATTTTTCAAAGGAATTACTTCCTAAACACCAATTTTTAACTCAAATTCTTTTGATAGTCACTAAATGTGATAGAAAACACCAAATTCCATGATCAATTCATAGATTCAAGTCTTCTAGGGCACTGATCCAACAAACCCTCCTTTCATGAAAAAAGGCTAGGGTTTATTCAATCTCCTATCACCCGAGCTTTCCTAACACAACCAATGCATCCCACACCTTACATATACCCTACAAAAACTCACAAGCCCATTACATAGACAATTCCTACACTGTTTTGTCAATACACTACCTTGACACCTTCATTTCACATGGACAAACACCTTTACCAACCTTAGGGCATCATCTCATGTTGAACAACTCAACTCCTCTACCTTCAAAACCATAGAAAAATATAACCTACCATTAGATGATTCATTCCATTGAGGCACAGGTTTGGACAGTATGTGGAATGACTAAAAAAGCTTTTAAACTTCTATCAAACCCTACTCTGGCCTTTAATAGGTAGTCACAAAAAATCAATGAAATCTCAGTCAAAACTCAATATTATATCCTCAAACTAGAAGAATTTGAAAGCTATTTCATGCCTCGATAGTACACCACAAGATTCAGAACATTTACTTTGAGTATGGGTCCGTACAACTATAGGAAAGTTTAGAAATACAGTAAATTTATAGAAATAAGCATTGTGTTTGATATTGGAACTTCAATACATTCATCAACAACTAATTCTCAAGCCTTTTGAGGCTTCTTATACATGTTCCATTCAAAAACCAACCACCAAAACACCTCTAACTACCTTTCAAATTCCTAGACCCTTCATATTCCTAAATGTTGCAAATTTTGCAATTTTTTGACAACATTTACATTTTTTTTGCAACTTTTCCTAGTTTGACACTAATGACTCACAAACCCCCAAATTACATAAAATATGGTCTCATTAGACCTTATTTAGAATTAATAGACCCTATCTAGTACCAAAATACCTTAATACCAATTCTTGACAAATTGATCTTTAGATGTAAACTCCATTGGCTTGGGTGCTCCTGCACCAATTATACAATAAGATATTTCAACATGTTATAAATTCTAAAGATGATAACCTATATGCTTTACAGTACAAAATTTTAGCTAATGGGCTTAATATTTTCTAGAAATACATAGCAGCCATAAAACTATGCTTGAATCATACAATTATGGATGTCAGTATAGATAAAATAGGGACTCAAGATGGGTTAAATTTGTTGTTGCATGTTTTCCTTAATTCAGTACATTTGATGCAAAGGTTTATTGTGGACAACCAATCAATGAAAAAAATTACATAATATATTGTGCACACCAACCATACAACACAATATATATTAGTTCCATATTATTTGATATATTACAAACATGTTTTACATATATTTATTATGTCACACAACAATATTTATAAAAATAAACCCAAAAACTAATTATCCATATATATTACGAATCCAATAGATAATATAAAGCACCACATAATATAATACTTCCATTTGATAGGTATCTAGAGCTTGTTTCATTAGAAGAGTTCATAATTGAATAAAGTTAACAAGCTAAAAGAAAGCATCATTTATAGCTCTTGAGATCAAATATATCTAGAGATGGGAAGTAGGATTAAAGTTGCACCTATTCCATGATCAACAATCTCAATAGAGAGTTTATTGGCTTCCATAATCATGCCTAATTTATGAACATTTATCAGGTGAACATATGTCATTCAAGTCATTGAAGCAAAAGTTGCTTAGGTTAATAAAATAAACAAACAATTAAGTTAACCCACTTGATAGAAGATGATGAACTATTGCAATCCGATCACTTGCAAGAGGTGCGATGACTCTATTAATTTTTATATTCAACTCCTAGACACCCTTCAATGAACTTGAAGGATCCATTGACCACTTCAAATAGCTCTTTCCTGTAAATAGAATCAAATAGATTTTTCCTTCATAAACACATGATTATCTACATGCCCATTCCTTCCCCTATACTAAGAGTTATCATTGCCCCTGTCTCTCATGCATTCAAAATCCCACAACCAAAATAGGCATAGATGCAATAGATATAATCATCATTCTCAAAATTCTCCTTCAAAGGTACCCATTTCATCCCCTGCTCATGTTTCCTCCATCTGTTTTGATTCCAAGGATGTCCATGGTCTATCCACAAGCTCACATTATGGCACAAGCATGGGGAATATGAACAAGGTTTTGGGATCCTCATTTTATGCTAGAAAAATTATCTATTTTATGCTCAAATTCCTCTTTCCCTCACCTCATGGCCCTCTATCCTCTCTTTCATTTTTATTTTTCCACCATTTTCCCCCTATCGACCTCTCTTTGCTAGGCCATTTCTCCATTCTCTCTATCTTCTTCTCACATGATTCTCTCCAAAATTTCATGCATTTGAAGGTATTTTATTTGCATTTTCCCTCTCCTCACACTATCCTCTTCGTTCCCTTCACATCACACCCTCTATTCTTTTTTATTTCACAACTTCAGAATGGAGTGAAGGTGTCCCTGGTTTCTTGATATTTTTTTCCTTTATGGAGGTTGTGGTAGGGTTTGATGACTTATTTGCATGCCTCCTTAATGCAACAACCACCCTTCTTTGACCCACACCATCCTTCTTGCATGCTACACCATCCTTTTTCAATGGTGTTTGTCTCTTATGCTTACCTCTTTGACCACACAATGTTTGACATAAAAGGGTCCTTTTGATAGAGATGTGACATTCTCATTTATTATTTCTTAAATTCTTTTAGTTTCATAGTCATATTTTGAGATCATACATTTTGGCATACTCGATGGGACACCCCATCCGTTTTCTAACATTTCTCATGAGATTTTTCATAAGTTTCATGCATTTTTAATAGTTTTAGGTCAGGTTGGTGCATATTCTATAGAATGGTACAATTACTTCTCAGATGTGCACAATTGCTTCTCATGTGTGTGTAATTTCTTCTTAGTTGTGTGCATTTGCTTCTCAAATGGGCACAATTGCTCTGGTTTGTTGTGATCATTAGGTACTAATAAATTGATTATTTTTCCCCTTCATAAAGAGATTTGCATTCATTTCTAGTGGTTTTTTTGTAGGATCTTAGCCCTAGAATATTAAATTTGTCTCTTATATCAGGGTTTTATCTTTGCTTTTTGCAAAAATTGTTATTTCTGAGTATATGTGTGTGATTGAAGATTAGTTGTGCACAATTGAAGCTTAGATGGGTGTAGTTGAAGCTTAAATGGGTGAAATTGCATGTTCTTGATATTTTATGCTTTTTAAAATTTTTTGTGTTAGATATTGGATTGATAACCCTAATTTTATTTTTTAACACTGAAATTGATCATTTGACCCCTAAAATTGTTTTTTTGTTTTATTTTCTATGTGTTTGGGTTTATGTGTAGAGTTGCACATTTTTTTCTCTATTGGGCACATTTGTAACTAGTTTGGGTGCATTTGTAGCTATTTTGTGTGCAACTGTAGACAATATAGGTGAATTTGTGTCTTTTATTAGTACATAAGTTCCCCAGAATTGTGCATCTAACAGAGAAGGTAATCAACCTTTTATCAGTTTTTAGTTACTTTGGCTTTATTGTTTGTAAGGCAAGGTTACTAATCTATTTGAGAGTAGCTTGTGGCATTCATTGGATTGAATAAAAAAACCTAAATTACTAATATTATCTATTGTAGATTCTTATGTGCTTGAATTTTTATAATTTAGGAACACTTCAATTTCATAAAGGGAATGGAATTTTATTTTTGTTTTTGGTAAGTCCCTAGGTATGTATGCTCTCTCCTTGCACCTACTAAGATCTTGGAGATCATAAAAAACCTTAGGACTTGAATTTTTGTTTCTTTACCTAAGGATTAGATTGTTTGTGTATGATCTTCCAGGTCGTGACTACAAAGAACAACCTTTGGAATCAAAAGCAACATCTTTTCCATTTGCTTATAGTAAGATACCTATCTATGGATTTCATCACCCCGAGGATGACCTCAACCATGTGTTTAGGTGCCAAGAAAGGTATGTAAAGTTGAGAGAATGAAATTTGTACCCCAAGGTGTAGCTAGTATACTTTAATCCAACCCTCATGACCCTTAGTTTTTTGAGATTTGTATAGGTGAGGATGAGAGGGAAGGCCTCCTAGAATCCTCGTACAAGCTCAATGTTCAATAATTCTACTATGAGCCTTGTTTTTTAGAAACCTTTAATACCTTAGGTCATTGGCTTAGAGTGGTGCAAAGTATAGTATCATGCTCAAAGTTACTCACCATGTACTCTTCTCTTGTTGAGGAGACATAAATCCTTGTTGAATCTAGTCCTTCTAAGGAAAGGGGTAAAAGAAAGAAGATGATTCCACTTCTCGTAGAAGTTTTGGACTTAGCCAAAAACTCAAAATCTAACAAAATAAAATGAGATCCTATTTTTCTTCAAGACCTCAAACCAAAAGTGAAATCCCATTTTGTAGAAATGGGATCCTGTTCCATAAAGGCTTAAAATTAAAAAAACTAAACAAGATCCCCTTTAGAAATAGGATCTTGTTCGTTTCTAAAAAAAATAATTTTTGGCCAGGTTTTAACTATGGGTTTCAGGTTGAAAAAAGGGCTTGGGGAGCCAACCATTAGCTTTTATCTACTTTGACTTGCAACTTGAAGGTCATGTGAGTATTAATAGAAAAGCGTGACTTTGGACATATGTTTGAAGACTTTTTTTGCAAATTTTTTTGATGAAATTAAGACCCATTATAGATGAGATTGTGTAGATTCCAAATATGTATTTTTTTTTACATTTGGATTATTTTCCTATTTTTCAAGTAATTTTTGATGAAACTAGTCCATAAAATTGAAATATCAATTTTCTTAAATTATTTTAATAACCTTTTACAAAAACAATTTTGAAAAAAATTTATACATGCACAATATTTAGAAAGTTCTTTTCAATTTAAAAAAAAACAAAATGATAAGTTTAGGTCATCTTATGCATGATGTACATGAGATATTTTGAAAACAACAATTATGGCCAATCATTTTTTTTTTTTAAATATTTAAAAAAATAGCACGCACAATCTTTAGTGTATTACATATCTTTTCCCAAAAGGATTCATAAAAATATAATTATTTAGGTCAAAATATGGTTGACACACACATGCATGGTATGGTAAAAAAAAGTGACTTTGAAATAGTGGTGTTTAGACATGCCTATTGAAATTCAATTTGTATCATCTAGGTATTAAAATAAATTATATATTTTAAAACTAGAATATGAGTACTATATTTCATATTACTGACTTTTTAAAGATTAAATCTATATGTGCTTCAAATTTTTAGGCCATATGTGACAAATTCTAAAAAATCAGGGAAATCACTTCAACTTCTTGCACACACCCAAAAGGGTGTTAAAATGGTACATGCCCTTAGAATATGCTAGTCACCCATTCATTTGAAGGCATTTTTCTTCCATGGGTGGGCTTGCACTAAGTCGTCAGACCTTTAATACTAGCTAGGTTGTTAATGTGCTTGGAGTATCTTGTTTAGACTAGTAAAACCATTCGACCTTGTCACTTTGAAAAATGTCTACAATTGTCATGCATACTATTTGAAGTGTTTTCTTACCAGTTTTTCTCAATATACTTAGATTACACCAAAACCAATTAGAACACCATAATTGATTCTCAAAAACTCACATTTTTTTATCCTATCATGTAATTGATCATCAACCCATGCAACTATTTGTCAAGAAAAAGCCAAAAAAATTAGTCCTAGATCAGAATTTCACATCTTCTAGCCTTGTGTTTCATTTTTTATATTGGCACAATTTCCAAGTCTTGGGAATATTTGTTCCTTTCTTAGGTGCAATTATTCCATGATAGGTGTAATTGTGCCTTATTTGGGTGCAATTGTCACTTAAAGTGGTGCAATTGCTTCTAAACATCAAATAATCAATTTTGCCTTGAAAACTAAATTGTTACTCACTATTTCTTAGAATCCCAAATTTGAGCCTTTGACTAATGCAATTTTTCTCTTCTTTGGTACAATTTCTATATATCTAGGCATAACTGTTTTTTCAACTAGGCCACTTGTTGTCACTAGACCTTACTATTCTATACATAGACCTTAATCAAACCAATTTGATACCTAGTGGTTTATACAGAGTCTAATCAACCCCAGACTCATACAACACATCACAAATAATGCCCCATCCTTGACCTTGGGGAAAACAAGTTCCAACAACATCATACCACATTCCATATCACCACATTATAACTTTACCATTCAACCTACTAATAACATTCCCATTTATTCTTTGCATTCTCTTAACATCACAACTCAACAAATTTTTGCCACCATTGCACAAATAATAATACCCACTAACTCTAAATAGGTATTATTACCTCTTACGTATACTAAAACTCCCACATATTGCACTTCAATAAAAAATCCACATACATCACAAATATCCTCTCATATGTCCCAATAACCTTCATTCAACATACCTATATATACAAACAATAATCGTCTATATCAACATACCATTCTACTTAATAACTCCAACATTTCCACTCAAATAACAAATATGCTACTACCTCCATATGCACTCCATAATTTTCAACCACGTACTATTGGCATATAGTTGTCATTGATGCCAAAAGAGAGATAAGGAGTGAGATGGATATCATGCATGGTAGATTGTTGGCATGATGTTAGTTCAGTGATCCAGGTGGATCTACAGACGTTGAAATTTTAAGTATTCCTAAAGTCCCCAGAAGTGGCACCATGTCGAAGTGTTTGGCGAACTGGTCTTAATGCAATTTGAACGGGCAGAAACCAAGTTCATGTGCCCAAGTTATGACTAGTCAAAATTTGGTTAAACGGGTACGCAGGCTAGTCAAATGGTGAAAAATTTATCTCATAATCTAGTGAAATCAACGTCATCATGAAGAGCTTCGCAAATGGAACCCAATGCAACTTGAACGGGGTCAATCAGAGCTTGTATGTGCGAGTTATTACCGGTCAAAGTTCAGTCAACAATTGGTCAACTCAGGTACTAGGGCAAGAAAAAGGGTCAAAATTTGATGTCACCAAAAGTGGTCAAAATTGATGTCAACATGAAAAGCTCAGTGAGAGATTTACAACGATGTTTGTTTCATTGAAAACGGAGCTTGTTTGCAAAAGATATCAGCAGTCAAAGTTTGGTTGACTGAGTTGACCAAAAGGTACAATGATGATGTTAGCATGATGTCATCATGTTGACGTGGACCAATGATATCTTGACATGTGTTAGTTGTATAGATGACATGGTAGGCTGACTAGGCAGATGACGTCAGCATGGTCGACAAATCAGGTCTTGACACGTGGCGGTCGTACAGTGACATGGCATCCAACATAGTCAGCATTTCCGGTGAATCATTTCCTGACACGTGGCATCTCCTGAGTGAAACACATGGTGGTATCTCCTCCTCCATCCAGTGCCAATATACCATTTTCCAAAATGAGGGTAGAAGGGTTATACCCCATAACCTACACCAAAATAGCCAGCGCTTACACCGGTCGACCACGTATACTGCCCAACAATATAACCGGTGGAGTTCTGTTTTGTTATAATTATTTTGGAAATTAGCTATAATAAACCCCAACTACCCGCTTTGTAAAAAGGGGGCCAACTGTTGCACCATGCAACATGGTTAAGTTGTATTGTGAGCGGGTTTTTTATAACCATTTTCTCCACCCGAAAATCTAAACTAAATAACCATTAAATGGTTATTAGTTGGATATTAAAATTAAAATAACAAACCTCCAAAACAAACAAAGCCCAAGAATGGAATAAATTAAGGGCTCTAAATTATTTTAAAATATTATTGAGGGGGATTTGAGATTTTTATTTGTAAATAAGGGAGATATTTGAAAATCTTACCTTATGTGGGATTTGTAAAAATCAAGTGGTTATTACCCAAATTTGGTAAAAATCTTGTATAAAAAGGGGGGTGTATTGGGTTTAGAGGACAACCAATTCTTCTTGAAACCAAGTAATCTTAGGAGGAGATTTTTGTAACTTGGTGAAGAATTAGCATAGGTTATAGTAGCCTCTTTTGTAAAAGCTTTGTGAAGCTTCTTTTGTTCTTTTGTAAGAACATCTTGCCGATGTGGGAACTGTAGTCATAGGTGGAGTTACTTTTTGGAGGCCTCTTGTAAGGTGGAAGGCAATATATATTGATTTGTCTTTTTGGTGAATCCAGAGACGTAGCCAATTTCGGTGAACTCTGTTATCACCTCAGTTGTAATATTTTCTCTCTCTTGGTTCTATGTTTTGAATTCTCTCTATTTAATGTCCCTACTACTCCATTGTTGATGTCTTTACACCTTTGTGAATAATCACTTAGCAACGTTTGTCATAGATCCCTTCTGTTTTTCGGATCATTCAGTTTTGTGCTCAGTAAAGTGTTTGAATGACATGCTCAAAGGTTGTTTGTGAGCGTAGTGGACTTGATTATAGAAGTGTGTGTGGTTAGTTGGTGGTGTAGAAGAGCATATTTGTAAATGATACAAAGTTGCTCAGTTAGTTGCAATATTGTCATGGCATGTTGTCACAATGTTACAAAAGCCATTTCTAGATGTCTAAAGAAAAATTGGAGATAAGATTCGATGTGGGTTTTCTGAGTACATTCCAGAGACGTGTGTTTTAGGTCAAGAGGATGCATAATGCACATAGAAATGGTTTAATTATGCTTTTGGATGATGCTAGCACTTACTTGTTAAACCCTAGGTGTTTACAGCCATGGTGCCTTAATAAAATTTCTAATTTGTCATTGACTATGTGTTGGACATTACAAATTACTTAAGTGACAGCTTAAGTCTACTACATCATGATGTAGGAGCATCCCAAGTTTCAAGAAATCTTGCATCAACCACAAAAAACATTTACATTCATGTTTGCATTTCAATAGTTTTTGTCAGACCCGGTCTCAATATTTCATACTGCATTGTACCACATTATAACATCAAAGCTCGCAAATCAGGATATTTGATCTTCATTGCAACACCTACATCATATCCAAAATTCAAGTGTTATTACTAAAATAATATCATCTGCATTTGGACAAGAGAGCAATCACTGAATAGTCTTGGTGTTTAAGTGTGTGGACCTATTATGCGACTTGCACAGCTCAAGAGATAATTCCATAAGGATGTACCTTCAACGAGGAACCTTAGTTCCAACCTGCATCATGTTTGTCCAAGATCAAAGGAAATTCTTATATTTTGGCCAACCTTCACACATTTCATATATTTTGGGGTTTAAGACCTCTGAGGTGATGTGGACCCTTTCTAGAGTTGGGAAATAATATAAACAAGCATTGTGTAGTTGCATTAAAAGATACAATCAAGTAATCAAGTAGGAAGATAGTTCTAGGGTTTTAAGGGCTTTGACCCACATTGCATTTTGGGCTTAACACCACATCTTTTTGTAATTCTGTAATTCTATAAGTGGGAAGGCAGTGCATGTTACCAGTGAATAATTGATCATCATTTATATTCCATATGTGTTTGTGTTCTTGTTCATTTTGAGTTTCCATTGTGCTTACTCTTTCTACAAGGTTGGATAGTCATATTTCTAGACCCCCCATCCTTGACTACGCCAAGTGGTATCAAAGTGAAGTTGCAAACCCTTGGAAGATCAAAGCAAAGATGCAAATTTTGGGAGAGAAGGTGAACAGATCGCCAACTTGAGGTAGTTGCACCAGAGTGAGTTTATGAAGTGGAGCGAAGGCATTCCATAAGATTTGTGTGGATAAATCGTCGACTTGAGGCAATTGCACCAGAGTGAGTTTGTGCAGTGGAGCAAAGGAATTCCATAATATCTTCATGTGGAAAGATATTTGACTTGAGGCAGCCTACTGGTGTTCATCAACAAATCACTAATTGTGAGGCAGTTGTGACCCTATAGCCAGATCACCGATGTGAGGCAGTTGCACCATATCCTAGGAAGAGATGTCGCTGAGGAGAATTCATGGTACTATTAATGTTGTTGGAAATATGGATGAGATGATGGAGATGATGTGAACAATGAAAGTGAGATTGGATGTTGTTGAAGAAGATAGAAGAAAAGGCCTAAAGCCTAGACCTAATAATGAAAGTGATGATGATGAAGTTTAGGTAGTAGATCGAGCTAAAGAGACCTTTGAAGAGGAAGAATTAGATCAAGTGAAGATGTTGAAGGCTATTTCAAAAATTAGAAAGTGACCTAGAATGGAGATTGTGAAATACATCAGTGATTTGAACCCTGAGGAGTTGATTGATTGGATAAATGAAATTGAATAATACTTTGAGTATGAAAAAATTGAAGATCAGGAGAGAGTGATATTTGCAAAGACTAATCTAAAAGGACATGGTGAAATATGGTGGAAGGAAGTTCAATTGGAGAGAAACAGAGAGGGTAAGGAGAAGATTGTGAAATGGGACAAGATGGTGACAAAATTGAAGAACCATTTTATACTTGCAGAGTACAAGATGGAGTTGATGAAGAGATTGCAAAACCTGAGAAAAAAGGAGAAGATTGTGAAAGAATACACTGAGGAATTTCATAAGATCATTATCATGACTGGACATAGTGAAGCAAGCAAGGAGAAAGCAGAAAGATATATCAATGGGATGAGGATGAAGATTCAGGATGAGTTGAGTCTGGTGAGGATGAGTTCAATAGAGGAAGCATATTAGTTTGCATTAAAGGTGGAGGAAAAGCTAAAAAAAAGACATGAATAGAGGTAGAAAGGTAGAGGAGGTAGATTTAAGAGAGGAAGATCACATTCCATAGGAGAAAGATCATATATGGAGCAAAGTAAGGACAAAGACTCATACCGCAAGGAAGAGAGGGATACCAATTCATACCAGAAGGGAAGAGATGATATAAATTATTACCACAATAATAGAGGAGGCTACCATTCTTACCACAATGATGGATACCAAAGAGATGAGAAGGGATATGGCAAGAGAAATTTTAGAGGAACCTATTTTAAGTGTGCAGGTGAAGGACATAGAACATTTGAGTGTCGACAAGAAGGTAAGAAGAATGAAAATCATGCAAGAAGCGGATATGCGGAGGAAGAACCAGTCAAATCACTAAGTTCTAGAGGAAGTCCTAAGAAGGGAGAATCATTATTCATGAGGAGAGCACTACTCTAGGAGAAATAAATACCCAAGGAAGCACCACAAAGGAAAAGTTTGTTCCAGACTAGATTCAAAGTAGGAGGTAAGTGTTGTAAAGTTATCATTGATAGTGGTAGCACAGATAATCTAGTTTCTAAGGAAATGGTGACAAAGTTGAATTTGGAGAGGAGGAAACATCTAAAACCTTATAGGATAGCCTAGATTCAAGATGACCACAAGATGCTTGTAAGTGAGTAATGTCTAGTGAAATTCAAGATAGGATCATATCATGATGAAGTACTGTGTGATATTATGCTAATGGATGTATGTCATATGTTGTTGGGAAGACCTTTGTAGTATGATAAGAAAGCTATACATAATGGGAGAAAGAATACTTATACCATAACGTCTGATGGAAAGAGAATCACCTTTAAACCTTTAGAGGATGAGCCTGAAATTGAAGTATGTGGAACAACTAGAATAAATTTTGTAGATGGAAGGAAATTTTTGGATGGATTGAGGCATGAGAACATGTGTTTTTCTTTGATTCCAAGGAAATGTGGAGACTCAGATATAGAAAGAACCATAAGAGAAGAAGAATCACCAGAGAAGGAAGTCACTAAATTGATAACAGGGTACTAAGATCTTGTATCAAAGAGTGTTATAGACAAATTACCACCAATCCAAAGTATCAGTCATCATATAGATCTTATTCTAGGAGTCAGTTTGCCAAAGAAGTTGCACACTGGACGACACCAACGGAGAATGCAAAGTTGAATAGGCAGATACAAGAGCTATTGAAGAAGGTATTGATTAGAGAGAACATGATCCCATGTGTAGTACCAACTCTACTTGCACCTAAGAAAGATGGAGAATGGAGGATGTGTACATATTCAAGACCTATCAATAAGATCACAATGAAGTATAGATTCTTGTTGCCTAGGATGGATGACATCATGGATAGTTTGAGTGGAGCAAAGTATTTCACCAAGATAGACCTAAAGAGTGGATACCATTAGATCAGGATCAAAGAGGGAGATGAATGGAAGACTACTTTCAAGACAAATGAGGGATTGTATGAGTGGTTGGCCATGCCATTTGGATTGAATAATGCACTGAGTACATTTATGAGGCTGATGAATGAAGTCTTGAAGAGATTCTTGGGTAAGTTTGTCATTGTTTATTTGGATGATATTTTGATTTTTAGTAAGACCAAGGTAGAGCATTTTGAGTATATCAAACAAGTATTTCAGAGGTTAAGAGAAGATAAGAGAAGTTGTTGATAAACATCAAGAAGTGTAGTTTCATGAAGGAGGAACTAGTGTATTTGGGATTTGTGATATGTGTAGAAGGATTGAAGATGGACCTTGAGAAGGTTAGAGAAATAGTTGAATGGACTACACCTTTTAATGTTGGAGAAGTAAGATCATTCCATGGACTAGTGACTTTTTATCAAAAGTTCATCAAAAATTTCAATGGTATTTGTACACCTATGACAGAGACAATGAGGGATGACCATAAGGAATTCAAGTGGAAATCAGGAGCACAAAAGAGTTTTGAGTTGTTGAAAAAAAAGGGGAGAGAACAACCTGTGTTGGCATTACCAGACTTTGATAAGGTATTCTAGGTGGACTGTGATGCTAGTGGAAGTGCAATAGGAGCTATGTTAAGTCAAGAAGGGAGACTAGTAGCCTACTTTAGTGAGAAATTGAATGATTCTAGGACAAGATATTTAGTTTATGATCAAGAATTGTATGCAATTGTTCAGGCCTTGAAGAAGTGGAGAAATTACTTGTTACCTAAGGATTTTGTGTTGTATATGGATCATCAAGCTTTGCAATATTTGAACAGTCAGGCGAAGTTGAACTTGAGACATATGATATGGGTAGAATTCTTGTAGAGTTATATATTTGTGATGAAACACCAAAATGGGAAGTCAAACAAGGTTGTAGATGCATTGAGAAAGAGGAGTTTTTTGATAGAGATGAGAGTTGAAGTATTAGTTTTTGAAGAACTGAAGAATATGTATGAGGATTACATTGATTTTGCAGAGGCATGGAAGGCTTGCAAAGAACCGATGGAGATAGATAGAAGCATATGGCTGGATTATTTCATTCAAAAAGGTATGTTGTTCAAAAACAATCAGTTATGTATCCCTAGGAGTGCAATAAGGGATAATTTGATCAAGGAAAAGCATTGTGGAGGACTAGCAAGAAATTTTGGAATTGATAAGACCATAGAATTGGTCAGTGAGAACTATTTTTTGGCATATTTGTATAAGGATGTCAGGAAGTATGTTCAAAGTTGTAGGATTTTTTAGGCTACAAAAGGAAATAGTCAAAACACTGGGAAGTATACACCATTAATAGTACCAAAGAGACCATGGGAGGACATAAGCATCAATTTTGTGTTGGGATTATCAAAGACACTGAGAGGATTCAATTCTATATTTGTGGTTGAGGATAGATTTTCCAAGATGGTGCATTTCATACCTTGTAATAAGACTAGTGATGCAATGCATGTTTCATACCTATTTTTCAAGGAGATTGTGAGATTACATGGATTGCTAAAGAGAATAGTATCAGACATGGACATTAAGTTTGTTGGATATTTTTGGAAGACATAATGGAAGAAGATGAAGACAAACTTGAAGTATAGTTCAACATTTCACCCATAGATGGATGAACAAACAAAAGTGGTAAATAGGAGTTTGGAAAACTTGTTAAGATGTTTGATTGAAGGGAAAGCAGGAAATTGGGATTTGATACTGCTGCAAGCAGAATTTGCATGTAACAATTTTGTAAACTAGAGCATAAGGAAGACACCATTTTAGATTGTGACAGGACAATAACCTAGAGGAGTAGTAGAGTTAAGGGACATTAGTATGGAGAATAAAAGGAGTGTGGAGGTAGAATAATTTGTAGGATTCATGGAAACAATGCATACTCAAGTTAAGGAGCATTTGGAGAAGATGAACAATACATACAAGGAGATAAAATATAAGAAGAGGAGACATAAGGAGTTTGCAGTTGGAGAGGAAGTAATGATATATTTGAGAAAGGAGAGGTTTCTAGTTGGGACATATAACAAGTTAAAGATGAAGAAGTTTGGACCTTGTAAGATAATCAAGTAGTTTGATTCTAGAAATGCATACAAAGTGGAAATACTAGAGGAATTTGGCATATCACCTATATTCAACATTATAGACCTATACCAATATCATGAAGGGGAGTCATCGGAGGATAGAGAAGTTGGTTTTCCAGACCAAATAACACATCATCTAGAGGAAATTGAGGAAATTTTAGACAATAGAGTTGGACGAAGTACCAGAGGAAAGAAATACAAAGAATATCTAGTTAGATGGAAAGGACGAATGAAGGGAGATTTATCATGGATTTCTCAAGCTGAGGTGGACCGCAATAGTTTTCCTCTAGCCCCAAGAAAGTGAGAGGTTCAATTTTCTTCAACCTCAGGTGTCTGACATAGGAGCATCATAGGTTTCAAGCAATCTTGCATCAACCAAAAAAATATTTGCATTCATGTTTGCATTTTAGTAGTTTCTGTTGGACCCATTCTTAGTATTTCATACCACATTGTACCACATTGTAACATCATAGCTCATAGAGCAACATATTTGATCTTCATTGCAACATCTACATCATATCCAAAATTAAAGTGTTATTGCTAATAGAATATCAATTGCATTTGGACAAGAGAGCGATCACTGACCAGTCTTGGATTTTAAGTGTGCAGACCTATTCCATGACTTACAGAGCTCAAGAGATCATTCCACAAGGATGAAACTTCATTGAGGAACCTTAGTTCTGAACCACATCGTGTTTGTCCAAGATCAAAGGAAATTCTTATATTTTGGTTGACCTTCACACATTTCATATATTTCGGGTTTTAAGACCTCTAAGGCTGACACGTACCCTTTATGGAGCTGGGAAATAGTATAAATAAGCATTGTGTAGTTGCATTAGAGGATAAAATCAAGTAATCAAGTAGGAAGATATTTCTATGGTTTTAAGGGCTTCAACCCACATTATATTCTAGCCTTAACACCACATCTTTTTGTAATTTCGTAATTCTATAAGCTAAAAGGTAGAGCATGTTGCTAGTGAATAATTGATCATCATTTATATTTCCATCTGTGTTTTTGTTCTTGTTCATTGAGTTTTTGTTTTGCTTACTCTTGCTGCAAGGTTGGATAGTCCTATTTTTGGACCCCCATCCTTGAATGCACCACATCATGAGGTTAACTAGCCCTCTTCCTAGCATTCAAAGGTTACACACTTGATGACCATTGGGAAGTTTACACAATTTTAGGTTGATAGATGATTTTTAGTGGGACTTAGTTTCCTGTCCCCTGACACTCTGATCAAGCACTTCAAATTCTTAAAACAAGCCAAAGGTTCTTCATCAAGCAAATAATTGATTTTCAGTGAGACTTAGTGTCAAGTCCCTTTGACATCCCAATGATTCCCCATTGGTGTGAAAGATGAATATCATCTAGATAGAGACATTGGTCCCTCCAATATTCTGATTGAGTGGACTGTGAATGTCGGTGAGACTCTTGGATTTTTGTGGGAGTCTTTTTGGAGTCCCTTCAAAGTCACAATAGAGTTCATAGGAGTTGTTCATAAGAACTTCAAGATTTCAGAAGGAGATAATTTTTAGTATCTTTGACATAGGGATGGTGACATATGAATAACGATGGAGATATATCGATGAGGCAATGTCATTTCAGAGAGAGGTATTTTGGAGTCCCTTTGACACTCTAATGATGGGTCCAAAATGTTGGTGTGAATAAGTCTTGTACCTAGTTTATTCCTTTACTAGGGACTTAGGGGACTTAATTCACATGTTAAGTTTACTTAGGATATTAGTTGTATCTTCTAGAAGTCTTAGTTGTCTTATCTAGAATTTACACTTTCCTAGGTAGTTATGAGTTAGTTTTCTCATGATAGGATTAAGACACTTTTCATCATCTTGTCTTATCCTAACTCTCATCCTTTCCTTTAAAAGCAAGGCATCTCTAGCATATTTTGCATTGTATTGTATAGTATTGCATTGATCATATTGTATCATATTACAATCCTTGTTTGGTGGAATAACATCTTTCATTGTTGCTTCTCTCTATCTCTTGTGGAGGTTCTTTGGTGTTGCATATTGAAGATATTGGGTTGATCACTTAAAAATGGTATCAGAGCTTTGAATCTGACATGTCCCTTCCATTTCTTTATTAGAGAGTTTCCATCAATTTCTATTGTGATTTGATTTTCTTGTATCCTATATTGCATGTATGAATTTTTGGTGAGATCTAGTTATTGCAGCACTTTTGGCTATAGTGGTAGTATTTTAGGGTATCCCATTGTGTCCAGGAGGCTCGAGAAAGTCAGATTTGGATTTTGTTTCACTCAATTTTGTCACCATTTGCAACTTTGGCAAAGAAGGGTTTGGAGCTCAGATCTGGTGAACAACTTTTTACAAGAGCATTTTGGGAAAAAAATAAGTCTTACATTATGTTCGAGTGGCCATTTCCAAGTTTTTTGATATATAATTTGTCCATATTTGACAAAAGTTGATTTCGGGGCAAAAAATTTTTAGCTGAGGAGCTGTATAGCCCCCCAGCCTGTGCAGGTATGGGGAAAATATTTTATTAAAAAAAATTCTGCATATTTATCTATTGGGCGGCTTTTTTATTTTCAAATTTTTTTTCAAAAGAATTAAAAAAAAATAAAAAATTAAAGCGCTTTAAGCGCTGTTTATAAATATTGGGGCGGTTTATTTTTAAAATACCATAGACTTTATTAAAGTCTGCGAACTTTAAAATCCGTTGGGTTCGCCTTAACCGTCAGTGTGCAGGTTAATAGGAGGGCAATGAAATTTAAACCGCTAGTGGTATAAACTGCTAATTGTCGTCGCTAAGCCTAACTGCCAGAAGGGCGGTTCCCCAGAGCACCAGTAGAACATTTAGCCGCCAGCTGCAGACATTAACCGTGGGATCTGACTACCCCTTGTGACCAAAGGACTATAGCCATTAGTGGTCTTCTAACTGCCACAATTTTTTCCAGCTTCCTAGCACTCGGTTACATTGATGACCGCCTACTAGCCCCCGAGGGCTGAAGTTTTGTGCCCAGTTAGTAATGATTTTTGCCCCCGTTTAGCATTAAAGGTGCCTAAAATAGGCCTTTTTTTCAATTTTGCATAAATTTTTGCCACAACGTCAGATTTTTGCAAATGAGTTATCATCGAAAAGTTGGTTCGAGGAAATTCGCAGTGGTGTAGGTGATTTTTCTAGATTTTGACATTTTTTGCTAGTTTTTTCAGCTTGAAGGTACAAGTGCATTTATTGCTTGTTCTTGGCATAACTTTTGCAAACGAAGTCAAAATTTGGAAAACATTTTTTTGGAATTGCTTTGAAAATTGCAAGGAATCTGTTTGTAACCTCTATTTTCAGTTTTGGAAAGCTCTTTTTTTTTAAAATTGTAAAAATAACCATGTGTTATAAACAGTTGATTTGAGCTTGTCACTTGTAAAAATTGCCAAATTTCTTCATTGTAATTTGTTGGGGGGGTTGCAAAATCAGTTTTAAATACATTCTGGGGGGCAAAAGGAATAATTTAAGTGCCACATTGTCTTCTTTATTTTGGCGTTCATGGCAGATCTAAGGAAAATTGAACCACTCACTCCACACAATTATCATACATGGAAGCTAAAAATGACTCAATTGTTACAATCTAAGGGTCTATGGCCAATGTTAGATGCAGAACAACTTGAATTCACAAGGGATTATGAAAATTTTGTCCATAGATGTAAAATGGATGAAGCAAGAGGGCTTATTGGCTTACATGTATCTGATAACTTGTTTCATATTTCAGAGTGTAAAACACCTAAGAATGTTTGGGATAAACTTGCAGAGTTGTTTGGTAAAACAAATCAGTTCAGAGCCTTGCAACTTCAAGCAGATCTACAATCACTCTCTCCAAATGCATTTCCTTCAATTAAAGATTTCCTTGCACAATTAGAGTTGGTTTTGTCAGAATTGAAAGGCTGTGGACATGATATATCTAGTTATGAATGTATCATCTTGATTCTGTCTAAGTTAAAGGGACCTTATCAAGTGTTTTCTTCTACTTTCTATTCAACTATGGATGCAATGGGGAAAGATTACAAAATTCCTACATTTTAGTTGTTTTGTGAGCATCTTACTAGGGAGGAGGCCAATTTGACTCAGTTGGATGCCTCACCTAATTCTAAGAATCATGCTCTCATGGATCAATCATCCAAGGGTAAAGAAAAGAACAAGAAGAAGACCAAAGAAGAATCATCTTCAGGTAGTGACAATCCCTCCAAACCGAAGATGAAGAACAATCAGAAGTTCACTCCATCTCCTTCTCCTTCTACCTCTGGAGATTCTTCTTCCAAGTCCAAGAAAAAGAAAGGAGAACCTTGTTCATTCTATGGGAAAACTGGGCATGATGTAACTCGTTTCTTTAAGAGATTAGATGCTTTGGAGGAAGCTATGAAAATCACAACATTTTAGTGGCTAA
Source organism: Sequoia sempervirens (assembly GCA_007258455.2). Taxonomy (NCBI): domain Eukaryota; kingdom Viridiplantae; phylum Streptophyta; class Pinopsida; order Cupressales; family Cupressaceae; genus Sequoia; species Sequoia sempervirens. The sequence goes on along the minus strand of VDFB02026320.1, from coordinate 52,176,842 downwards.
GCCTTCTTCCATGGGAAAAGGGCAAGATCTTTTAGCACATGCCATTAATTCATCTTCAGACAGTTGGATTCTTGATTTAGGTGCTTCACATCAGATGACCAATTCACGTGATCTTCTTGATTCCATTGTTCATACTTCTACTTCTTAGATTGCAGTTGGGAACTCTTCACAGATTCTAGTTTTGGGGACAGGCTCCATTCATATGCTAGATGGGTGCATTAAGGATGTTCTTGTTTTTGATATTTCAGCGAATCTTCTTTCCATATATCAGATTTGTCATTCTATAGATGGGAAGACAATTGAGTTTACTCCACAAAATGTGACTATTAGACAGTTGCAAGATCCTAAGAAGGTTCTTGCTATAGGGATAGTTGATCATGAGAACCGTTTGTATCAATTTGATGGCTTTGAGTCTTCATCGGGTTCATGTTTTTTTGCTCATGTTGATTCAATGAGCAAGCTTTGGCATGAGAGATTTGGGCACTTGAACTATAGATATCTTTAGTAGATGCAAGCACATAACTTAGTCATTGGTCTTCCAAAGATCCCTTGCACAAATGGTGTTTATCACGGTTGTGTTCTTGGAAAGCAACATCAAGATCCTTTTCCTAAGGGTCAAGTTACTTGTGCAACCACACCCCTTGAGTTGGTCCATAGTGATCTCATGTCATTCCCAACTCCTTCATTTTTAGGGGCTAAGTATGTGTTCACATTCATTGATGATTTTTCCTGCCGAACATGGGTCTATTTTATGAAGCTCAAGAGTGAATTCCTCACCAACTTCAATACCTTCAAAACATTTGTGGAGAAGCAGTCAAGTTTTTCTCTTCAACAGATACACACAAATAATGGGGGAGAGTATGTTAATCAAGAATTTCAAGATTTTTGCAATAAGCATGGTATTCTTCATCAACACACAGTTCCTTACACTCCTCAACAGAATGGTGTGGCGAAGAGAAAGAACAAGACTCTCAGGGAAATGGCCAATTGTATGATTCATTCTAGGTCCATGGAACCAACATTTTGGGCCGAAGCTATCAATTGTGCCAACTATATTTAGAACCATATGCACCACAAGGAAGTGTGGAATATGACCCCTAAGGAGGCTTGGTCTCATCGCAAGCCTAATGTATCCTTCTTCAGAGTATTTGGTAGTGAGGCTTGGGCATTCATTCTAAATGGTTGGCATAAATCCATGGAGAAGAAGAATCAGCAGTACATCTTTTTTGGCTATTGTGAGGATGTGAAGGTATACAAATTGTTTGATCCTAACACACAAGAGGTTTATTTCCAATGTGATGTTTAGTTTGTTGAGACCTTCACCCAGTTAGATGCTCCTTTGACTTCTTCTTCATTACAACCTACTCAGTCTTCTTCAGTTGATGATGCTTTGCTACTTGAGGAATATTTTGATGATGGTCTTGATGCACCTCCTCCTCAGTCAGCCACTAGGCCACGATGGGTTCGAGTTACTCTTAAGGAGGCTGGTCCTCTTGTTGGTGATCCCACAGACACTCACCACACTCATTCTTAGACTTCAAGGATCAATCTTTTGAGTCATGCAATTTCAAATTGATCCTAAAAAATTTTCAGATGCTTCTGGCATTCCAAAGTGGGATAGTGCTATGGCTTATGAGTATTCTTTTTTGATGAAGAATCATACTTGGGATCTTTTTCCTCTTCCTAAGGGAAGAAATTTGGTTCAATGCAAGTGGGTGTATCATACCAAGTATGCAGCAGATGGTTCTATTGACAAGTACAAGGTTTGTCTTGTTGCAAAGGGGTTTTCTTAGGTTGAAGGGATTGACTATTCTAAGACATTTGCTCCTGTTGCTAAGATGGATTCTATTCACCTTGTTCTTGATATACCTACATCACAGGGATGGTCAGTGTATCAGATGGATGTGAAGAGTGCTTTCTTGCATGGGGATCTTCATGAGGAGATCTATATGGAGCAACCACCAAGTTTTTTTAGGACCCTTCACTTGTTTGTAGGCTTCAACATTCATTGTATGGTCTCAAACAAGCCCCTTGGGCTTGGTATGAGAATATGGATAGTTTCTTGCTTGCTTCTAGCTACACTCATTTCCATTCTAATCCCACAATTTATACTCAAAGACATGGGGAGGATCTACTCATACTTGTGCTCTACGTGGATGATTTGATTCTCACAGGGAGTTCTACTTCCATGATTTAGAGTACACAGTGAGCATTGATGGAGAAATTTGATATGACCGACCTTGGTCTTTTGCATTACTTCCTTGGTCTTTAGGTTCATCAGAATTCTAAGGGGATCTTCATTTTCCAGCAGAAGTATGCTCTTGATTTACTTCAGAGATTTGGCATGGTTGATTTCAAGCCCACTCCTACTCCATTCTAGTCAGGTGTTGTACTATCTACCAGTTGCACTATTCCTATAGTTGATCTTAACTTGTATCGACAGATGGTTAGAAGTATCATATACTTGACACATAGTCATCTTGATATTTCCTTTGTGGTTGGCCTTGTCTCTCATTTCTCACAGGATCCTCATGAGAGTCATTGGAAGGTTTCCAAGTGTATCTTGAGATACATTTAGGGCACTACACATTTCAGCATTCACTACACTTCAGGTGCATCTCAGATTGTGGGCTTCACTGACTCAGATTGGGTTGGTGATGTCAATGATAGGAAGTCTACTTCTGGCTTTGTCTTTTTCCTTGGTTCTGGTCCGATTGCATGGTCACACAAGAAGCAAATTACTATTGCATTGTCATTGACAAAGGCTAAGTATCAAGGTGTCGTTTTGGCTAGTTAGGAGGTTTTGTGGATTTGTCAGTTGATGACTGAGTTTGGATTCCCTCTGACTCATCCCACTACTCTTTGGTGTGACAATCAGAGTGCCATCCATATCTCTCACAACCTAGTGGAGCATCAGTGTACTAAGCATATTGAGATCCACATGCACTTCATCAGGCAACTCATCCAGGATGGTGTTCTCAACTTGGAGTATTTGCCTATAGATCAACAGGTTGTAGAGCTCTTCACTAAACCTTTGGCATCACCTCATTATCTTCAATTGTGATAGATGCTTGGGGTGAAGGAAGTTGTCCTTGGGCATTCTTGAGGAGTCCTCCTTCATTATTTTTTTAGCTTTCTTTGTAGATTTTTCTCTCTTTTGGAGAGGAGTTTTCTCCCATAGGGTTTTTCTCCTTTTCTCTGCTTGTGTGCTTGTGAGATTTTTTTTTTTTGTACATGGGTACCTCATCAGGCCTTGTTGCTGGGACCCATCTTTTTCATTTTGCATTGGTTTTTTCCTCCCTAAGTTTGACTTAAGGTGGGGTGTTGATGTGAATAAATATTGTACCTAATTTATTCCTTTACTAGGGACTTAGGGGACTTAATTCACATGTTAAGTTTACTTAGGATATTAGTTGTATCTTCTAGAAGTCTTAGTTGTCTTATCTAGAATTTACACTTTCCTAGGTAGTTATGAGTTAGTTGTCTCATGTGATAGGATTAAGAAACTTGTCATCATCTTGTCTTATCCTATCTCTCATCCTTGCCTTTATAAGCAAGGCATCTCTAGCATATTTTGCATTGTATTGTATAGTATTGCATTGATCATATTGTATCATATTGCAATCCTTGTTTGGTGGAATAACATCTTCCATTGTTGCTTCTCTCTATCTCTTGTGGATGTTCTTTGGTGTTGCTGATTGAAGATCTTAGGTTGATCACTTCAATATAGAATACATGTGACACAGAAGTAGGTGACAACAAGGGTATAGTAGGCAAGGGTAGAGATTGATCGATAGTGATTGGAAGGTGTAGATGAGAAAGAGATTTTTCAAAGAGATAGATAGACTTTGGCAAGAATTGATGAATAGTCCCTCAGACATGTCGATGACTGTGGGACCTGACTAGGAAGTAACATAGGTAGTTGGTGAGATGTAATGACAAGTAGCAAAAAGTGATTGATCAATTTGTTAATCCACATCCTCGTTGTGGATTACATGGTGATGACTTGGGTGGGTGGACCCTGTGGTTGAAGAAGCAAGCATTAGAATATCATCAAAGAGAAAGACATTTTTAGAGAGAGTAGGTTTTGTGTCCCCTTGACACAATGAAGTCACGATGATGTAATATTAATGGTGTCATGGTGAGACCTGATAGGCTAACAATAGAACTTGATGACGTGTGAGGACATGTGGAAAATATTATTGATCAATATGTCATGTCACATTGGTGATGTTGGCTACACTGTGTTGACATGGATTACATGTGGCTAGTGGGGACCACCCATGTGAGAGAGCCAAAATGAAGTAGATCAAGGAGACCTCTAGAGATTAGACAAAGTCACTTTGGTGTCCCTTCGACATGGTGATGGAAGATTAATGAAGACCTTGGTGGGACTCAATAGCAAGGCGATGGTGACAGATGATGATGTATGTAGAAATATCAAAAAATATGATTTCTTGACGGAACAACTCACATAATTGTTGTGAGTTGTGTGGCAATGAAATGGATGATAAATGGTGTTGTGCTTGCACCCTTTGAAAGTGGTATTAGATAGAGTGGCATTTGTCAAAGAGACTCTAAAGAGTCTTATCCCAACTTGTCAGTGTGTCTTTGATGACATAAAGCGACAATCAATGCATGGACAAGATGGACAACGCTAGTTCAAATATGAATGATATGATGACGAAGATTTAAAAATGTCAAGGTGAATGGTGATTGTAGGATTTTGGTGCAAAGAATAGGATCAATGGCCTAGTTTCAAACTTGAAGGTATTCATTGGTCTATGTAAATGAAGGTCTTGTTTGGAAATTGACACTAAGAATGAATTTAATTTTTTGAACTCCTCTAATGGAAATCTAATAGGTGATTTGATTTGTAGGTTGGCAACACAAATCGTCATGTCATGAGAGATCAAAATCAGATCAATCAAAGAAGAAAATGCATTTTTTACATATTAGATTTAGGATTTTTTTGGATGCCATAGTCAACAAATCAGATTTGAATTTGATGGAGGTGTATGGATTGAAAAGAGCAAGTAGCTTGTTGAAGAAGATAGTGGGAAAACCCTAGTAGAAGATTTGAGATGATTTGAACGGTGGTGAGGTTCTCGACACTGTGATGATAGGCTAGTGGAGTCAAACAAAGAGGAATAAAATTAGAAATTATCGATAGAGTAGAGAGTCTACAATAAAATAGAGTGAAGTGTGAGTGAGTACTGATAGTGAATGCACTAATTTTGTAGAACCCGAACAAAAATTCTTATTTGGGTTAATATTCAAGTGCATAAGTGAAGGTGCAATGAATAGAACAATGGATGTTCTAAGTGTAGAGAGATAAAGTAAGAAGAGTTTAGAGGGTGTGTTGCTAAGAGTTTAGGATTAGCAGAAAAGAGGATGCTTGCAAGATTGTCAAGTAGAGATTGAGCAGTTATAGATCAGACTTAAAATATAGAATTGGATTCATATGAATCATTTGTAATTCTATTAATGAAAATCTGATTCGTTGGTGCCATCAGATAACTATGTTGGTGCTCAATGTAGGGGATTCCTATCTCCTTGGAGTTAGTGCTCCTAAATTAGGGAGTTGGTGCTTCCTTGGGGTGGTTCCCTAAAGTATGCAACAAACGATTCATTTGTGACATTGGATTTGAGCAGTAGAATCATGCAACATTTTTCATTATGGTTTTTCCCATCTTGGGTTTTCCATGTATATCTTGTGTTATTGGTTGTCTTGTGTGTTGATTGGATGCTTGCATGTTTATGTTGCTACATCTTAAGTTTCTAATCTGCTCTTTAAGAGTTTGAGGAAGTAATATGCACAAAGTATTTAGAACTAAAGGAATTAATTTGCACTAAATGTTTTAAGGGATGAAAGTTCAATATCTACTAATTCACCCCCCCTCTTAGTAGATTGTTTTCTTCCAACAATTGGTATCAAATCCCTAGGTTCCCTAGGAGAAGCTTAATCATCTCAAGTAGATCTTTGTTAAGTGAACACAATAATGGATTATTAGGAAGACTCATCTGTAGAAGAAGTACTACTCTTTGTAGGATTAGACTATATGGTTTGGAGCAAAAAAATGAAGGTATATTTAGAATCATTAGGGTTTGATGTGTGGATGTTAGTTGAAAAGGGATACAAGGTTCCTACTACACCTCCAAAAACTGAGGCTAGAAAGAAGGAATTTCAAGATAATGCTAAAGCAAGGTTTTCCATTATGATTAGGTTGTCTAGACCTATACTTGACAAATTCATGCATTATGAAACTACACATGAAACATGGAATGAGTTAAGGAGGATGTATGAAGGTGATAACAATAAGGTGCAGACATATGGAGGTAAGTATGAAAATCTAAAGACAATTGTGGAAGATTGAAAATACATCCATGAGAGATGTTACAACTAGAAGAGAGATAGTAGAAGCATCTATTTCTAGATTTGAGGAGACTAATGAAGAGGAAGTTGATTGCATTAGAAGATTAAGAAGAGGCTCTAAAAATATAGAGGTAATCTACCGCTTAAATTTTTTAACTTTGGTAGATTAGGTCTTGTTATTGCTAAATTCCCTCATAATGAAAATGATAACCATAAGAATGAAGAGTACTGTAATAAGAACAAAAAAAATCGATACACAAGAAGAGAAAGTGGGTCGTCCAATGTAAATGATAAATCAAATGATGAAAATGAAAGTTTTATGAAATTGACCCATTCATGGAATTTGGAATGAAATCTAATGAAGAGGTTGAGAGGTTTAATAAAGAAGAAGAAGCTGAAACCTCCACTGAAGAATAAGGTAAGGTTGACTTAGAAGGTAAACTTATATGTGCTTAGGATGAGATTAAAAGGTTGAGGAAAGAAAATGAAGAATATAAATGCATCCACAAGAGGAGATTGATACGCTAACCAAGAGTCTTGAAGAAGCTAATCAGATGGTCATCAACTTGAAGACACGAAAGGAAGACACAAACAAAGTAAAATATGTAGTTAGATGTGAACTACAGTTTACATTAGATGAGTGCATAAAGTTAGAAGCAAAAATATTGCTCTGAGAAGAGAGTTTGATAATGCTAAAGAGTATATTGATAAAGGCCTAAAGTTGAAAGGTGGCTCTGAGATATTGGTGTAGGGGTACCAAGAAAGTTGAAATTTTTCAAGTTTTAGGTCAAAGACTAATCAAAGGTGTGAGTCTTGGTTTAGGTTTTATTTTCTCGAGAGCAAGCAAAATTGACCATCTAGGAAGGAGAGACTGACTTGTGCTTATTGTCAGAAGCAAGGACATGATGAGCATCATTGTTATGCTAAGTAGATTGATCATTTGACACATCTTCTACAACATAACAATATATAATTTCTATCTTATATGTCTCACGGTCCATCACCTTCTTCCGCATCACCATCACCATCACCATCACCATCACCATCTACACATATAGGTACAACAGGTATTGCAAATGGATCCAATAAGATGAAAGGCCATGCCTTACATGCATCCGTAGGTCTTCAGTCAGACAAATGGTTGCTTGATTCAGGAGCTTCCCATCATATGGCATCTTCACAGGATATTTTTTCTACATTTGGTGCAAGCACCACACCACACACTCTACTAGGTAACAACACATATGTCAATGTTAGTGGGAAGGGTACAATTGCCACTAATGATAGTATCTTTCAGCAAGTACCATCTGTTCCATATTTGACAACCAACCTCCTCTCCATCTATCATAGTACTCACAGTGGATCAGGGAAGACAGTGGAGTTTTCTCTTGACTCGGTTCTCATCAATGATTTGCACACTAGGAATATTGTGGTAGTTGGCACTGTTGATCATGCTTCTAGGCTTTATGAAATTTCTCATTTTTCATCCAAGGATCCACCATTACCTATACCTAATATTCACTCTCCACCATTGAGATTACATATGGAGAAGAAGTATGGTCACTTGAACTTGTGCGTGCATCCATCCACCATAGTTCCAAAGAATCCTTTAGAGCTTCTTTCTCCTCCTCCTGCTTATTCAAAGATCATACCTATTGAGCAGGAAACTGGTAATTCATTCTTTGTATTGTCCAATGAATACTTTCTAGATATTGCACAACTATTTGTTGAGTCACACATTACAGTTATTCATACCAGTCATTTCCCACCATTATCCGTGCCTTTAGAGGTTGCATATCAGGAGACTTCAGATTTTTTTGGTCTTGGCATCATTTGTCTTGGTTCAGATATAGAGATTCAACAACATCCTTTCAGAACATCCATCTTCAGGCTTCTTGGTCCTTCACTCTACATTGAGGTTCTTCAACATCATCCTTTGGATTTGTTTCTTCCCAAGGGGATGAATAATGTTTTCCATTATTGGATCATTTTCTATATCTTACATCGAGCTTACACCATTGCAACCAAAGTTTCTTCATTGTGGGTGGGCCTTCTAGTCTCTTATTATTTCTCCTATGGAGATTCTTATATATGTATTAATGAGATAGAAGTTGTCTTTGGGGGGTATCATGTGACCCACCTTATATTTTTCTCTCACTCTCATTAGTGCATTACATTCTTTTCTTTTCTCTCTTTTTTTGGAGGGGAGTTTTATTCCCATGACGTTTTCGCCCTTTCTCCTCTTTTACAAGAGATTAGCTTGTTGTACATGGGTTCTTCATTAGCCATTAGGGTGGGACCCATTCATTCATCCATTAAAGTATTTCTTTATCATAGTTTAGTTTCTCCCTATTTCATCTTAAGGGGGGGTGTTAGAGTAATAAAGTCATCACCTAATTAATTAATTAATCATAAATTAATTGGGCCACTTTATGCTTTATTACAACTAAGCTAAACTTAGGAGTTCTTTTATTTCATTATTTTCTTTTATTAATTCGTTGCATTTTGCATGATTAAAGCTTCTAATATAAGAACATGTATCATTCATTCCTATGAGGACACTTGTCATGTTCTAATATAACCATAATCTAGGGTTAGATTTTATCTTTTCATAAGGATTGATTCATTTATTTAATCAATATTCATAGCAACATATTCATGACAGTTGTTCACATAATCGAGGTTATTTGCATCAATAATAATTCTCAGGTTATTAAGCACAATCTTGCTTTCAGATCTTTTCTATTGTGATAGGAAATTGCTTGCAGGTGTTTCATGGTAGTTGTGGATTGAATCAATCAATTCCAACAATTGATACCATTTATATGTAGTTAGAGTGATTGGGGTCAATTTGTGCAAATTTTGCAAAATATGTAAAATGTTGTCATTCCAAATATTGTAAAGCGCAAAAATTGCAAATTGGAGGGAATACCAATGGTTAAGTTTGTTGGAAAGGAAGTTGAAGAGGTTGGGCCAATTTTTTTTTATGTTATAATCTCAAATAGGCCTCCCATAAGTCAAGGTAGAGGTTATACATCTTGATTGTGAAGAAAAATCAATAAAAAACACTATTTTTCTTAGAATTTTCTATGTTTTGTATTTAAATCTACAGATTCAAGCCACTGTACAAATCCATATAGGGTTTTCTTGCTCCAAAGTTTATTGAATTTGGTGAATTATTTTTTAGCTTTAATTTACATCCAATTTTGAGGATTTTCATTGTGTTTAACGAGATTTATTGTTAGTTTTCTGAGAACCGGTCTGAAACTGTCTAGTTAAGGGTTTGTAAGCAAATATAATGGATTTTCACCCATTCCACCTATTTTAATCACTATAACTTAGTGAAATGGGTGGTACTAGGTAGGTAGAGGTTTCGATGAGGGTTTAGTGTGTAGGGGAGGTCTTTTGATGGTGTGGGCTTGATGCCCTAGTTGCAAAATGGTGCAGTTTTTAGTGTAATTGAGAGGTTTAAGAGTGAGAATGTGTGAAATTCTTGGGGGAAGCATATTATGAAGATGTTTTAGGCATGTGCAGACATAATGGGTCATTTTTGAAGTGTTGGTAGAGTTACTTGAGGTTCAGAAGGCATACTTTCAATAAACCCTCTCCAAATCAAGCAAAAGTAAGGGTTTGGTAAAGAGGTGACTAGGAGGGCTTTGTGTAAGTTAAAATTTGGATATTTGGTGTTTAAGTGGACAGGTTAAGACTAACCAATGGTTTTTTTGGATCGAGAGGAAGAATAAAGAGGTGATGCTTTGTAAAACAAGCCTAATTGGCCAAGTAGGGCAGTGTAGGAACCTGATTCTAGAGGAGTGGGTCCAAAGTGACCCTATGTGGTTTTGTGATATGTTTGAGAAGACCATAATGGGTTCCTCAAAAGGTAGATGATTTGTGGGTTAGAAGTGATTAGAGTGAGAAAATTTTAAAAAACTGAGTCTGCACACCTACAAGGAAGAATTGTGAAGCTTGAAGATAAATCACCCTAGATAGGGTTTGAAGGCTAAAAGGTTTTTTTAATCAAGTGAAATTGAATTTGGTTGATTAAAGGCCTCCTTGTATTGCATCAATTGGTATCAAAGCATAGGGATTAGATCTATGGAAGGTGAAAAGTTGCAGATTCAAGAAGAGAAAGGTAGAAATTGAAAAGGGTCAAGATGCCTCCCAAGGATAATGCAACTGCTAGAGAATTGCAAGAGTTAAAAGAAAGGAATTCTAAGTTGATGGAGTCTCATAATGTTGTGTTAGCAAGGCTAGCTACTGTGGAGACAAGGAAGAGAAGATATGAGGATGATGAAAGTGATTTAGATGAAGAAGAGGAAGAATAATTTGAAGATGTGGATGAAGAATTGGATCCTGAAGACCCAAGGATGGAAAAATTGTTAAGGGAAGTCAAGAGTGACAAACATAAGGTAAATATTGATGTTCCAAAGTATGGTGAGAATTTGAATGATGAGGAGTTATTGTATTGGATTGCAGCCTTAGACAATTACTTTGAGTGTGAAGATGTTATTGAAGAGCAGAGGGTGAAGATTGAAAAGGCCAAGCTGAAAGGTCATGCACTTTTATGGTGGGATTATAAGCAATCCGAGAGGAGAAAGAAAGGTAAGTCCAAGATTGTTTCATGGGACAAGATGATAGCAAAGATGAAAGGTAAGTTCTTGCCTAAAGATTATGAAATACAAATATTTAAAAAGCTTCAAGGTTTAAGACAAAAGGAAATGGATGTTAAAACATATACTAAAGAATTATATAAGTTGAACATCAGGTCTAGTCATAATGAAAATAAGTGGAAAATATTGCTAGGTACTTGGGTGGATTGAGATTTAACATTCAAGATGAACTAACCTATGAAAATCCAAGAACTATTGAAGAATTTTATCAAACGGAAATAAGCATGGAAGAAAAGGTGAAAATAAGGCAAGAAAATACAAGTAGAGGTAGAGGCAACACTTCAAGGGGTAGAGGTACAAATCCTACTTTAGGACAATTCAATGAAAGCCAAGAAGATGCACCCAAAGAACAAGGATAGTTTGCTGATCAACGTGGTGGATTTAGAGGCACTAGAGGTAGATTTGGTGGTGGAAGGAGTTCAAATACATTTGTAGGGAGATGCTATAATTGTAATGAGTTTGGACATTCAGCGTACAAGTTCCTTGAAAATTTTGGTTCTACATCAAGTGGAGGTGAAAGAAGAGGTGAAAAGAGAGTCCAATTTGTGCAAGAAGATGAAGTTGAAAGTTTCAATTCTCCAAGTTATGTTGCTGCTCTAGAAGTAGGAGAATCATTGATGCTGAGAAGAGAATTGTTGAAGACATCCAAGGAGAAGGAACCAATGCAAAGAAGAGCTTTATTCAGGACCACATGTAAGAGAAAGAGTAAGGTATGCAAGGTAGTTATTGATTTAGGTTGCACTAAAAATGTTGTCTCTAATGAGATGATAGAAAATTTGAGGCTGCAAAACCTTACCCATGAAAATCCATATAAGATATCATGGTTGAATGATAGCCAATCCATCCTGGTTGGTGAACAAGCATTGATTGAATTTAGTATTGGTGGATACAAGGATAAAGTTTTTTGTGATATTATGCTAATGGATTGTTGTCATGTCTTGCTTGGGATGCCATGGCAGTATGACAAACATGCCATCTATGATTGTATAAGTAATAACTATTTGATTGAGCATGATAGGAGTATATTTACACTCATTCCATTGCAAGGTGATGTGGAGGATCAGTTAAGGACAACAAGGGTGATCATGTTTGGCAGAAAAGAGTATATGAAGGTTGAGGAAGACAAAAACAAAGTGAATGCAACCATTGAAAGGCATAAAGTATTAGGATAGTGAGTTTAGAGAATGGTGCAAGATTGAAGGAAAAAGTTGGTGATTTAATGCCAAAGGCTGAGACAATAAAATTCAAGGATGAACTCCTTGAGAATGAAAAGTATGAGACAGAAAAGAAAGATGAAATTGTGGTGGGGACAATAATTTACCCTATGATTTCCAAAGAGGATAGTGGGAAGATGAATATTGTAAAGATAGTAGGAAGAAAGTTTGATAATACAAAGCTTCTAAGGGCAGAGGGTCTACAAGAAAAGGTAAGAGAAAAGAGTGCAAAGGTTGAAGGTGCAAAGGAAGGACAAGTGAGCAAGTTCAAGTCTCCAATAAGGGAGAAGGAGAGGAAAATCATAGTTCAAGTTGGAAAAAGGTTGTTTGCAGGTGTTCAAGTGATGAAAACATCAGTTTCAGATGTAAGGAAGGTCAGGATGCAAGGATCAAATCAATTTGCAAAAGGAGAACCATGGCAAGGAGGAAACAAGTTATGCAATGCAAGGTATGATGCAAGAGTATAGTATTTGATTCAAGGGAAAAGAGCACCAGTCAAGGGAGAATTAGAAGGTAAAAGAGATGAAAATTCTAGATATGGAACAGTTGAAGATTAAATTCCAAGAGACTTGGAAAAGTTTCAAGGCTGGGTGTATGGTGCCGGGGCACCAAGAAAGTTGAAATTTTACAAGTTTTAGGCCAAGGCCTAATGAATGATGTGAGTCTTGGTTTAGGTTTTTTTGTCTTTAATAAGGTCCATTGAGACCATTTAGATGTAGTTAGAGTGATTTGGGTCAATTTGTGCAAATTTTGCAAAATATGTAAAATGTTGTCATTCCAAATATCATAAACTGTAAAAATTGCAAATTAGAGGGAATACCAATAGTTAAGTTGGTTGGAAAGGAAGTTGAAGAGGTTGGGTAATTTTTTTTTTTTTTTTTATGTTAGAAGCTTAAATAGGCCTCCCATAAGTTGAGGTAGAGGTTAGATATCTTGATTGTGAAGAAAAATCAATAAAAACACTATTTTTCTCAAAAATTTATGTGTTTTGTATTTAAATCTACATATTCAAGCCACTGTATGAATTCATACATGGTTTTATTTCTCCAAAGTTGATTAAATCTGGTGAAGGATTGTTTTATTTTTAATTTACATCCATTTTTAAGGATTTTCATTGTGTTTAACAAGATTTATTGTTAGTTTTCTGAGAAGTAGTCTAAAAATTGTCCAGTTAAGGGTTTGTAAGCAAATATAATGGATTTTCACCCATTCAACCTATTGTAATCACTATAACTTGGTGGAATGGGTGGAATTATGTAAGTAGAGGTGTCCATGAGGGTTTAATGTGTAGGGGAGGTCTTTTGATGGTGTGGGCTTGATGCCCTAGTTGCAAAATGGTGCATTTTTTAGTGTAATTAAGAGGTTTGAGAGTGGGAATATGTGAAAGTATTGGGGGAAGCATATTATGAAGGTGTTTTAGGCATGTGTAGACATAATAGGTCATGTTTTAAGTGGTGGCAGAGTTACTTGACGTATAGAAGGCATACTTTCAATAAACCCTTTCCAAATCAAGCAAAAGTAAGGGTTTGGTAAAAAGGTGACTAGGAGGGCTTTGTGTAAGTTAAAATTTGGAGATTTGGTGTTTAAGTGGACATGTTAATACTTAAAAAAGGTGTTTTGGGATTGAGAGGAAGAATAAAGAGGTGATGCTTCGTAAAATAGGCCTAATTGGCCAAGTAGGTCAGCATAGGAACCCGATTTTGGAGGAGTGGGTCCAAAGTGACCATATGCGGTTTTGTGATATGTTTGAGAAGACCATAATGGGTGCCTGAAAAGGTAGATGATTTGAGGGTTAGAAGTGATTAGAGTGAGAAAATTTTAAAAAATTGAGTCTACACACCTACAAGGCAGAATTGTGAAGCTTGAAGAGAAATCACCCTAGATAGGGTTTGAAGGCTAAAAGTTTGCTGTAATCAAGTGAAATTAAATTCAGTTGATTGAAGGCCTACCTATATTGCATTAGATATTAAATGAATTGGTGAAATCACAAAATCCATCAAAATCAAAGAAAAATTTGGCCTTGGGTTTGAGAAGGCAAAGAGTTCTTCTACCAGTGCTTCTGCAAAATTATATGATAGATTTAAAGAAAAAGAAAGAGGTTGCAAAAAGAAAGAGAATGCTTGCATGAGTTGTCCAAAGGAAAATGCCTCTGCAAATGGAAAATTAGATAAAGGCACTGCTAACATGAAGAAAGAAAAAGAAGAGAAGAATCCTATTGAAGAAAAGAAGAAGAACGACCAATCATGTCCTAAAGGTTTGAAGAAAAAGCAGCACACAAAAGGAGTCGATGCAAATATATTTACAAGGTTGAGATATATGAAGAAGACAAAGCAAAGAAGATCACCTCATCTTGTTCAAAGAAATGTTATGATTAGGTACTCCCCATGTTTTTATGGTTACTGTTATACCTATAATTAGTTTGGTCATAGGTCTAGAGAGTGTAGAACTACACCTAAAAGGAGCACAAAATATGTAAATAAAAATTCATTTGCTTAGGTTGTAGAAATGAATGTAATGTGCTTTAATTGTAATAACTTTAGTCACATAGCTAAGGATTGTAGGTTAAATTATGTAAAAATAATAGCACATTATGAAAGGAAAAGGAATATGTTCTAGAAAGTGAACAATGGTTTACATATTCCTAAGAAGTAGGATGAAAAGATAGAGAAGAATCTCAAGAAGGTGTGGATAGTGAAAATTAAGGAAAAAGCATCAAACTTGGTTGTGTTTTTCCTATAGCACACATGCCCTGTTTAGAACAAGGACCCTCTCTTTTCACTTTATCGGGTCACTTTTGGCCTCCCCCTCATTTTTTGTGCCCCCTATTTTTGAGTCCTAAGTGTTCAAGGAGCCTTAGAGTTACCATCCTAAGTTGACCAAGTTTCACTACCTTCGAGATTTCTAGGTCTTTCGCCTCTGCAGAGTTTCCTTGGCGGTTTTCCTTTGAGCTTTCAAACTTTGAAACTGTCATCCTCCAAGTCATGTAGGTTCGCCCCTGTAGGCCTCCTAGTGCGAAACTCCACCTTGTATTCTCCATTCGAAATGACTAGCTCAACACATCTGTCTACCCTGTAGGACCCGTGGCCTCCTTCATTGCTTTCATTGCTAACTTGCTAGATGGCCAACTCCTGGGTATCGCCCACCTAATAGACCCCGCCATTCCCACCGTCATATTTTTGAATGAGCATACACCAACCTCATCCACCTAAGTACCTACATTAATGGTGGGCATTAAATGATTGAAATTCTATAAATAGTCAAATTCGACAAGTCATTTTCACTGACAGCTTTTCAGAGGACTTGTCAGATCCCCAGCGATCACTACTTCTGCACCTGTGAAGTCTTATCGCCACTCGTGTATTGATAGCATCAGATTCTTCATTGAATTTCTATAGGTCCACTAGGTAGAAACTCCACCACACCTCATATTATGTTTTGCCTTCATTTACACAAGGTTACTAGATTCTAAAGAGGGAAAAATTAATAAACCAGCTAGATCTCTAAATGGTGAGCAAAATCGATGTCATGAAAATTAAAAAATCCCTCGAAATTGGCCTTAGAAGTTTGTATGGAACTCCCGCCTCCCATGACTATTCTTGAGCTAGGGCGATCATGCCCTATAGATCTGCAAAGAGCCTACTACCGTTAACTAACCCTTAATCAACAAGCTTCAAAACAATCGACCAACATCTTCCTTGGGACTGCATACGTGGGAAGATGCTCACTCTTGGCCACAATCAAACTTAAACGAAAGCACAAGACTAAAATGGGATCATTTTTCTCTCATGGGTCCATGTATGTGGGTTTCCACAAACATATAACCCCACTTGTCATGCCGTTTTAGAATGACAAGCTTGCCCCAGCCACCCACCTCGTGGGTCTCACACAAACCATGTCAACTGACCAAACTTAGGTGTGTAAACCACCCTGTGGACTATCCATTGCATACTTATGCTATCCTTTTGTCACCGTTTAAATGACCATTCAAAAATGGTGAAACCCTAAGATCCGTCCACCTTGTAGGTCCTACCCCTGGCATCTCCGTCTGATCCCCCATGCTGAAAATGACTAAGTGTTGACCCTTTGGTGAGCTGCCCATTGCGGACTTCCATCCATGAGCTTCCATTGAGAGTCTGTCGTTTCGAATGGATTTGGATTACTATCTCTCTGACTTGTGAGGCCCACACTCATTGCCTCTGTTTGGAGCCCGAAGTGAAAATGACTAAGTATAAAATGTCAGGTGGGCTATTCCACACAAGTGGCTACTTGCAGAACTCCATTATGCTCCCACTATTTCAAAACATCCAGCGACCCCTTAGCCTTTCACTCCGTGGGCCCCGATGCTTGCTTTGCTTCCTAAAATGAATTTAAAGTCTCTAGGTAAAGAAACTTGAGGCTATGATCCCTTGCTGACCCACCCATGTGGGTCACTCTATGTGGACCCTTGCCTTTCCTTCGTCATTTTGAATGGCTAATGTCTAGTGTCTCTCCACAGTTTCTCACCTGCACCTGGTTCAACGACGAAAGTTTCAAAGGAAAAAGGGTTTCGTCCTCTGACACTACAATTCTCGCATTTCTGGGCACTATCCTACCAGTGTTGTTTCAAATGACAAAGCTTGAAACAGCCAAGAGGCTCCCTACACCTACATGATAGAATTATTGACTTAATATTTTCAAAACTACAAAATTGATTTGACCCATAGGCTAAAATGATCTGTTCTACTCAATGGGCCCCCCTCATGCCAAAATTCCAATGCAGGTAAAACCATGCAGGCTACCACGCCCTGATTGCCATCATTTTTACAGCTACCTTCAAAACATCTGCCAGCCTAGGGAAGTCCACATCCCTAGGCCTGCATTGTCATAACTCCTTCAAATGAGAGGCTAAAGGCGATCTAAAAGAAATGTTAGGATCCTTGAATAATGAATTACTCAATCTAACATCATTTTTATAGGATTTTGCTAACATTTCTCATGTTTTACACTTGAATGTGCTTACTACTCCCTTGCTTGCAAGATATATGGAACCAGCTACGAGACCTTCAGAAGCATCCACAGAAAAGGAAAAGGGCAAGAAGCCAGCCAAAGCACCAAGGGGAAAAGAAGATGAAGATCAGATGAAATACAAGTTTCAAGGGGTAGAAATCAATACCAAGGTCACCACAGACTAGGAAAAGGTCTCAGATACTAACCTAGGACATATAGACCTCGATGAATTCAAGCAGAGGATCATTGTCAACCCTACCACAAAGAATGCCAGAGGGATCAAAAGAAGTGGGCTGGCCAAGGCTGCTGGTTTCCCACCTGCCCTCATAGCTCCCAAATTAGTAATGGCCTATAGAGAGGCATACCAGGAAAACACTAAGAGAATAGTGGATAGGTATGGCAACATATTGGATGACTTTTCCTCCAAGTCCATTGGTAAAACTTTCCATATACACACCATTGATGAAATGGAAGAAACAATAGAGTATGCTAAAAGCACATGGAAGGCTGACCCCCTCAAGTGCAAAAAGTTGATTAATTAGCATTGGCTAAAGGAGAAGAGGGGTAGTGCAAGCAAGATACTCCAAGAGCTCTTTAGGAATGATTTCTACAAATACTACCATGATTAGGTGACCTTACTGAGTAGAGTCATGGGTCTCCCAACTGTATAATTCTTCCAGGAGTGGATGCTTTATTTGATAGAAGAAATTATTAGAGGGAAGACCAGACTCCATTGGGAATGGATGATTAGCAATTGCCTACATGAGTAGTTTGTAGCTATGAAGAAAACCTAGAAATTCTACATGGATTCGTATCTAGTCTATTTGCTTGTCGACTGTGCTCAATACAAAGGTTTGTTTGTGGCACCAAGCCAAACTCTAGGGAGAGAGTTGATGGTATATGATAGATATCCCTAGCTTCAATTCAAAAACTTCAAAAAGGACTACTGTAGAGTCAATGATGCCTTCATCAAGCACATAATTAGATTGCTTGGGGGTGACCTCGAAAGGAGATTCACACATAGTGCTAATGCTTTCATCCGCTGGTTCAAATTTCTGTTTATTCAGTTTCCCAAGTTTGCATACATCCAAACCAAGGGTTCTTAGAGAGACCATATAAGCTTCCAAAGTACCCAAATGACCGGTTGGTATTGCTTGATCTCTCTAGGAAAAGGAAACATGCTCACACATTATGAAGTGACAAACACCAATCAGGAATTCCATACCCTCTAACATTCAACCAGGGAATGTATGCAATCCCCGCATCTCAGTGTGTGAAATATTTTGAGGAGTTAAATGAATACAACTTAGAGCTCCACACTGCCAGGCCATGGATGGATCCGTATGGAAAGTTGAAAAAGATGGTTGGAAAAGAATATGCCCACCTCCACAATGTTGAATAATTTTGGGAAAATTGCAGAGATGACAAAGAAGTGTGCATGAGGCACTACATGCACATGATGACATATTTTTTCAAGATAGTCAACTTGTTTCCAATATCGAATCAAGTTGTGGAAGAGGAGAACATGGTGATAGACCCAAGGTATGATGTCATCACCAACCTACCACTACCTTTGATTGACTAGAATGAGGAAGAGGTCAATGACCTCGATATTTTGATGAAGCCCATAGAAGGAAGGAAAAGGAAATGGATTGATGGACAAATTGCTCAATTGAAATTGCAAGGAGCTACTTTAACATATGGTGAGCTCGAGGATGAACCAGAGAGCGAGAATGAAAGTTCCTCTACTATTGCCCTGTCTGGAGAGAATTCAAAGTCTCCTCCTACTATACAGTCTAGAAAAATAAAAGAAGTGGTTTAATGTCAACCTAAACATAAAGTATATTCACGAAAGCCATTGGAAGGTGAGCCTTCCAAGAAATCCAAGAAATCAGGTAGATTTAATGAGATGCCTACCATACAAGAAGATCCACTCCACAAGGGAGAGGAAGAAGCCAAAGTCCCCACTTGCTACCTCTGCTCTTGCTGCCACAACTGCTACTACTGTCATTGCCCTCACTTCTCCACTTGCTACTCAAGCAATGCTTGATTCTTCTCTGCCCACAGTGGACATTTTAGTTCACCTTGCTTCCACCTTGCCCACTGCACCAATCTTGGTGGTAGATTCTTCATCTGCTACCACTTCATCTACTACCACTTCTCTGCTCTCCTCTTCCTCCATGTCTCTAACAAAAACCATTTCATTAGCCACTGCAACAATAACAATGCCTACCCTATTGCTCCCAAAATCCCTTGCTCGGCACATGCCGAACATACCCACTAAGCTTTCAGGAGTATTGATGAACCTTGCAGTGTAGGCTACCCTAGCACAAGTTGTTATCAACCTTCCTATCCCTACTACTCCAACCGAGCCATCAAAAATGGAAGAAACAACATAGATCTCCAAGGAATTGGAGAGACAAGAAAAAGAGGCAATAAAAGAAATTGAGGAAGAAGTAGATGATTATCATGAGCACCTAGAGCACCAACACCTGGTTATTGATGAAGTGGTGTATGAAGAGGAGGAAACACAGTCCTCCGAGGAAGACGTTGAAGATCCTAGTACAAAGTACATCATGGAAACCTCCGATCAAGAACTAGAGGAGGAACTTTCCAAGTAACTTGAGGATGTTGGTGCGGAAGTTGAGACACAATAATTTAAAGAGAAGAGAGATACAGATGATGAAATGGAGGTGAACATAGAACCTCCAACTGGGAAAAAATACAAGAGCCCCAACCATGGCAAGGAAATGCCTCCTTCAGGAGAAGAAGAAGAGAGAGCCTTTGAAGGGGAAGAAAGCCCCAAAGAACATATAGCCACTGAATCTCCAGAGAAGGAAACTATATTTATCTGAGATTCAGATGAAGAAAAAGAAGAAAAGATAGAAGAAGAGGCTACATGCAACAAAGAAGTGGAAATTTAGCACACTTAAGAAGAGGAAGGTGACCATGAGTCACCAAAGGAGGGGTCCCAGATGCTTGAATGGATTGAAAAGCAATTAGAGAAGAAGACGCCTACTCTTATAGATCCAAAGGCCAAAATGGAGGCCATTTTAGCTTGGGCACAAATAAACACAAAGAAAGAAAAGAAACCAAGGGTCAAATCCCATTTGACAATGGATGCCTCTGGTTCCAGGACTGTGCAGATAGCTACTCCGATGGTGGAAGGAGAATGAGTCAACTATAATATTTCCACTATTGATTTGGGAATGGCTATGAGGGAGTAGAAGATTGACCATCTTCAGGGATCAGTTGCTACTATTTTACATCAAATGCATAAGGACAAGACCTCTAAGGAGGAATTAAAACCACAAGTAGCGAAGTTGATGGCTTATATACAACAATGACCCTCTATTGAAGAGCAGCCCTCAACATCATCGACCACTCCTTTGCTGCTATCGAAAGATCATATCAAAAAACTATAAAGGAGAAAGAACTGGACAAAGGCCACAAAGGAATGGTTCCAATAGGTGGTATACAACAAAGATATGGGTATCAACCATACTGCCCGAACAACAAATAAGTTTTGAGAAGTGTAAAAACAACTCAAAGGAATAAGGAAATTTTGTACCTGCTTCCTGAAGTTGTATAGAATCACATACCCCAAGCTTGCGGCTATTCTAAAGATGCCCGAGAGAATGTGGGAAAAAGAGTTGTCACTAGTAAAAGATGAACATTGTCTCATAGAAACTTGGAAATTGGGCCTTGATCATAGAAAGGAGATCTTGGAATGAGTGCTCCATGAAGTGGAGTGCTATATCTAGATTGGGCCAAGGAGCATCAGACGACCTATGAAGAATATCTAAAGCTCATGACGGATTATGATATGCCCTCCGTCAAGCTCGATCTTGAGAAGATAAGGACATACTTGCATAAAAAGATGGAGAACATAGCCACCGATTCACTCATGTAGGATTTTATGGGTTTTGTTGCTTAAGCCTTTGCTCAATCAGGGTAGGTGATGCCAAAGAGAAAAAAATACTAGGACTTGATCACCAGCATATCCAGGAAGTTGAACTTCTAGGTGCTCCAATCCGACATTATGGAATGGAATAAGCTTCAAACATTGATTGGGAAGTTCATGGAATATGCCACTATGAAGAAGTATGAAGGAAACCTAGTCATTGATGATAAGTTCCTCACAAAGTAGCTACATCAAAGGAATCCCACTAAAAGAAAAAATTGATACAATGCTGCCCACAAGAAGACAAAATAGGCTAGAGGACAAGAATGTAATTTTATATTGTAAAATATTTGGGGGTAGGTGAAACCTTAATTTGTAGTGAATCTTAGTCACACAATGAGATTAAATCTTGGCCATTCATTTTTCTTTTCGGAAACTATAAATAGGGGGTCTCCTCTCATTTTCAAGAGAAAGTTGAGTTGTTGTAAAGACATGCTACTAGAATTTTAATAGAAATTCATTGATTTGGTGGATTCTTGAGTTCCATTTC
Organism: Sequoia sempervirens; assembly: GCA_007258455.2. Classification (NCBI taxonomy): domain Eukaryota; kingdom Viridiplantae; phylum Streptophyta; class Pinopsida; order Cupressales; family Cupressaceae; genus Sequoia; species Sequoia sempervirens. The sequence goes on along the minus strand of VDFB02026320.1, from coordinate 52,155,142 downwards.
ATGTTGCATGATTCTTCTCCTCATAATTAGTGAATTTGAATAGATTTACTTTGTTGTTATGTACTTTTAGCATGCTTGAATAGATTAGTTAGTGTTGTTCATTGATGGTGAATAATTTTGTTATGTTGATGCCCTTCCTTGTTCATGCTTTTTGTTGTTTATTGATGATAAAATACAGTGTAAAGCTAGTCTGAACATTGTTTGAATGTTGCACTTAAATTCTATCTTTTATTCATGCTTTATGGTGAAGGAATGGTTGAAATTTGTAAACCTTAGAAGATTGCACTAGTTTCATGAGATTGTGAGCTAATCTGGTTAAGTGGGATTTAGTTTTAGGAAGGTTGTCCACTATAGAATCCTCCATTATCACTTTTCATTGGTAGTTTTAGGCCTAGGAACTTACTCTCTTCCCTTCCCTTTTGACCCCCTTTTTAATAATAACATAAGATAAAGTTCATTGAACATTGTAAATCCAAATCTAAAGATCAAAGTGGAGTTTTGGACTGTTGTCCTGAACTTACATCAATAGAGCAACACTTCAGAAATTTTATAAACTCCATTCAAAGAGAAAATTCCCCTCCAACTTAACTCACATAAGGCTTCCCTATGATTACTAGAAAAATCACATTGAACCAACTAAATTATTCCAAGCATGTCATGACTTGACAACCGAGAGACCTTGGGGTAGTTTTTTGTAACTTGTTTGTAGGAGATTGCATTTCAAGAGAGGTAGTGCACATGTGCATTGCCTGTGTTGAGAAGGTGCAAAAACACCCATCAAAAAGTTGCGTCTACCTTACATCACTAATCTATAGTGATAGGGCATGAGTCCAGGGGAAGCTTAATTGACATTTTATTCATCCTTGGAAAGGAAAAGGAAGATCAAGTTAGGTAAAATAATTTTTATAAATTTATAATGATTTTATGGTTGAAGATATATTGCTACATTTATTTCTCTTTGAAACACTTGTCAAAAGGTAAGAGTATCAGTAGATTGTTGATAGTTTCAACAATTGGTATCATTGTTATACTTGATACAGTGTAGTCTAGAATATCGATTGCTATAGAGAATAAAGGGTAAACATCTACAATTGGTATCAGAACTGATTGGATCAAAGCATGAAATGGAACTTTGATTGGCATCATATAGTTTTAATTTGTATAGGGAAGTTGGAGCATATGGTTTTTCCATTACATTCAAAGGTTGAGAGCATAAATTGATATCAATTCGTATCAGTCAAAGGGGGAGTAAAGTCCTCTTTTCCAATGCTAAGGAAAAGTGAAGGCAACAACAGCATGGTGACCTAAGACAAGACGTTCAGGAGTGTGACCCTTTTCCATTGATGTCAAAGGGGTAGAAATATGAACAAATGCTCAAAATATGAGCATGGTGAGCAAAGAAGAGATGCATGTCAAAGGGGGAGTGAATTTCTTGAATGGTTCAATTGGTATTAGACCATAAATTGAAGGTTGAGCATTTAGTTTTTCCATCAATGACAAAGGGGGAGATTATTGGCATATAGTTGTCATTGATTTCAAAAGAGAGATAAAGAGTGAGATCAATATCATGTAGGAAAGATTGTTGGCATGATGTTAGTTCAGTTGTGTGCTCAGTGGTGTGCCTAAATGACATGGTCAAAGGCTATTTGTGAGAGAAGTGGACATGATTATAGAAGTGCGTGTGGTTAGTTGATGGTTCAAAAGATCATATTTTCAAATGGTGTAAAGTTTCTTAGTTAGTTGCAATATTGTCATGACATGTTGTCACAATGTTGCAAAGGTCATTTCTAGATGTTTGAAGAAAAATTGGAGATTAGATTTGATGTGGATTTTCTCAATACATTTCAGAGATGTGTTGCAATTCTAGAGGATGCATAATGTGCTTAGAAAGGATTTAATTCTATTCTTAGGTGATGTTAAGGGTTATTGGTTAAACACTAGGTGTTTATAGTCATGGTGCCTGATCAAAATTTCTAATTTTTTGTTGACTGTGCTGGCCATTACAAATTCCTTGAGTGAAAATTAATTCTACTACATCATGAGGTTGACTGACCCTTTTCCTAGCATTCAAAGGTTACACACTTAACGACCATCAGGAAATCTACACAATTTTGGGTTGACAAATGATTTTCAATAGGACTTAGTTGCCTACCCCCCTGATATTCCGATCAAGCACTTCAAAGTATTAAAATAAGTATGAAGGTTCTTCATTGGGTAGATAGTTGATTTTCATTGGGACTTAGTGTCAAGTCCCTTTGACATCCTAATGACTCCTCATCGGTGTGAAAGATTAATATCACCTAGATAGAGACATTAGTCCCTCTGATATTCTAATTGAGTGGACTATGAATGTTAGTGATACTCTTGGATTTTGGTGGGAGTCTTTTTAGAGTCCCTTCAAAGTCACGATGGAGTTCACATGAAGTCATTCAAAAGAAATTCATAATTTTGGAAGGAGATACTTTGTAGTCTCTTCAACATAGGGATGGTGGCATATGAAGAACAATGGAGATATATCAATGAGAAAATGTCATTTCAGAGAGAGGTATTTTAGAGTCCCTTCAACACTCTGATGATGGGTCTAACAAACATGTGACATGGAAGAAAGTGATGAAAAAGGTGGACATGTGGCATTAGCCTACCATCCCATGAAGTTTTTGTGGGCCCGTGTTTTTAGCTAGCGATATAGTGGGCAAGCGTAGAGATTTATTGATGGTGATCAGATGATGCATATGAGAAAGCACCTTTTCAAATAGAAAAATAGACTTCAAAAAGAATTGACAAATCTTCCCTCCTATTACAAGAATGAAAGAATGAAAGTGTTTTCATTGATGTCAATTGGTCAATTGGTTATCAGCTGATTGATGTTGTCATTGATATCATAGTTACAAGTTACATGTCAAGGATATTGAGACAATTGTATTGAAGGAATGTTGCAGGTATTTAGTGGTTGCTTCAGGTATTGCTCTAGGATTTTCTCCTATGTTTTTGTGGTTCAAATATGTTGGTCATGGTTGTTGAAAGCTATTATATCTCAATTTTTGGCTCCTGATTCATTGTACAGTGTGAGTTATGTTCACTAGTTGTGAATTGTAGTTTTTTGTATTTCTCATTGAGGTCTAGGAGAAAATTTGTTGGTATAGATTTCTCTTTGGTAAAGTATTATGACTTTCAGTTATAGAGTTGAGTTGTTATGATTGTATTGAAGATAATTTTGGTATCTAGAAGTATTGTGCTTAATTGTTCTATGTGTTTTACACTGGATTGGAAGACCTTGTGTTGAACACTATCTTCAAAGTTGATGAAGTGTGTTGGATCCATTTGAGTCATCTCTAAGCATGTGTTTGGGTCAGCCTCATTATAATTCCACCCTAGGATGTTTTGGTGCCAACCTAATTTGAATTCAATGTTGGATGGTCGACTTTGGATATGTTTCAAAGTTGAAGATGGTATAAATGCAAGATGAGTTAGTGGTGAAATGATGTACAAAGGGAGATAAGTGCAAATAAATAGAGTATATATATGTGAGATTGATTTGAATCAGTGAGTGTGTGTGATGTGAGTGTGGAAAATCAATGTGAAGCCTAAATGTTGAGTTTTTGGATGTAGTGACCTGAAGGTGTACTCTACCATTCATGCATGTCTGCAAGTGGTTGAGAAAATTGTGGTGGATTTCTCTATTACATTTAGTTCATATTCTCTCTGTAACATATCTCTTCTATATTATTTGTGTAAGCCCTCTAGGTTGTTA
>VDFB02026320.1:52023875-52151291 GCA_007258455.2 Sequoia sempervirens | reverse complement strand
CTAAAGAAGTGCAGTTTTGTGAAGAGGGAGTTAGTGTACTTGGGGTTTGTTGTCTCAGCAGAAGGTCTCAAGATGGACCCAGAGAAGGTGAAGGCTATTCTAGAATGGCCTACCCCAAGAACTGCTACCGAGGTGAGATCTTTCGTTGGTTTGGCTATTTTTTATAGAAAGTTCATTAGAAACTTCAGTAGTATTTGTGGACCCCTGACTGAAACAATGAGAGGAGATAGGAAAGAATTCAAGTGAAGCACTAGAGCAGCAAAGAGTTTTGAAATGTTGAAGCAGAAGGTAACAGAGCAACCTATTCTAGCCCTCCCATGATCCGGTGGACATTTTTCAGTGGAAATTGAAGTGTCTCATTTTTCTCCAAAAATCTGCACCATCAGAAAGAGCTCAGCGTCTTGGTTCCAACGCAACTCGAACGGAGCAAAAAGGAGTCCGTTTGCACGAGTTATGGCCGGTCAAACCTTGATCCAAACTAGGATCGAGCGTCAGGGAAGTGGAAAAATGATTGTTTCAATTGTGAAAGCGGCGTCAAATTGAAGGAGCTCGTGAGATAATTACATTGATTACGTTTAAATTGAAATCCAACTTGTCATTATACTCAAGATGCGGTGGTCAAAGTTTCATGTTGACTTGAGTGGACTTAAGAAGTCTGATGGCGATCATCATCCCGTCTACGGTAGCGTCAGCATGCGGTATGAAATCCAAAATGGACCAATCAGAAGTTGCCACGTGGCAGTCCGTACTGTCCGTACATGTCGACATGGCGTGATGATGTGGCAGGTGACGTCAGCAAGGTCGACGAATCGGGCGTTGACACGTGTCCTCCGTACATAGTCAGCGTTGAGGTGGTAGCACGGTCAGCATCCAGTCAGCAGTACGGGGCCACGTCATCATCCGAGTTGGCGGCCTAGTCAGCATCCGAGTCAGCGGACATGTCAGCACTCAGTTGGCACACAGTCAGCATCCACATAGGTGTACACGTCATCGACACATCATCACCGAGTCGGCATCACAGTCAGCACAGTTGGCAAGTCGGGTTCTGCCACGTGGCCTTTCATTCCTTCATCGGAATCGGCATATGTTATATTGTTGAGTAAAAGTTTGGTAGCGGCCGGTATGGGATTCGAACTCCCAACCGCCCGCGAGCGAGATTTTCGGGTTGCCATTCCACCACAACGTCCGCCTTAGTCTATATTTGGTGGTTGTTATCTTTTGTTGAGAGTTTGTTAGAATTTGTTTGGTAAAACACCGACGGCCGGGAGGGGAACCCGGAACCGCCGGGTTCCAAAATTCAATAGCCACCGCTGAGCCATCGAATGGGTTTAAAAATTAAATGGCAGTGGTAGTATTTGATAACTGTTGAACCCGAATGCCTTTTTAAAAATAAACAACAAACTCCCTAATTTTGAAAATTAAACAAACTTTAATCTTTTTAAAGATTAAAATATAACCTCCAAAACCTCCAAAGCCCGAAAATAAGAAGATTGAAGGGCTAAAATTAATTTGGGATATTTTTAAGTAAGTAAAGGGGGATTATTAAAGATTTATTAGGGGAAATTTGTAAAGATTTTTATGCAAAATTGGGAGATTTTTGAAGATTGTTATGTATTTTGGAGAGATAAGGTGGATTTGGGAAATATTTTGTAAATCAATTGGTTAGTAACCAAATTGAGGAAATTTTATGTATTTAAAGGGGGCTTGAGGTGAGAGTTGTAAGCAAGTTTTTTTCAGGTGTTGAAGTCTTGATGCTGAGGTGACGGAAGAGAGGTCTTGTTGGAGAGTTTTCAAGTCATTCTTGCATGTCAGAGCGTCGTTACGCTGCCGAAGTGCTTGGAGAATGATGGTGGTGCTTTGTAATCGATTTTGGAGTTAATCGGATCGGTCTCTCTATTGGAGTGGACTCAGAGACGTAGTCACTTTCATGACGAACTCCGTTATCAACTATTTGCACTTCTCTTCTTCTCTCTCTTTCTTTCTCTCATTTCCTTCCTTTCTGTTATAATCACCTTGTTATTACTTTCATTTTTTTATTTCCATAAGTTAATTTTGATTTAATTAACTTGGAATAATCATTGTAAAAGCATTGTAAAAGTTAAGCATTTAAATACTGCAATCTAGTCTAGATCCTACACAGATCATCCCAGATTTCAACAAGGTGTTTCAGGTGGATTGTGATACTAGTGGTTGTGCCATTGGAGCAGTATTGAGCCAAGAAGGTAAGCCCATTGCCTATTTCAGTGAAAAGTTAAATGATGCCAAGAGAGAAAGTATTTTGTATATGATTAAGATTTGCATGCAATGGTTTAAGCATTAAAAGAAATGGAGACATTATTTGTTGCCGAAGGAATTTATTCTATATACTGATCATTAGGCCTTGTAGTACCTAAATAGTCAGGGAAAGTTAAATCAGAGGCATATGAAATGGGTAGAGTTTTTGGAGAGTTATACCTTTGTTTTGAAACATAAGGTAGGAAGTCAAAATAGGAGTTCTGAGATGCAGCAAAGGAGGAGCGTATTACATTGATGACCAAAGATCACAGTTAGGTGGTTGGGTTCAATGAACTTAAGACCTATCTGTGAAGATCAGTTTACATTAGAGGCATGAAGCTTGCAAATAACTTTTATTATAGTGGGCCGGGACAAAGGTGGCTAGATTTCATAATCTAGGATGTATGTTATTTAAGGAAGTCAATTATGTATCAGTTCCATGAGGAGGAGCGATAAAGGAAGCATAGTGGAGGAATGTGAGGGACATTTTGGTTAGGACAAAACCATTGCCATTATCAGTGGAGGCATTATTATTAGCCTCGGTTATCACAAGATGTAGAAAGTTTGTAACAAAGCTGCGAGGTATGTCGGATGGCTAAAGAGTGAGCGAATACAGGGATTATATTAGTATACCTCTCACCCGAGGAGGCCATGGGAGGATATAAGTATGGACTTTGTTCTTAGTTTGCTAAGGACACAACGAGGGAATGATTCAGTCTTTGTGGTGGTTGATAGGTTTTCGAAGATGGCACATTTCATTCCATGTCGGAAGACCCATGATGCAGTCCACATTGCTGACTTGTTCTTCAAAGAGGTGGTGAGGCTACATGGTCTGCCAAAGAGTATTGTTTCAGATCGTGACACCAAATTTGTGGGGTACTTTTGGTGGACCTTGGAAGAAAGTGAAGATAGAGTTGGTTGGATTACGCACCATCCACAAGCGGATGGGAAATGGAGACAAGGTTGATGTAAGGTCGTTAACCTACTGAGATGTTTGGTAGTAGATAAACCCAAGGGATGGGACTTGATCTTACCCCAGGCAGAATTTTCTAACAACAATTCTGTCAACAGAAGCATTGGTAGATCACCATTCCATTTTGTATGGAGGTAGCCCTAGAACAACTCCAGAATTGAGGAAGATGGACCAAGAGAAGAAAATAAGTGTTGAAGCCAAATATTTTGCGGAGCACATCAAGAATATACACGAGAAGGTACGAGAACACATTAATAAGATGAATATGCAATATAAGGCTAAGGCAAATCAGAAAAGGAGGAATAAGGAGTTTCAGACTGGTGATAAAGTAATGGTCCACTTGAGGAAAGAAAGGTTTCCCATGGGAACCTATAACAAATTGAAGATGAATAAATTTGATCCCTGTAAGATTTTGAAGAAGCATGATTCAGGGAATGCATATGAGGTAGAGTTGCTTGATAGAATCAACATTTCCCTTGTGTTCAACATTTCAGATTTGACAGAGTATCATGAAGGTGGAATGGAGGAAGCACCAACAATAGGGCAATATGGCATTCTAGCACCTACTTCAGAAAGGGAGGAGATTGAAGCAATCTTGGATAGTTGTGTGGGAAGGAGTATCAAAAATAGGCAGTATGAAGAATATCTGGTGAAATGGAGAGGAAGGCCTGTGGAAGATTCATTTTGGCTATCTAAAGTAGCGGTTGACTGGTTGGGTTTTCCTCAACCATTTGAGATGTGATGGGTCACTTCTCAAATTACCCTGGGTGTCTGATGCAGGAGCATCTAGTGGTGTAAGGGCAATCTTGCATCACCCAAAAATAGTTAAATTTCAAGTTTCTTAATTTTTAGATGTTTTTACATTTTTGGATACCCTTTTTGTCATAATGAAATTCCCAATTTACGGTTTTTATTTTCTATTCCTGGGTTGAAAGATATGCTTTTAGTTTCCCGTGATTTGCACCAAAAATCTTCTAAGTTAGATTTGAGGCACTTAGAGTTCCCGGATTGGCCCTGAAACTTGCTGAAATCGGTGTAGCTATTTTTGAGCGCGGTTATTGACTTCGAGACCTTTCCAACGGCCCAAACAATTCGTGAATCGATTCCCCATCAAAAGTTATGGCCCCGGATGTTGGCACACTTTTTAGAAGATACAAATGTTCTTTGAAATTTGAACTTCAAGTTGTAATTTTTTGGTGCCAAACCACCTAAACTCAAATTTGAATGTTGTTTTGGCTCCAAACTAAAGAGGAGCTCTATTTATGGGCGGGTTTCTAATTTTTGGGTAACTTTTTGGGGACAAGCTCGCATATTGCGAAAGGGTGATTTTGTAGCTTTATGTAACTTGCATGTGTTGTAGAACTTGGGGATTTGAGATCTTCTGCATGTAAGAAGCTCCATTTTCTGAATAATAAAATTATTCTCTTATTTGTGGGTTATTTTCTAAGTCTCGAGCTGCACCCTCATCAATCCTACTCTTAATGTCCATTTTAATCTTCTCTGCATCAGACATTGAAGACCCAACTACTACCCTGCTAGACTCAGCCTACACTCAACATGGAAATCATAGTAGAAACCACAGGAAAGGGAATGTTAATCCATCAAAACATTGTTAGAATGAACCTCATATAACCAAGGTGTTATTAAATCTCATATAAAATGATCACAACAAACTTCAGGTTTTAGGACCATCCACAGAATCTGAGCCAGAGAGGAATTTCAGGGAAATCTGGGCCAGACGGATTCTGGTGGAATAATCATGAAAACACCTACTAACAATTAAATCTGATCATTTTCAATCAAAAACCACATAGGAGATCACAAGATAGCATGAATTAATCATAAAATGCATTAAAAATCACCAACACATCATGCTATTCGATATTTCCTTACATTTCTCCAAATTTTGGGAAAATCTACCAAAGACGGATTCCCGCGAAGGTAGAGACACTTTGCAAATCCGGAAAAAATAGGGAACCAAGGACTTCGGGAAAATTCGGGGTTGACGAAAATCCGTGGATAAGGTGAAACTCCAAAAGCGAAAGCAGATTCTAGAAAAGCAGAGGAAATTGAGAAAATCTGCTAGAGGCAGATTATCCTGAGGGAACGAGAAATCCTAGACTGAGGACAAAACCTGAACATCGATGTTAAATCACGATTTCGCTCACAGCATCAGATTAATCATGAATTTCAAAGATTTAAGCTTAGGGAAAGTTAGGCATGGACCTTCCATAGATTTTCTTTGCATTCCAAGCCCGTTTTACAGTGAAATACGGGGGAATGGTATTGCCCTAGGTTTCAAACCCTATACATCTGCCATTAACACACATGAAAACCTATGACTCATGTATTTCAACTATCGACACCATACTAGGGGAAAATCATGATTCTCAAGCAAGTTCACCAAAATGCAAATAAACAAACCAACTCGGACATTACTTGGGAGACCATAAATTAATCAATGTTACACAACCCTAGTCATGAAGTGATCAAATATTCAGGAATTGAAGCCCCAAAAGATTTATAACATAAAAAATGCTATTCATAATCCTCAATTCAACGCAAAGCAATCTAACACATACCATTATGAATCAGAAATCAATCTCAGAATCAACAAATTATGCGAAGTAAAAGGCGTCCACAAAGAACAGCGATAGGAATGCACTAAATAAATCACCAGCAAATTTGCAATTCACAAACTCAACACCTCAAATTCAACCAAGCACTCGCAAGAATGCACGCCTCAGCTCAAATGATGGCAAGCAATAAGCATAATAGCATAATAATCATCTGAAATCAATTAAATACATCACTTGCCAAAGGTACAAATGACATTAAATGTAATCGACAAGATAGTCAGAAAACCCAGGAACCCAACAATAGGACAGAATCCAAAAAAAATTGGCCCACGTAAAATTTTGCGAAGACTGAAAATCTTCGAATCACAGTGCACAGCCGGAGTCCGAGTAGGATCCGGGAAAATCCGGACGAGGTGGAAAGTCTCGAACTTCAACGAAAACCCGAACTTAGCTCAAAACCAAAGATCTTCAATGAATAACTTAGGGGAGTCACTTAGGTAATCAAAATAATCATTTTAGCACATGCCAAAGCAAGATAAAACCTCAAAATGAAAGGGCCAAGGCAACAAAACCAAAGTGAAAGAGGGTCCCTGCTTTCAGTAGGGCGTGTGTGTGAAAACTACACAACACAACCCAATAAAAACGTCCACTCCCACATAATCAAATGCATTAGCTCAATATATCCACAAACTACAACAACAATCTCAAGTATTCAAAGGAAATCAACTAAAAGGAGTTATACAAGTTAGATGGCATATGTCTCTATCCTTTCAACAAGACAATACTTGTGCCACCTTTCCTCATGCTCAAGATACTCAACTCACATTAAACTTACAAATGTCACCCATTGCTCAAGCAGTAGTGACTATTCAAGATAACTCATAGAGAGGGTCTCCTAGGAAAAATAACATCCCATGATGAATGTACACTCCTTGAGAAGAGCCATAATGAAAAATATGCTAAAAATATAATTTCACTATATTTAAGAGAGAATATTGAATGATTTGATACAAACATAAGGAAAAATATGAATTATAAAATATAGATATAAAAAGAAGTCCATAAACATAAATTATGGGCCTTCAAAGTTCCCAAAAATGAGAACTAAATAGCAAGATCACTGAAAAAATAAAATTCAAAATAATAAAAAATTCAAAATAAAAACTAGACATACACCATCATGAAGAGAATATATTTTTTACCAATTAAAAATAAAATAAAATAAAAAAGAGCAAAAAACAAGTGAGAAATTATCCATTAGAGGTTTCCTCCAATACTAGAGAGGGTTATATCTCTTTGGTGGTGCCCCAATGGTTGGCAAGTGGCTTTTGGGTAGTGACACTAGCAAAGGTGACATCCTAAAAATACAAATCAATGGCACGACTAGTTGAGATGAATTGTAGCAATGAAATATAAATATGGTTGTGAAAGGTGAAATAATATGGTAGAGACCTAATGGAGTTGGTAAAGAAAATTTAAATAGGTACAAATTCTTTTAAAAAAAATATTGGGGCTAGGGTGGAAGCATCTACCTTTCCTATATGGGTGGGAAGAAACCAAAACTTCCTACCACCCCTTTATAAAGTGGGTTGAGGTTAAGTATCTATCTCCTCCTATCATGTCAATGTACTATGGAGCCCTACGATAAGAAAGGTATGGGGGTAATGCCCCTAATGAATTAAAAAGGCATTGACCATGTGCTTGACCTATTTTGCATAATGTAGCATAAAAATTGTCACCCTTGACAATTTCACATTAGTTTTAGCTCCCCCTATATGCTTGGACCTAATTATGCATTTAATTACCCATTTTATAAATATCTTTAAAAAATCAAACAATGAGAATGAAAATAAGCATGTAATATTTGCCCCCAATGTTTTAGACCTTGAAAAGAATGGGTCTAGATGAGGGTGCCCAACTCGCTTGTCTAGCACTTTTTTGCTCCATTTTGGATATAGTAACTTGTCAATAGTTTATTATTTAAAATATAATTTTATTTGTTGGATATTAATATTTAATTTTCAAGAAATTAGATATTGAATTGCATATAAATAGTAGTCATTTTCACCATTTTAATCCTAGCAATTTTAGAGAGGAAATTGAAGATCCTAAGACCATTCAAGATAATTCAAGGACAATTTTAGTAGTATTATTACAATGTTTTCATCAATCAAGAGTAAGCTTCTAAGATATCAAGAAGAAGGAAGCAATTATTTGCAATAAGCTATTATGACCAATCATACCAAATCATGAAGATGCATTGAATTATCCTCTACATGCTAGTTACAACAACTACTGTGTTTTATGAATTAATATTTTGTAGGTCCATTAAGCAATCAAGGAATCCATCAATAAAAGTTTGTGGCAACTTGTGTGACATCACTTCATCGAGGATTTCACATCAAGGTAACTTTGAGATTTATCATTTATCATTTCAATCAATTATCATTGTTTTGGCCTATGCTACACATAGGGTATTCCCTCTTGATCATCATTGTTTGATGTACATTGAGGTAGAAATACCAAAATGGGGCTTGACTTAGGAAAGCCCCTGTACAACACAACCTTTTCCACTTTTTTCATGCATAGATTAGAATTGAAAGTTTCAATAGGGGATTGTTCTAGAAAACACGGAGCATACTATGACCTATATCTTAGACTTTATAGATTTGAAAAAGGAGGATTCCAATCTAGGGCATCCCATTCCCTTGACTGCATAGATTTGAAAAAGATTTTGACATTTCAATTTTTAGAACAATGTCATTTGACTAGTCATAAATTATAAGAAGCAAAAAAAAAAAACTTTAGGTTTATTAAAATTTAAAAGTAAATATTACCAACAACATTATTTTCATGAAAAGAAAGCATGATCTAAATTAGACAAACCAACCTTCCTGCATAACCATTGGTACTATATAAGTTTAGACATCAATATCTACAGTCATTGTCCATAGTGAGAGTTATTAATCTTTTAAGCTTACTCATAAGTCTCACCTTACTATTGAGTATAAACTAAATTTCCTTGAAATAGCTACAATATAAATCTAGCCATCCATGTCTACAATTATTGTCCATATTGAGAGAGTTACCAAGATTTTAATCTTACTCATATGTCTCTCCTTACTATAGAGTTTTAATTAAAATTTCCTCAATATCTACAACACAAATTTAACCATCAATATCTACAATTCTTGTTCATAGCGAGAGAGTTCTTAAGGTTCTAATTTGACTCATAAATATTGCCTTATTATAGAGTATAATTTGTTGTGCCTCAATTTCTACAATACAAATTTAACCACATCTATTATCATTGTCCATAGTGAGAAAGCCTTTAATATTTTAGACTTAGTCATAAATATCACAGGTTGTTATATAGAGTATAAGTTCTTAAATTTGCATAAATTTTGAAATGTGGAAGGTGCATATTCAATCCAAAAAGCTTGGTATACATTACATAGAAGTCAAAATGCATTCACACTATCCTTACATTTCTAAAAAAAAAATTGCACGAATTTAACCTCTTTCATTACAAATTCCTAGTAATTGAGAGTGACAACTTACATTAATAAAATTATCTAGAGATGCTCTCTACAAACCAAAAAAATCAAATTTACAAATTCATAAAAAGATATTATCCCATTCAAAGAACCTATCTTTTTTTAATCAAATGTACTCCTTATACTTTATATCATAAAAAGTATAATTAGATAACATATATGTGGTTTTGTCCAAAATAATCCTCTCTTAAATAGTTTTTATCACCTTCTACAATTCAACAACAAACAAAATATTACTACAAAATAAATAACGAATTAATGAACTATTTTTCTTTTCAATTATATTATTATAAAATCCACTTCTAACAAATATTTACTCTAATAGAAAAAATATAAGTGTACCCATTGAACCTATGGATCCAGTAGTTAGTTTATTGTAATGGCTACATCAATCAGTTAGGGGAAATGACTTCAAATATCCTGATTAGGAAATCAGACTTCTAAAATGAAGAAAAACATGCATTAGGAGTATGTATAAAATGGCTTTTAGAAAAGAGGGGAGACAGAAGCGTCGGTGGCTATCACTGTCATGTGGGGAATAGTCTGTTCCATCGTAAACATCAAAAGCTGAAGTGAAAGCCTACCAATATCCATATCCTATTCTACTTTTAAAAGCAATAGATGATAAGATTGTTCACGGAAACACTGGTTGTTCACAGATTTAGAAACCAGTGCCTTCAAATCATTCTACGTTGGAAATCACCACAGTGATGTCAGATCAACATAACAGATCAAATATGATGAGATGTTGGAGAATAATCTTTATCGTTAAAGTAGGAGAAACGGTTTATGTTTCCATATCAAAAGTGGGTCTTCTGGTTTAGAGGAAATTTGTGTGGAAACTCATATATGTGAAGTGAAAGACAGGTGAGAATAGATTTGGAGAGAACGTTGAAGATGTGGTGTGTGTTTGATCTGGTATGTTGTGCAGTTACATACATTCCTTCCTGCACAAGAAACATACCCTTAACGGTCAGGCAGCTTTCACGTTTGGCTCGCAGACTCTACGGCTATATGCTGAGGAGCGCTTCAGACATGGACGAGACTTACAGGCAGAGGGATTACATGACACGCCAAGCTTGGTCTGCTGGTTACGTAAGTGTTGGTAGCCTCCCCTGGACCAATCCTTCAGTTGCCTGCTATATTTACTGACTCTGCTCACTGAATATCTGTACATTTCTATATATTAATGGGTAGTCCGATCTTGGAAATTATATTATGACTCTGCAGAATTTAGTGCTTGTTTACGGGAGATATGTTTATCCATGTATGTAAGAGATTGCTTCCAAAATGTTTGTTTCACTGGGAAATGGTGTAACATTGTAAGAGGGCTATGTAACATTCGAAGATCTATTATAATGGTTGTGTTTTTTCTGTTCTATAGCAGCTGGAATTGTGCAACATTTTGTTGCTGCTGGGTCTGTTTTGTTGCTGTTTATAACAGCCTAATTCATTGTGTTTTTGCTGTTCTATAACAGCTCTGTAACTGTTCTTCTGTAAAGTATGCTTTTTTCAAAAAATAAAAAACATTGTAAGAGGACTTTCAAGGATTTTGAGAAAAAAATGTTTAGATAGATAATCATAATAAATGGTCAATGTAGGGACTCAAACGTGCAACCATACGAGTTGCCTTAATATAATGATAATTTTATGTGGCTGCAAATTTCTCGGAATCAAAGGTGCAATCGTAAAATAGTGATAATTTTAAAAAAAAAATTAACTCCATTCATATGAATTACCCTTCATCCATGTGGGATAAATCTAGGGAATCAAACATGCATTGATCATTTATGTTTCCTAACAGCTTGACGTCCGGTTTAGTCTTGATGACTGTAATGATGAATTCTTCTTTTGTTTTTTTTTTTTTTTCTTTCGATATGTTTTCCAACATTATACTTTTTTCTACAAGTGTTCTACAAAAATCTTTGGAAAATTTTAACCTAAATTAAAATGTCTTTCAATTTTGTGGGAGAATTTATGTTTTGTAGTCCACAATATTTGTGAAATGATGTCTCAAATGATCCACTTATTAAAAGTTGGTTAAAATTGAAGGAACAGGGGAGAGCAGAACAGAGATAGATTTATATTAAATCAAAACAAAACAATACATCGATTTACTGAGCTTCAGCTCATGCATTAAACACCAAACTAAACACAGGCTAATATCCTCTAACAGCTCTACAGAGCTGGACTTTGAGAAGAGTAAAGAACCCATTACATCTGCCTCTATTTATAGAGGGCTTAGGAATTCTCTAGAATGTAAAACAGTATGTTCATATGTAAATTGCCAAGTTGGTGAGAACTCTCCAGAATGGTCGGTGGTCGGTGGCAAAGTCAATGTAGAAACTTCTGTTTTAAATGCAACGCTGGGTAGTTGGGATTATAATCTCCAACAAAAATTCAGCCTGAACGGGTAGTAGAGTTGGCTTGGGCAGTGGGTTTGCTCCCCATTGGCCTCGGGTTCGACTCTACTCCCGGGTTTAAGAGGTGGGACTTCTTGTGGGTGGGGGATCTCACCCACAAGCGACTAGTCTCACCCTAGCTCACCTCAGGTACCCAAGGTAAGGGCTACTAGGCTAGGTCGCGAGGACACCCCTGTAGTATCAAAAAAAAAAAAGCTAGTTAAAATTCATAAAAATAAAATAAATTAATCAAATAAATAATGTTCAGACAAATTTTAATTAAATAAATATATTAATATTACATTTAATTAATATGGTATTTATGTTGTAGAGAAAATTTATGGGAGAGAATTTAATTGCAATTACTGGAAATGTATATATAGAATTCACCAAGATCTTTGGATAGAATGCAATATGAATCGAGCCATGAATATCAAGCAACCACATGCTCCTCCCTTCGAGATTAAAAATACAAAATACAAGCAAAAAACCCACAAAATTGGATAAGTCAGCGTGTAGATTAACCATGAACAAATGTGCACTTGATTTTATAGTTGGTTGTATATATAATGATAATTTTTTTATTTTTTTAATCTTCATTCATATGAACTGCCTTCACCTCATGTGGGATAAATCTAGGGAATTGAACGTACAACCATCTTTTATGTTTTCCAACAACTTGATGTCCAGTTTAGCCTTGAGGATTGTAATGATAAATACTAAGATTTTTGTAGTGAATATATGATTTTTTCTTTGGATTTGTTTCCTAACATTATACTTTCTTCTACAAGTATTCTACAAAAATCCTTTGCAAGATTTTAACATAAATAAAAGTATCTTTCAATTTTGTGGGTCTTAATGTTTTGTAGTCCACAATAATTGTGAAATGACATATCAAATAATCCATTTATTAAAAGTTGGTTAAAATTCATTAAAATAAAATTAATTTAGTGAAGTAAATAATGTTAATTTGAAATTTCTAATTAAATAATATTAATATTACATTTAATTAATATGGTATTTATGTTGTAGAGAAAATATGAGAGAATTTAATTGCAATTATTAAAAAATTATATGTAAAATTACCCAATATCTCTAGACAAAATGCTAGTATTGAATTGAGCCATAAATGCCAAACAATCATGCAGTCCTCCTTGTGAGATTAAAAATACAAAATGCAAACAAGGAATAGACAAAATTGGATAAATCAACATGTAGATTAACCATGAACGAGATGTACAAATAGGATAGGTGCGAGAAACCACCACCTTGAATAGTAGAGCTAATTGGGTATTCAACTCCCACTAATTGAAATAGGTGGCAAGTTAACTCCCTCAAGAATCACAAGAGATGGTGAGTTAACTCCCTAAAGACTCGCAAGAGGTTGCAAACTAACTCTCACTAGCTAAGAAACTTAAGTAGTCTTAATGCCATGTGTAAATATCCATGTGTAAAATACATGAAAAGTTATATACACTAACATCATCCCTTAAGCATAGCTTAGGTGACACAAAGAAATTGGGTCCTGACAACTAGGCTTGATGAGGCACCTCAGTACAATGCAATCTCTCATAATGTGGAGAAAGGGAGAAAACCTAGTGGGAACAAGCTCCCCCAAAAAGAGAGAAAAGAAAGTGAAGAGGTCTAGAAAGCCCTCTCAAAGACGATGCTACTACTGAAGTAGACCACACCTCAAGAAGAGCTTGTAGATGAATGAACTTGCTCTTCATATAATATTTGGTGAAAATATCAGCAACCTACTTTGAAGATTTAAGAAGGAATAAGTTGATAATCTAGCCATGGATAAGCTCCTAAATATAATGCATGTGAATCTATATGTGTTTTTTCGATTGGTGTTGAACCAAATTCGTGCATATTTGGATGGTGATATGGTTGTCACAATAGATGACTATCTAGGCTTCCTAAATGGAATGTCAAACTCAATGAAAACTACCTAAAGCCAAAGGGCCTTAGTAGTTTCATAAATAACTCCCATGTACTCCGCCTCTATGGATGATGAAGCAATAGCATTTTTCTTTTCACTAGACCAACTGATAGGACTAGAACCTAGTGAGAAATTGTAACTTGAACTGTAATTGCAATTTTGAGTATCACTGGTCCAATTTGAATCTATGTATCCTAAAAATAAGAAAATGAGCAAGGGTAAATAAAGAATTCAAATGCATGCAAATAAAATATTTTACCTTATTTCTCTTCTTTCTCCTTGGATTGAGCTAGAAGAATATTTTCACCCAATACTCTCTTGGTGTGCTCCTTTTGATATATTGATGCATATAATATGGCTTCTTAGGAAACCAATTGTAGGATGGTGGGATTGAGACGATGAGAGATTAAATGGATAACATAAGAATATAATAATAGAAGATTAGATACAAAATGGAGCAACACAAGACAATCATAAGAGTGCATTATCAAATGCAATGAGAGGCCTCTCATTTATAGAGTTCTCAAGAGTGAAATCAAGGGCCAAGATGCATTGACTAATGCATGGCTATGATTGACTAATGATTATAATTTGGATTGAGGCTTAGCCTTGTAACAAGTTTCACAAGAGGGATAAAGATGTAAAAGGTAGGTTTGACATTTGGATTCTTTCACATGTGAGAGAATGAAGGGTGGAGGGATGCTTGTCACTTGATGACAAGTTTAGATTATGATCCATGTGAGATAATTTAATGACTAGGATTTTAAATGGACAAGGATTAAGAATTGTGTGGATTTATATATTACATGGAAAATATTTACGGACAGTAATTATCCTAAATGAATTAATTAATTAGCTATTAACTAGTTGATTTAATTGTAGGTTTTGGTGGATAAGGTTAGAATTAGTTAATAAATATAAACTTATTTAATTAAAGTATAGTAAAAAAGGTAAAGGATAAATCAAATAAATAATAAAAATTTATTTAGTTGACTAGGATGAGGTGAAATCTAGTGTGGTCAAGTATGAGATTTTTTTGGTGACTACATTTTTCCAATCTTTGATATGATGTTATGACTATAAGAAGTAGAATTTTATCAAATAAGAATAAATCATAATGGATGGTAAGCGATGATGATTAGTTTTATGATTCCCTAGTCATTGGAATGGTGATGAAGGATAATGAGGAATGATTTTGGTATGCCCCCTCGAGAGGACAAGAAAGTTCAAATACCAAAAACATGCTCTCAAATATAGATCGAAGGGATAGAGGATGAAGGATGGAAAGAAATACTAGATAAGGATGGATGGGATTTGGGGAGATGAATAGGATGGATAAAAAATCATGTTTAAATGATATAAGAAATTTTTATTTGATATTGTAATTGGCCTTATGCACCAAGGCATAAGGAATTAGGATGAGAACATACCAACTACATAATCAAAAGGTAAAATGCAAACATATTCCCTATAACACTATGATATGGAAAAACATGATTCCCTTTGTAGAAATATGGTGAAAATAGCATGAAAAGAAACAAAAAATGATAACACACAAGCAATAAGAAAAACATGCATAACAAGTAAAACATAAACAAGGATTGTACCCCTAGGAACGTTGAATATCAATTGATTGATTGCAGGGGCATATACACATTTATTTATTTATGAGCCATAGTTTGGAATATGTGACATGTCTTTACATGTTGAAAGATATCTTTAAATAGTGTGGGCTAGTAATATCCTACTATTAATGGGTATGTGCAGGATCATCATGGAAAAAACTGGCCCTTAAGTGGCGAAAAATTCAGAATAATTAGAGTTAGGCAACTTGATGTAAAAATTTGAATAAGTTATCTATATTATTTCAAAAATATGTAAGAATAGAATTTGTAGAAAATTGAATGTAGTTTCTAAACTACTAGGTTTATTTTTTTTTAAACAAAATCTATTTGATGAAAATTTGAAATTTCAATGCAGTGGTACTTAAATTTCATGGAAACAATAAGTAGGTGTCTGTCTGACCACCCTAACCACAATAAAATGATAATATTTTTTTATAATATTTTAGATATAAGTAGAGGACTCATGTCCTGATGTGATGCATATTTTTTTGTAATTTTTTTCCAAGTAAATAATTAATTATGATTTTTTTAGTACATCTTTGAAAAAATATAAAAGCTTGTACGTCTAACCACCTTAACTTGGTCAAAGCTTCATGAAATTCAATTTTTTTTTTTTTAATCCTATAGTATATGAAGCATAGAATGTGATGCATGTTTCAAATTCAAAAAATGTGATGCATGTTTCAGATTCAAAAAATGTGATACCATTTGAAAACTATAGATGTTTTTCAATCAGCCTATCAATTAGGACTTTAATTGTAATTCAAATAGAAAATAAATAATAATTATTTAATAAATTCAAAGTAAAACATAATTTATATTAGTAGAAAGCTGATAATATCCTTTAAAAACCCTTTTCATTTCATTAATTTTGGGTAAAAAAGAAGTCGTCAGCCACATACCCTATTGCCACTTTTTGGCCCATCATGATCCTGCACATACCCTAATATTTGATGAGCGGTCAACTTTGTTGAACCATTCCCCATACCAAATCTATCATGAAATTATACTAGTAGTGAGATAGTTTCCTCTTTGTTCAAGAACCTTTGATAAAAACCTTTGTAATTCATGTGTTATAAAGACCCAACTTTCATCATGTAAGCTTTACTCTTCATCCCCAATGCTCTCCTCTAGGTTGCATCGAACCCTCTAGGCATCTATTTTGCAATTACTCATGAACTATATCCTTGTACCATATATCCAAAGTGATGTCCTATTAAGAGTATTATTGGAACACCAATAATACCAAGCACCTAGAGCATGGTATTCCTGATTAGACCAGTGCTTGCAACAACAAGTATTCAAAAAGGGATGTGTAGACAGTAATTTGTACTTCAAATTAGAGGGTGAGCACATGATTATTGTTGTTTTTTATGTGGATGAAATCATTTTTGGAGGTAGCAATGATAAAATTTGTAAAATATTTTCTATGCATATGCAAGATGAATTTGATATGTCAATGTTAGGGGAGTTGTCATTTTTCCTTGGTTTACAAATTGTACAAACTGAGAATGGGATATTTATATCTCAAACCAAGTATGCTAAGGAAATTCTTAAGAAATTTGGTATGGAAGATAGTAGACCAGTCAGTACCCCCATGATAACTAGTTGGAAGTTGAGTAAATTAGATGAATCACCAGATACAAATCAGACTATGTGCAGGTCAATGATTGGTAGCTTGTTGTACTTAACTACATCAAGGCGAGATATTATGCAAGTAGTGTAACATCATGAAAATAAGAAAGATCAAAGAAAACACACAATTTCAATTAAACTCAAATGTAAACTGAGTTAAACAACAAAGAACAATGGAAATATCTAAAACATAAATAAACAAAACCATCTCACATAATATCTACACAATTCCATGCCTGACCTTGATTGTCCTTCTCCATTTTTCCATTGTAGTATAATTTCCCTAAGATTTCTTTGTGCAAATATAGCCTATGATAGTGATTCAAAAAAATATCGAAGATTAAACAATTGATTGCTTCCAAAAGTCATAAGATTTTGGGAGGGAGTTACAATGATGAAGATACAACCAATTTATAGAAAATAGGGTTTTCGAATGATAGGCCCAGATTAAAAGATAGACAGATGACTCAAATTAAATATTGTGACATGCATTGAGATTATTGTCAGTAGTGATGTGAGTGATAAAGCATAAAAGATTAAGATTAAGATTAAATAATGATTTAATCTTTAGTTGAAAGTATTCAAAAATTAGAAGAATAATGATTGCATGTAAAGGATAAAGATGAAATAGAAGAAATGATTTGTTTGAATGCATGAATGAATGAATGAATGAATTAAATTTATTTAATTAATACAAGTCTACATGCATAAGAATTAAAACTAGATAACTTACTGGTTAAGACAGAGAGTCTATTCGTCATAGACAATTAGACATTAAATCAAGAGATGACTAACTGATTTAAATAGATCTAGACTTAAGTGATAAGTGAATAATTAGATAACTAAGTGATTACCCAATTATAGAAGAATATGCCAAGAATAATTCTTTGTATGAATTAAATGATTATTTCATTCAACATTTGAAATTTGAAGATTAAATAAATTAAGATTTATTTAATTGACTGAAGAAAAGGTTTTAAAGAATAATTAAATAATGAAAGTATTTATTTAATTATAGTCGAAGGTGTGATAATAATAAATTAAATAGGAATTTATTTAATTTCAAAAAGAGGTTAAAATGAATTAGCGACTCAATTAAATAAATAATATTTATTTAATTAATCAGGATTGAATAAAGATAATTATGAATTAATTAAATAATTAAAGTTATTTAATTAATAGATGAGAAAGGACTTTTAGAAAATAATTAAATAATTAACATTAAATTTAATTATGACAATGAAAGTATGAATTATGAAGAAAATGAAGTCGTAGGCCTAGACCAATTTTTAGTGTCTACATTTTGGCCCTATTTGATACAATGTCATTTCGGCATTGTGTCAAAGAAAATCAATCAAAGCATGCCCCAATCATGTCCCAATGTGAAATAGGTAAGGGTATGCTCCCTCGGGAAAAATGACATTTTTAAAAAAAATCCAATTTTTTTGGAAATAGCCCTGCGATTAGTCAATTTGATAGCTAGAAATTCAATGTTGGTGAAAGAAATCTATTTCGATGAATTTTGATAGGTGAAATGGTCATTGGAAGTTGGTAAAAAGTGTGTCTAATACACAAGGTTCGGAAAAATATCTCCTAAAACCCTAGGTATAAATAGAAATTAGGTAGAAAATCAATTCATTTGCACCCCTCAAGTTTGGAAATTGTGATTTTTGCTCTGGACCTCTTTGCAAACATGTCGCCAATTCCTCACTCACAACATTGCGGATATTAGATTCAGAAATTTAGATGGCAAGTAGACGCGGGACCCTCGGTATGTAGTCGAAAACTGTCTTTTGAAATTTTCATTTTCACGCATTTTGAGGTATTTAATGCTTTATTTTCACGTGTCACTTTTTAAATCAACAAAAATGCATACGTGATCAACGCATATGCTTCAGAATAACACATTTGTAAAAACACATATAGGGTAGTGTAGTCATTTAAGTTTAATGATCACATTTGCTTTTTTCTGCACCGCATTTGTACTTTTGCAATGCATGTGTTAGGAACTATAGCACATGTTAGGTTTTGCACTACATTTGTATTTGTGCTACGCATTTGCATGGTTGAATGGCTGGTTTTTTGTGCATCATATTTGTAAACACATAACGCATATGCATGAATGATTGGGTGTTGTTTTTGTTTTGATGCATTTGCATAAATGAAATGCATTTGCATTATTAAATGATGCATGTGATGTTTGGTGACATTTGATTTAAAGTAGCGCATTTGTCTGTCAAAAAAAATGTTGAAATTTTGGACTGTAAAAAGTTGTTTATTTTTCTGACACAAGATATGAATTATGCCATTGCAGGTTGTGTTGGATCCGATATACACCTAGGAGTTGAGGCCGTTGACTTTAGAGTTTTGAGATCCAGTTGTGGAGTGGCGAGAAATAGTTTCTATGGCACCTTGGTTTGCATTATGTTACCTTTACGCCCACTATTCAGGCAAACCGAGGTTTGTTGACTATGCTCTACGAGCGTTGGCATTCTGAGATGTCTTCTTTTCATCTACCTACAAGAGAGGCTAGTGTTACCTTAGAGGATGTTTATAGGATTTTGAGGTTTCCTATTAGGGGTGTGAGAGTCATGTATGGTACCCAAAGGGGTTTCAGTGAGATGTGTCAATATTATTTGCATGGTGATAATGGACAGCTAGGCATAGATCACTATGAAATTAGATGGCATGTCTCAGCCGATAGATATGATTGGATAGATTGTTTGTTATGCACATTGATTGGGGGGATAGCTCTACCTAACCATCGAGATCATGGATTTCCTATGGGATGGGGTGAGATGTTAGTTGGTATGTTGGAGAGATGGGTCGTGTATGCATGGGGCCCTTGTTTGCTTGCCATGTTATATTTTCATTTGCATGATATTTCCTATAGAGAGGCGTAGTCAATGAGCTATGGTATTGTGTTGCTTATGGTATGGGCATGGGAACACATTGCTATATTCCACCTACCTGTTATAGCCGAGCTAGGTCAGGGAGCTCCTTATGCCTTCTGATATACGGGGTCTAATACCTAGTCACATGTAGGAGATATAGGATATTATAGACATGTCATTGATACTATTGTGCAGTTTATTTGGAGACCTTACATGGATTGCACATGATGGTTGGATGAGCATGGACACCTGCCTTTCTGCAGATAGAAAAAAGTACTTGATTGGGAGGATAGTTTCCCATGTACATATTATTAAGAGGCATCTTCCAAATAAGGTCCTAAGATAGTTTGGCGAGGTTCAGGATGAGCCTTGAGGACAAGCGGAGTTTGCACAATCTTCTAGGGAGGTTCCTCTATGGGGACTAGAGATTCCTATTGTGACCACTAAGGTTGATATTGATGCATTACAACCCATTCAATGGGGGTGGAGAGGCAGAGTGGTTGATCCATGGATGACGGCTACATATGATACTTGGTGGGTGAGTCACAAGCCAGTGCCCTTTACAGATCCAGAGCAGGATGCACCTGTGGAGAGGCGTGGGATAGGACCTCGGGGAAGATGTGGTGGTAGGGGTAGAGGTCACGGTGGTAGAGGCAGGAGGGGTGGTGGTGATGATGGTAGAGGAGGTGGGAGAGGTGGTGGTAGGGGTCGATGAGGTCACAGAGGTTGAGGCCCACATTTGTCACTCGTTAGGCAGGAGGAGGGAGAGGGTGAGGATGTGCCCATGCTAGAGGTTGGCGGAGGAGAGGAGGATGTTGGTGGTGGGGCTGGTGGAGAGGAGCATGCAGAGGAGGAGGAAGTTAGAAAGGAGGAGGAGATAGATGCCCTTGGTGTTGGATACTAGGATGATGATAAGGAGGAGGAGATGTGAGATGAGGAGTGGGAGCTCCATGATAGGATTATGGAGGATTGGGATGACGATGGTGGAGATCAGCCATGGCAGGAGGATACAGGTCATGTTGATCAGTGGGTAGTAGATCTATAGGTCAGAGTAGAGTCTCTAGAGGAGCAGATGAGGGTGTTGATAGAAAAGCAAGACTCACTTTTGATGGAGAGGGACAAATATTATATGGATAGGGATCAGGCCATAGCTCGGAGATTGGAGATTGAGTAGAGATTTACACAGTTTACAGCTCTTTGCACTGGGCCAGCCACTACTTTTTCTCGTGGGTTAGTCAGAGCTGGTGAGAGGGAGATATATTATAGGGACTTATATGAGCGAGATGTTCCTCTTAATAGACGGGCTCCCAGTTACTCACAGGAACACAATAGTAGATCACGGAGCAGGACATAGAGCACAGAGGGGGTCATAGGACCTCACACGATAGGACCATATGATAGGCCCCATTCTGCATAGTGATCATCAGGATCTCACCATCAGTCACCTCCACATTCTCCACATGGTAGTAGTGGGAGTTCCAGGTAGGGACATGTTCTGATATTTATTGATAGACATTGTATTTTGATCATAGAGCCTGCGGGATTCATTTTGATAGATACATTATGACATTGTGATGTGACACTTTTTGAGCGATATATATATATGATTTTGGTGGTGATTTATATGATATGTAGGTCTATTTATGATTATGCAGTTTTCTATTTATGCATGTGTTCTATATGATATGTTATCGTCTATATGAAATGCATATGTTATGGATGATGATGATTACATTATGATGTTTTATGCAACTTATGTTGTTATGTTGATTCTATATTCATGATAATAAGATGCAGTGTGATGTATGTATTTACAATGTTATCTACATGTGATGCTATACATTTGGTGATGGTGGATGTAATTTGATGTATATATTTACAATTGCTATGTACATGTGATGGTATATGTTATGTAATCTATGATAATGAATGCCTATTATGCCATGGTTTCCTAGATATGATAGATGCCTATAATTTTGTGTTTTCAAATGCAACATATATGTATGATTTAAAATGTATGATATTTACATGATGTTTCTAACATGAATGCATATGCAAGATGCTTTATATTTTTGTGTCACAGGACTCCGTCATAATGCAAGAAAGAAGAAATTTTAGTGCAAAAAGAAGATGAATAATAGAAGACATGGATTGTTAGTACTAGCGATCTTTGATATTTTGTTGAAACACAATAGGCCTTGCATTAAATCACCATTGGGTGGTAACTAATACAAATGGAGACAAACACCATGATATGAGATAGATCAAGGTGTGCAAGGTCATCCAACTGCTAAAAAAAGACAGTCGCAGACAAGGAATGTCTTAACTCATACTAAGGGCATAGTTGCCCCATTCTTTTTCTCAAGACAAACCACAGACAACAAACAAATAAAAGACAGGTCATGAGACGTCATCGCTCCTCTAAATCCTTCATGGGACATCCTCGAGGAAAAACTCAAAAATAAAATCCAAAAGACAGTCAATAAACAACAATCAAAGAAAACAAAATTCTAATACATCATTGCTTCTCTAAATCCTTCATAGGACATCCTCAAGAAAGCTAGTAACAGGATTCCAAGATAAAGCGAAATGAAATGATAAGATAAAAAAGCCACAAAGTCAAAAGACAGTAAAATATTTGCCAAAACTTGATCTATTTGTTTGATTGTTTTGATTGATAAGATGATTGATTGATAAAGCTTGATTTCAGGAAGGACACATACCGTATAAGACGTTGAGTCTGGTTTCGAATTTTGTGACTATCTGTATAAGGCATGACAAAAGCCTGGTTTCAGAAAGGCACGTATCATATAAGACGTTGAGTCTAATGTCATTGATGTGAAAACCTATGTATGACTATGTTGATTGTTTGACAGTGTCTGTATTCAAGAAGGACTCATCATGTATAAGACATGGATTGATTGTTGTTTTGATGATGTCTATTTTTTAGGAAGGACACATCCTATAGCAGACATAAGTTAATTTGTTTTGGTTGTTGGTTTGAAAATTTGATGGATTTTGATTTGATGACATTGTTGACTTGTTCATCTTGTTGATGCTTGACTTGATGTGATGTGCTGACAATTGATTGTGTTTAACAACGAACCCTAAAGGACTAACCTAGTATAGCCTCGGGGGCTCATCGATTGATGGCCTTGCCTACGTTATATACACAGAGACCTCGTAGTTTGACTAGACTTTGACTGACAAGACTGATTGAATAAAGATTTGATTGATTTACAAATATAAGACGTGTGTGATAGTGAATGCTTGGAATAACCTAGTGTGGCCTCAGGGGCTTATTGATTGATGGCCTTGCCTATGTTATACATGCAAAGACCTCATAGTTTGACATGACCAATGACCTTGTCTTATAGACAAATGGATTGAGTCATGATTTTATACAAACAAACCTAAAAGGACTGACCTAATGCCTCAGGGGCACATTGCTAGATGGCCTTGCCTATGTCCAATCACAGAGGCAACATAGTTCGACAAATGGCAAATACTGACAAGTGCGATTGACTTTGACTCTATTTTTGGATTTTCAACATGTTTTCATTTTTTTGTCTTTTTGAAGTTTTTTGATGTTTTTGGATTTTTTTCAGGACATTTTGTGATGTTTTTGGATTTTTTGATGGTTTTACATATTTAGAATAGCCAATGTAAGAACC
Source organism: Sequoia sempervirens (assembly GCA_007258455.2). NCBI lineage: Eukaryota > Viridiplantae > Streptophyta > Pinopsida > Cupressales > Cupressaceae > Sequoia > Sequoia sempervirens. Next base: position 52,127,733 of record VDFB02026320.1, on the reverse strand, counting down.
AATATGACGTAATTCAAGAGCTTGCCCCTAGTCAAGTATAAGACCAATTGATTATGAATAAGATGGGATGGGCAGTTATGAAGTGCGCTCGATGTCAATCGTTCCAAGTTATGGAAAAGACAACCATTTATTATGAATGGTATGTACAAGTGATGGATGGGAAAGATATGTGATATGTACAGGGATATAGATAAGAAAGATAGGTGGTATGTATAAGGAAGTCAGATTGGAATGATGGTAGAAAAAGGAGCAAAGTCGACTACACATGACACCTATTTGCTAGGTTTTCACCATGGTACTTATCCAAAGTGCCACTGAAGTGGTTTTCACTATTGGACGACTTATTTCTCTTTACTATTTTCTTGATTTTTTCAATTTTTTGATGTTACCAAGACACCTGTTTGCCAGGTTTTCACCTAGGTAACGATTTTTTTTTGTTTTGATTTTTTTGTATTTTTGATGATTAAGACAAGACTCTCAAAAGCTATACGTAGAACTTCTTCAGATGAAGGCTATTGATTGGTGTTGATAATGGTTCCCCTTCAAGAGTAGATATTTGGCATGCTCCTGATTTGAAGGCTTATGTGACAATGTAAGGCCCTAACCAGTTAGGTTCAAACTTTCCTAGTTTCTCTCTTTCAGCTTGATTCTTTGTATTTTCCATTAAGACTAGGTCACCAATGTCAAAATTTCTATTCAAGACCTTCCTATTGTAGCTGCGACAAAGATGATTTTGATATGCTTGGAGATGATCTAATGCCTTATGTCTTCATTCATCTAGGAATTCTAGCTCATGTAGTCTTGAAACACGGTATTCTTCATCATCAATATGCCCTTTCAAGGATACCCTTAGGGAAGGAATCTCAACCTCAATAGGAAAGATGACCTCAAAACCAAATACTAAGAAATATGGAGTGGAACCAGTGGGAGTACAGATGCTTGTGTAGTAAGTCCATAAGGTTGGATTAAGCTATAGATGCCAATCACAACCAACATCATTGACAGTCTTTTTGAGGATTCTAATGATTATTTTATTAGATGCCTCATCTTGGCCATTACCTTGTGGGTAATATGGGGTGGAAAAGTGGTGTTGGATGTGGAATTCTTCACAAAGATGATGAACTTCTTGGTTTTTGAATGGACGACCATTATCTATGATTATGGACTGAGGGACACCAAACTGACATATGATATAGTTAAGGATAAACTTAGAAATTTGTGTGTAGGTGATGTAGGTCATAGGAATAGCTTCAATCCACTTGGTAAAGTACTTAGTCGCAATGATAATGAACTTATAGGAATTGAAGGATTTGGGATGTATCTTACTTATGAGATTGAGTCCCCATTGGGCAAAGGAACATGGTGACGTTATTGGATAGAGCTCATGTGCTGGTGCATGTATCAAGTCTCTGTGTACCTGACATTGTCAAAATTTATTGACAAAGATATATGAGTCCTTTTCCATTGTAGGCCAATAATAACCCAGTCTCATAATCTTCTTAGCTAAGGTAGGACCGCTAGAATGGGATCCACATATACCCTCATGTACCCCACGCAAGGTTACTTGTGCTTCTTTAGTATTGAGACATCTCAATAGGGTATTGTCTAGGGCATGTCTATAAAGGGTATCTCTGATGATGGTGTACTTGGCTTAATTGTGGAGAAATGTCCTACATTGGTTATTTGAAAGTTCAAGGGGTAGGATTTCGGCATGAAGGTAATCGTATATGTCTTTATACCATGGGGAATTGGGACCAAAAATCTCACACACCATCTCCAAATTTGGGATGTCATAGGTAGGGACCAAAAGTTGTTCTACCAAAAACTCAAATTTATGCACGTTTCTAGGTATGTCCAAGAGTGAAGAGTGAAGCAATAGTTGTCATGGAATTTGCTTCCCTGTTTAGAACACGAGGTCTTTGATGAAATTCCACCTTGTCAAAATATTCTTTGAAACTATCTGCTATGCATTTGTATGGAGCCAAATTTTCATCTTTAGTTTCATAGTCATCATTGACTTGTCAGATTACTAGTTGAGAATCCCCATAAACATGTAGGTTCTTAATCTTCCATTTGATTTACATGCATAATATTGTCACAAGAGCGTCATATTTTGCTATGTTATTGGTACATGGAAAGGAAATCCTAAATGACTTAGGAATAGAGTCACCCTGTGGTGTGATAAACAATATACCATCCCTTGAGCCATGATTTGTGTGGGACCCATCAAAGTATAACTTTCATGTCATTCCTGTGTCAAGAGTGAATATAAACTCATCAGGAAAATCTACAACTAAAGGGTGATTTGCTTGTATCAGTGCATTGGCCAATTGATCAGCAATGACTTGTCCTTTGATATCTTTTCTTTCCACATACTGGATATCATATTCAAGGATTGGATCTTGCATGAAATGGATTGATTGCTTGATAAATCTTGATGCTTGAATGCTTTCTTGAAACTTGAAATCTACATCATAATGTTAGCTCTAAAAACATGCATCAAGACACATAAATCTTGACATCAAGATAGGATCTTGAATGCTTCAATAAATGACTGATAAATCTACTCTCTAATGCTCTTTACAATAATCTTTTCTCTTGTGAATTTCACCTCTATCTTGTTACCTTTGAATGGATAAAAAGACCTTGTATTTATATGTGTTTTTTAATTACCCAACAATTAAACACTACAACCTAACCTTTGAAATTTGAATTTAGATCATTAAAATGATGCAAAAAACATATTCAAAAATGGGATCCAAGACTGAAGAAGGACCCATTCGCCCTTGGGTGAATGGGTCCTAGGACCTAAACCTAGGACACACATTTTCCAAGATGTGTAATTAAGTGTATTCATTGATTAAATGTGGGTTTCCCTTTTAAAAAATGAAATAAATTAGGCTTATGAATGCATAATTGGGCCAATGAAAAGCTTAATTAAGTGAAATTAATTAAGGGGATACAAACATAGTATGAAAATGTAGAGGTTTTAATTTTTCAACACTTTATAGGGTAAAGTTTATCTCTTAATGTATCATTTGATTACTTGGTAAATTGAATTCCTAACATCTTATTCTAAAAACCCATAAGGTTTCTCTCTATCATTATTTTCAAGAATCAAACTTCACGGAGATGCTTGTTCTTCATTCCTTGGAAAGTTAAGAAGTAATGAATCTACCCTATTACAAACAACCGATTACTTGAAAAAATAATGAACTTCTTTATTGAGAGTTCACGCATCAAGTGTAATGTTTAACTCTTATTTCAAAGTTAAGGTAGGGGTTAATGAGCACCTCTAATGTCTGATGTTCAATGTTGTAAACTTTAACTCTATTAAGGAATTATTTATGATATCTTAGGGCTCAAGTTTAAGGGGTAACAATTAATTCTTGTCACTTTAACCCTTAATGTGTATCTCTTACACTTGAAACCTAAAACATGAAAATGAATTAGGAAAAAATACCTAAGGAAAAAGCCATTAATTAGGAAAGGGCTTAAGCTATCTCCAAAATCATATCAAAAGGAAGATTTGGGGCCTGATACAATGATTTCATAAAAATCCTCAATTGATGCACCCAGACATAAGCATGATTTGGCAAGGGGAAAATGAAAGAAGAAAACAAAGGATGATAAAAAAAAGAATGAAATGCCAAAAATAAAAAAGAAAAAAAGAAAAAATAACAAAAACAACCCCAACTAAATCCAGCACACAATAAAAACTACAAAAATGACTAGAACAATCAACAATTGAAACAAGGGTTTCAGTGATAAAGCCTACATAGAGAACATGGGAGAAGAGGTGAACGTGGGTGAATGAGAGCGAGTGACAATGCTAAACCCTATAGAGATGCCACGAATCAGTTCTAAGGAAAGATATGATGTGACCCAAAAGAAAATTTAAGGGGCCTAGTTGAGGGAAGGAGGTCTTGAAATCCTACAGGGCTTAAGAAAAAAATTGTAGAGATTTTTTTATGATCACTCTAATGCATGAATGGTGAATAAAATCTTTCAATTTCCCCTTATACCCACTAAACACTTACCATTAATAATCCAATAAATGCATTGCAATGACATTTAAATTCTTTGATAAGTGACGTGACTGAGGTGACAAGACATCACCACCTTCGGGCCTTTGGGATCAGGGATACACAAAGAAAGTATCTAGACAAATGAAATCCTGAAATATTGAAACACCAAAAAAAATAGGGACAATGATAAGGCATTGGGAGTCAAGGCCAACAAGAATGGCATGCCAACCTTCTGGATCCTAAAACTCCAACAAGCAATAAAACACAAAGGGAAAATAAAGAGGGAAGAAAGGGAATGAAAATGAATACAAAGGAAGGAAGGAAGGGAAAGAGAGGAAACAAAAGAAAAGAATGAAGGGAAAGGAAAAAGGGAGGGGGGTTTATCCATTGGATAAAAAAACAAAAAACAAAATGGGGTCCAAGTGCAAGGAACAACAACACTTTACATTAATGTGTTTATAAATCTGAAAATACATACAATGACTTCTTATAGTGTCCTAAAAAGGATCATATGGTAAAAATATAACTCTACTACAAAATGAGAGAAAAATGAAGGATTTGCTATGAGACATAAGGAAAAATATACATTGTAAAAAAAATAGAACAAAAAAGGAGTCCATAAACATAAATTATGGCCCTTCAAAGTTCTCAGCATGAGAACTAAATAGCAAGATCATTGAAAAATAAAACTCTAAACAATCAAAAATTTAAAATAAAAACCACCTACACCATCATGAAGAGAATATAATTTTTACACATTAAAAAAAAACTCAAGAAAAGAGCACCAAATAAGTGAAATTATCCATTAGAGGTTTCCTCCAATACTATAAAATGTAATAGAGAAGGATCTATCCCCTTGGTGCTATCCCAAATGATGACAAGTGGCTTGTGGGTAGTGACACTAGAAAAGGTGACATCCTACAAATACAAATAAATGGAATGACTAATTGATATGAATTTTAGCAATGGACTAGCAATATTATAGTAACATGTCAAATAAGGTGATGGAGACCTAATGGAGTTGGTAATAAAAATAAATGGGTAGAAACTTTTATTAAAAAAATACTATGGCTAGGTTGAAAGCATCTACCTTTCCTATATATGGGTGGGAAGAAGCTCAAACCTCCTACCACCCCTTTATAAAGTGGCTTGAAGTTAATTTTCTCTCTCCCTCTATCATGTCAATGTACTATGGTTCCCTACCATAAGAATGGTATGGGGGTGCCACCCCTAATGAATTAAAAAGGCATTGGCCATGTTCTTGACCTATGTTGCATAAATAATTACTTTTTATCTTTATTTAAAAATGATTACCTACAACCTACCTATGCTAACAAAAAAATTATTTCCTAGAGAAAATATTTTATATAACCAAGGATTAAAATATTATATTTTTATAGCCTCTCCAAAATGGAAAAATCTTGTGTCAATCTCTAGGTCTCGAGCCTTTAAAATATAATGGAAATGTAAATTTACACCCCAAATTTTTTTAGATGATAGGTGATCTATAAATTCCCTATAGGAAAACCCTTCCTTCAAATGCTTATATATTTGGCCATAACATCCTATTTAGATACAATAAAAGATATATATAACTTTATTGAATCTTTTAAATCCAGTGATGAGCTCCTATTTAATCCAAAAAAATAACTAAAAGAAACTTGTTAAGTAAATCCCCAAATAGGAACTTCCCTATAATATGTTATTTATCTCAACCTTCATAATTCTATAGATCATCTAATGATGTAATAGAACATACTTAGTTTTAATGAAAGAAAAAATTACAATCTTAGATCTTCTAAAATGAACTAAATCTAGATAAGCTCTTTCTTTGATACAATGATGTAAAGTTTAGCTATAGAGGTAGCTATCCAAAATCAAGATGCCTAAGAGCTAATCACAAGAACCAAATAAGATCAACATGATAGAATAACAATATACTATATAGATGATGTAATTCAAGTTGAATACCTAAGATACTGAGAGGGGGGGTGAATTAGTATCTTCTTATCCTTATTGGACAAATACCATCCAAATACTCCAATGCATATAACAATAAAAATAAGCAAGAGCATTAACAGAGCATAAAGACTCACAACACATGAACACCAGGATTTTTACGTGGAAATCCCAAAATGGGAAAAACCATGGTGAGGATTAGCTCACAATATAGTATAACCAATTATAAGATATTACAAAGGGTGGCTCACTGCCAGGACTCACTATCAAAAATGGGAGGATCATTGTGTATAAAAGATACAATTAAAAAATGGCTTACAACTAGAGAATGAACTGATAAAGTTACACCTAACAAGTATTGATTCAGTTCCTTTGATGCTTAGTAAACTGACTTTACACAGTTCATCATCTTCACATACTTGTCTATCTTTGTAATATTTCTTCACCACTACAACTACAATCTCAAAAAAAAAAATATATATATATATATCTGATTCATCCACAAGCATCAATTAGGTTGGCCTAATTGGATGCAACCCTTATTCACTACATGGACCTAAGACAGATCACACATACATCCGCAACACAATTAATCCATTAAAACATCAACTATTAATTAGGTTAGCCAAAAATAGACCTAATGACAAAATGCAACAATAGAATGATGCCAACTTGCCATACGAGCACATGTGCACATGACATTTTGAGCTTACAAGCTTCCAACATCCAAAATCCATTCCCCAAAACTATAAGCAAAGATAATCATTAGTGGAAGATTACAGATCAAAATATCAGAGGATGATAACTACATATTGGTTTAGATACCAGCTCAAAATACTGGATCAAGCTTGAGCTTGAACTTGCAGTTGCAACACATATAACATGGTGACATCAATGACAACACAAAAACTACATAATTAAGATGTTCTTCTTCATTCTTCCAACAGTCTCTCCCTTTGTCATTGATGGAAACATATGCCAAAATAATTTACCAACCTCTTATGTACAACACACTCTCCCCTTTTCTCTTCATAGCATTCTCTCCCCCTTTGACATCAAGGACAAAGGGCAGTCCAAAATTATGAGAACTGTAAAAGAATTAACTGGAGAATGGTGAGCCATGAAGCTCTTTGAGAATACCTTGCCATGTTGCCTTACCAATATTCTCCCAACTCTTCTTTGTAGATATCAACATTTTGTTCAAAGATTCCAATTCCATCAAACATTCTTTTGCATCATCCCGAGTACCTGGAGTCAGTTTGATGTTTTCCAATTTCTTTGCATTTTCCAAAGCATTCGCAACTAGAGTGTACTCCATTTTCACAAGGTCACCCAACTGACTGAATCTTCTGATGATATCCTCCTACTGTAAAATAAAGAATTTATCTCTGTGAGCAGAGATAGCATTCCAAGTTGTCATGTCTCTATCTTTGGATGCATTGTATGTACTAGAGACAACTATCAACTGGGATTTAATGGAGTCCATGAGATCTTTAATATTTTGTGTGGCATCCGACCACTTTATGCAGTAAGAAAATACAATATTTGCTTCAGATTCACAAGCTTGCACCACTTCCAGGATCTTTTTCACATTGGTGTCTGCCAAATCACACTTATCATGAAGTGCCAAAATCCTCTTCTCTGCTAATTTCTCCTCAACCTCTTGCTTTGTCTTCTCACCAAGTCTAGAGGCATACTCCTTAAAAAAGTCCAATAGAAGTTTCAAATTTTCTACTGGAGTGAGAGATGTATCCATTGATGTACCAAAGGTGGCCTCCTACAAAGCTTTGAGAGAATCATCAATAATCTTTGTCCCCTTCTGATGTGTTTCCATAATTTCTCTTCTTTTGGATGCCATGCAATACATCCCCAACACCAAATTATGAACAAAATAAATCTTATCCAAGTCCACACTACCTTGAATCATGGGGAGTTGTAGAAGTTTCAAAGGAATCACCAGCTAAAACTTGATCTTCTTGGATAACAAGCCTATCAAAACATCATCACCGAAGGAGGATTCTCTGAGGGGCCTTTGTGAATCTACAACCTGCCTTTGATCTTCTTCATTCTTCCTAGCAGATTCCCCAATTTCTTTCTTCTTCCTCTACTCTTTCTTTTTCCTCTACCTTCTCTTCTTCTTCTACTTTCTCTTCTTCCTCTTTTCCATCTTCTTATTTCTTATCTTTGTCTATGTTTCCTTCTTCTTCATTCCCTTCACCTTCATTTTTATCTTGTTCTCATTCAGATTTATCTTTTTCACCTTCATCTAGCTCCAGAGGGACAACATCATGCTTCTCTAGTTCAACTTCTTCCTCATTCTATTTCTCCATCTCCAAAGGATTATTTGTAACACTTGTATTTGGAGGGATATTTGTATCATTTTTTTCTAGAGGAATGTCTATATGACTTGTATCTAAAGGAATGTCTTCCTTAACCTTTGTAGAAACTTCTCCTGATTAGGTGTAGAACCAAATGTGAGTGCATGAAACATGCCATATTTCTCATTCATAACATTGATGGATTTTGCAATCTCTTTCCTTTTACCAGATCTTGTATTGGGTACAAAAGGAGCTGGCCTTTTACCTTTACCAGAAGCACGGGGCACAACCTTCACTGCAGGGGTTGTGGTTGGTTTTGAAGGAGTAGTCCTATCGGATCTCCTTGGTTCTAATGATTCTCTAGCCACTTGCTCTCCCATAGTTCTACCTTGTGCAATTTTTTCATTAGTGAAGCTAGAATTTTTAAGCATTTCATCTACCTTCTTTCTTATCATAGGCTTTCTATGCTCTAAGTGAACTTCCATAGATTTTTCTGCATAAGTGCCCATTCTAGGTACACTAGTATCTTTAGGACTTTTCAATAAAACTTGCACATAACCTTTGGATTCATCCTCTATAATTTCATAACCTAGTGGTTGAATCCATATATTTTGGGGTTCAATAGCTTCAATCATGCACTCATTAGAGGAGACATGAAATATGATATCATTCTTATACTTCTCAACAAATTTCTTTGGAATCCTTTCTCTCTCATTCATATTGCTTCTGAATACAACAAAGAATGATGTCAGAGCATTATCTCAATTCTTCAAATCACCCAAACTATGCATATAGTCAAAAATTTGATGTGCAACTAGTCTAGATGTGTCTCGATTCTTCTAGGAAGTCTTCTAAGAAAATAGAACAAAAAACACACAATCAAATGAACCAAACTTGAATGCACATTGCTTCTCCATTGTCATCTTCAATTTTTCAAACAACTGATGTCAGAGAAGTTCACACAAATCATAATCAGTACCATTCACTACCATGTCATATCCGGTGTAAATTTCTATAGCAGATATGAAATTCTCCCTATTTGTGAAGTAGATCTTCTGACCGATCATTATTGCAGCATACTTCACATTAGGATTCACTACTATATTTGACTACAAATTCTGATGAATGTTTGGTGACATATCAACAAAATATTGTCGACGACGCAACACTAATTTAAATTTCGTCGTTGGATTTTCATTGCTTTAATGACCAATTTTTTATACATCGAAACCATGACCCAACATTGTCAGTCAGTGCCACAAAAAATGTTATTTATGTTCGTTGCAAAATTGACACAACAAATACAAAATGTTGTAGAACGCCCATTCAAAATCATCGAAAAAACACCAAATGTTCGTCCATTTTTTGACAAGGTGGAGAAAACCCTTGTTGTCATTATGATGAAAACTATTTTGCATGTAGAGGAACCTCGTCACAAATTTTTGTGGATCGTCCGACTATGTTCATCGAAATTGCAACGAAACCCTGCAATTTTTTTTTATAAATTATTCGTTCAAACATCTCCCCTCAGAGAACTAGAACATTAACAATTATCACCTACCAGTGTATCAGAAGTTTGAAAGGTAACAACCATGTAGCCTTTGATGTCATACACTCTCCATATATGTGTCTTATTAAATCCTTTCAGTTTCTTTGCATGCATAGATAAAAATCCCAATTCACAAACCTAGAGTTGAATCTCCTTTCTTACAGAGAAAAGGGGAGATAGAAGAAAACAACACCTTGTCACAAGTAGTTGATTGGTAACATATAACATATAAAATTCATTCATTCATCCATTAATAACATATAACATTCATTCATTAACATATAACATTCATTCATTAACATATTCGCATTCATTCATTAACATATAACATTCATTCTTTCAGTTTTTAAATATTATCAAAAATATGGTTGTCATAATATGATTACAATCACTTTTTTTTGTTTCTTTTTTGCAGCTAAAAAAAGAAGTGGAGTATCATTTTCTAAATCATTTGTCCCCCCTTCAATTGTTCTGCCCTCTGCTCATGATCTTAATGTATGCCTAGTCGTGTACTCATGACGTGGAGGCCGCTGCAAGGGGGGGTCTATTGCAATAACAAAGAAATTATGTTAAATTGATATGTTTTATTATTATTGTTACAAGTATTTCATTAATTAAAAAAACATTAGAGTGGTGCTCTTTACTTGATGGGGCCACATCATGTTACTGATCTTGTCTTATAGCCTCATGCTCAACATGCTGAACACCCTCTAAATCCTCTGGAGTTGAAACACGAAAGGTTACATTAATTAATACACCAATTGCAATTAAATATGTTTAAAAGAACATTAGAGTGATCCTCTTTACCTGATGGGGCCACATCATGTCCCTAATCTTGTCTAGCCTGATCATGCTCAACATGTTGATCATGCTCTACATGCTCTAAAGTTGAAACATGAAAGGTTACATTAATTAATACACCAATTTCAATTAAAGATGTTTAATTGTTTAATCCATATTGTGTTTTGTATAGCACATAAATACATTCAGTATCGGGATGCACACCATGACCTTCATCTACAAGTTGTGCTCCACCCTCACTAGGCTACATTCCAATGTCATGTGCAGTATTATCATTACTTTCCTATTTAAAACAAATAGGCACATAATTACTTTATGGTGGAAATTAATATTGAATAGATTGCACAAGTATTAAATTTTAAATAAACTTCATTGAGTTTATTTACCTGCGTGTCAGATGTAGTGGAAACTTGTGTTTTCCTAGTCAAGAGTCTTAGGTGTTCAGCCACGACTCCATAGCCTTGCTGGAAGGAAATATTTAGGTCCTCTTCTGTGGGCACTATGTTGAATTCAGAGCCCTGCATTTTTGCATAAAATCATGAATTTTTCTTCTATGGTGTGATAAAACCAAAATTGTTTGCAATTTATTATTTGGATGCAATATTTCATTTATTGATACTTACAATTTGTGTGACTAAGTTCATATAACCACCAGAGCCAAGTTTGTGCTGCTTGTGTTTTTCTAGTCTTGCCTTTAGTTCCTTCGATGTGTTGGGAAGCCTATGAAAAGTTTGAAATATGTTAGATTATGTAAAAAGAAAGAGTAATCAGTATATAATTACATTGTTGATAGTATCACATACCTTCCTTGGCTCGGTGGTGTCTTTCTTTTTTTCTTTTCAGCCTTCTCCTTTCCATCCGACACCAGGTCCTTCCACTCCCTCTCTGGAATCATTGGGGGATGCTCATACTTTTTGTTCTTCTCTAAATGTTACCTATAGTGGTCCCTCACATACTTTAGATAGGTACCAACTTTCTTAAGGACTTTGGTTTAGTTGAATGTGTTATTACCAAACAACACAACTAAATGGTTAATGAGCTCATCTTTTAAATCTTGATTTTGGGCATTCCACCATGTATGTATGGTGGGCCCGAAGATCTCCAATGTAATATCATTTAGATGTTTATAAAAAAAATCATTTCCTACAAAAAGATCATGGGATCATTGTCTAAAAAGAGTGATCAATAAGTAAATTTCAATTGGATTATATATAATAATAATTAAAATAATTTAAAGTACCTGGGACCTTCTCTATCTTTATGGGAACAAATTCCTCGGTCACCACAAATGTGATCGGCAATGTTATCGTACTAGTAATATGGGAAGATCCAGGAAATGTTGCTAAAACATCACCAATACTAGTGGCCTCTACATCCCTAGGTACATATCCTGACACATGTTCTGGAATGTGTTTGCTGCTAGAGGGTGCGCTACCTGATGCCTGCATGCTATGTGTTGCTGACATTTCAGTCGACAATATAGGCACAGATGATGGGGTCAAATGATGTGATGTATGCATAGGAAGATCAAGATCGACATTTGTACCAACCCCTACTCCCTGGACAGTACCTGCAGTACCCTGATCATGGACAACAACATCATCAGGACACAAAAAATCCTTTAAAAACAACACATATTTTAGTTCATGACATAAAATAGTACAAAATATAAAACCATGAATGAAATTATGTTATAATTAAAGATCTCATGACAGCTTACTTGCAAGTTTTGTGCTCTCTCAGTCAATATTTTAACCCTTTCTCTTATCTCATCTATTTGAGGCACTATGAATAACAACTGAAGGATTTCTTCATTGCATTTTTTTTGGGTCTTCCTTATCATATCCAAAGGGTTTGTGGAATATGCGATGTCATCATCACATAATAGTGATTGCATCTCCCTATGGATTCTCTCCTCTATTGCTGGTGCCTTTCTCTGATCATCCGACTGCGACAAGAATATTAAAAACATTATCAAAATTAACCTAATAAAATTATGAAAAAAACATAATAATAAAACATTTTTCTCGTATCTAATTTGTACAATTTCAATGAGGTAAACCTGTTGGGTAGAAGCACTTGAAGATGCATCATAATTTGTGCTCTGGGCTAGAGCCTTCCCCCTACGATCAATGTCCCGCTGTGACAAAAATTAAATATAAAAAAACATTACCGAAATGAAGCCAATAGACTTATGAAAAAAAACATAATAATAAAATGGTATATTGGAGTCATTAATTGGAGGCTGGGTAAAATGGTATATAGTATGTACCACCCCCATAGTAACTATGTTTGTATCTATGTGATTGAAATTGTAAATGATTAGCAACTCTTACACTGTAGTTATTGATTTTATCGCACATAGGAATACATGGTTTCCCTCACATGCCTCGAATATGCAATTGGGTTGCTTATTTGTTGACCCAAGTCATGTACTGTTTATAAACCCTACAATATTCCCTGATGCTTTTGGCCTTCTGTTAATGTACATAGCCACTCCTTTATTTTGATCCTTATCTTTGAGCTATATATAATTTGCTAACAGTGCATACCTATGCATACTTCATGTATATCGAACCAGCAACATCCAATCTTTGTAACTGTAACAGGGTCTGACATACTCCATCAATTCAGTAACTTTTTTGTAATAGACCTTTATTTCATCCATGCAAAATAGGCCCAAACCATGTAATGACGATGGTGCTATGTGATATATCCTTTCGTTGACACAAAAATTAGTGTTTATTGGAGGAAATTCCTTAGGTACCCATTGTTTTGGTAGATGTTTGTACCTCAAGGGAACCTCGATGTCTCCTATGCTCTTCTCATCATAAGAACATGACCCCCCTTTAGCAAGAAAAAATTCCATGTGTTTATGAAATTTTCTTCTAATCTTTTGACCTCTAGTTGATCTCCCTCTTTTAGACCTACTACATGTCTCGCTTTCCTCTTCTCTTCCTGAATTTCCCTCACTCGAGGAAGAAAGATTTGACAAATACCTATTTGGTGGTACCTACACTCATAAGGATGTTGGATGAAGTTCTTTCATGGTGATGTGATCCCAAGATATGGGGTTGGAGGATTAAAAACCAAGGTTGTCACTACTAGTCAAATGCATGTGGAGGTAACAATAGTTGTGAATGTATCAATAAACCTTGTAAGGTTTTGATGATCAAAGATCACTTGGTAAGCATGGGAATGGTTTGTAGGGTCACCAACCTTGTGTTTTCAAGCCTTGGGTTTTGGGAACATCTAGAGGATTCATTGTCTTGTTTCTTGGAGGTTGATTGGGTTAGTTGGTGGAAGGTTGCTATTACTTTTTGTACCTGTCTATGAAATTTTTTGGACCACCTTTGATGTGAAATAGCCCCTCGTGCAACCATCCTTTCAATCTATTTCTAAATGGAAAGACTCCTTGCCTTTAATGATTAAGCTCCACATGTTTCTATCCCTATGGTTTTTTAGGTCCCCCAAATAAAATAATAAAAGATGGGCCCTACTTAGAAGAACCCCAAAATGTATCAGAGTTTGTTTCTTTCTTAAGAGTCTAGTTAGAGAGGCTAATTGGGTCCCTCCCTATCCAACATTCCTTCACCATTTTCCAGACACCCACAACATCTTCAAACCATTTATACTCTTCTGAAACTTGAAAAAAAAATGTCCACTTTCATTAGTGTTCTTTTGAGCTTTCCCTAGTGCTGGCATCTGTACTGTTCTTTTGGAGGTTTGGTTGAGTCAATGAAATATTCAGAAGTTTTTAATGGCTCCTTTTCTTTTTTTCATCTCTTGTACTTCTATACGTTCTCTTATGGACAAGCACTAGGAATTTTTCATTGCACTCATGGACCATGTATTGTTTTCAGTCCCTTTGATCATTTGTGGAACTCAATATGTAAATTTATTTCATCGAAGTTTAAAAATCTGAACCCTAGTGAACTTCATGTGCTATTTTGTGACAAGAATTCCTTTCAATCTTATAGTAGAAAAAATATCCTGAGACAGATACAAAAATTGTAGTTCACAGGCCAAAAATGGCCACCCAACTGATTAAACATCTCAAAGCTTGGTTGTTCAAACTAACCAGACACTAGTACTAGGTAGTACTTGGGTTTTTCAATGGGACATTGGCTCAAATTGACCAAAATATAGCATGCAACACCTCTATGGGAACAAACAGAGTCTAAATCACTATACTTGCAACAAGATTTCTAAATGTGGGGGAAAAATCACTTACAGTCATTGTCCCTTGGTCAATTTTCCCTTTCTGAGTTCCCTCACCTCTTGCTCTGGCTTTCCTCCTACCAAATGGTTCCTAGTCTTCCTCCTCGACTCAATGGCCTTGCAACACTCATCTAGTAAAGTCTCACAACTCTCCACTCAGGGGCTGGATGTAGTGGTTCTTAGTGCAACTCTCCAGTTAGGGTCTCGGTACAGTATGCTATGTCATGCTCCTGCATGTGCGGGGCCAAAATTCAAAATATATAGTTTATATATATGTTATTTCAACATATAGTTTATATACAAAATATATATGCTATGCCAACATATAGTTTATTTTATTTTCTACAAAATATAATTTTTGTATGGTGGCTTGCTGAGCTTATACAGTTGGTTTTCTCTTTCTTTATAATTTTTGATGATTTATTTCCTATGACATAATTGAATATTATCCACAGTCCTAGTGATTGTTAAAAAGGCTTATGATATGTGATGTTTAATCATGATGGATGTCTAAGAATCGATGATTGAAATACTACTTGACTAAAGATTGAGCTATCTGATATTTTGTCATTTAAACATCATGGAAGAAATGCTTGCAATCAATGTCTTATTAATGTAGCCTACAAGGTTTTTTTTTCCATTTTTTTTGGTCATATTCTTGTTATGACCTATTTTTTTACATTGGTCTACTACAGTAATGGGGAGCATATCTAGTGAATCGATTCTTTCAGTCTCTTTGATTCTTATCCTTGTGCATAACGAGTTTTCTTCTATCCTATGATTCATTGATTGTTGGTTTAAAACACTCATTACAACTAACATGGATATGAATTATGATGCAGGTGTGAGAAGCGATTGTTGAATATGAAGGAATGGTTTAGGAAAGTACTCCTTAATCCAAATGAGTCATTTTCTTGTCATGGAATGTGTTAAGAGGCTTTAAAATTAATATATTCAATCTAGTTAATATTGACACATCTAAAGCATGCCAAAGGCACTTCAGAGATATGCTATGACATAAAGAAAATTGTTAAGTTGATGTTAATTCTTGATCCATTAGGATAGGAAAACATAGATCTACATTGGTACAAAAGGTTCTATTCAACTTGGAGGAAATCGATAATTACCTAAGGGGCTAATGTGAGATTGGACCAAGTTTATATTATGATACAAATAGCTTGGGAAAAGGGATGATGAAATGGTTAAGTATGGGAAATTGTAGAGATAAATATAACACCAAGGGAAGAACACTAGAACTAATTTTAGCACTATGGATTAATCCAAGACTCAAAATTCCACTAAGAGGCATCCCTTACCTCTTAAATTAATTCCATAGGTGGGTTTATCCTCCAATATAGTGCCATTGGTTAGCTTATCATATGAACTTCCACTATAAGTAGGATTACCATACACTTTCATAACATGCATGACCTCATGTTTGAGTCTTGAAACCCTCCCATATCATCAACGCATGCGTCTAGGCTAATCATGTCAAGTTTCACTCCATACAAGCACAAATTGAAAAAAATTCAACGTTGGCCCCATTCACATGTCACTATGCGGGGTCAACATGAGAAAATGCTAATTTTTGGGAAATGAAATAACCAAAGATATGGTCAAATAATATCTAATCATAAATAGTTGTAGAGTAATTAGGATTTGATCATATGGAAATTTCTAGGAGATCTACAATAGTTGTAACATCATGAATTAACAACATTAAAAAGTACATCATGAATTAATTATGTAATGGCATAAAAATTAAAAACATCATGAATTAATTATGTAACCATATAAGACAAATATAATTCTATCAAGAAATCAATATCAAATAGATAATATAATTGCATAACTCATCAATTTCAATGTCATTGATCTTCTTCTTCATCCAACTCTTTGTCTGTATCATCCAATCCAAATTCAATATTGTAAGGATTGGTCATATCATCATCATCATCATTGATATCAGTTTCGATAATGTCATCATCCACAAGGATATCATCTTCATGAACATTAACTCATACATCATCATGATCTAGTTCCTCTTCTTTGACATCTTTGTCAGGCACATCATCAACTAACTGTTGATCCTGATCATCATCTACATCATCTTCTAGTTCTTCAGTATCTTCTTCTTCCACCACATTATACTTTACCAACCTTCCTCTTGGATCATGTCTAACAACAAATGACCAACCTGGTTTACCTAGAATCTCTGAGTAAAATACCTTCTCACATTGGCTTGGAAGAACATAGGGCTCATTTCCAACTCACTCGATCGACCTTGTATTCCATGGTAAATCCATTATCATGTTCAATAACAGTTCTCTCAGGATCATTTTCATTCAATCGTAGCCTGTACCATTGGACGACAAACATAAATAATTTCAAGGACTTAAAGTCACACTCAAGTATATCATCCAAAATCCCATAGTATCGATTTTCTAAGACTTCTGGATGTATGTCACTTTTAGATGAAACATTAGTCACCTGAAAGACTATAGTTATCCTAGAATCACAATTTTTCTTCGTATCATCCAACTTTTTGATTCAAAATTTACAACCATTGCACCACATAGCCTTGTGGTGTTTCACCTGCAATATGTCAAACATGTAAAAATTATTCCATCATCAGTTGATAAACATATTTATTCTTGGCCGAATATATGCAAAAAAAACTCAACATATATATACATCAATATAATTGAAAATAATTAAATAATATGGGTGATTAATATATTTATATATACATATTTATCTCTTAAATCATATGCTAAATCAATTTCCCTTGGTGTAACATTGGAATCTCCATTACGATGAGCTTCTTTAACCAATGAAGCCACACCTTCCCATGTTAATGTGCGATCAGATTGTTGACATCATTCAATCCATACAGTCATCCAATCAAGATTGTTTATGACATACAAATGTAGTGCATCCCACTCTTGACCAACTATACAAAAAAAAATGAAATTCACAAATGACGTATAATTAGTTAATTACCATGGTATATGACCTTAATTTATAATTGATGTACCTAAAAACCTAACATCCCACTACCAATGATCTTATTATCTTTTGTAAGAAACCTTTGAACTATATGTATCCAAGACCCATTGTTCACACATTTCAAATTGAAGAGATATAACATATCGGCCAAGTAGTATCTATGTCACCCTAATCATGTTTTATGTTTATATTGATAGGATACAATATATCGGCACAACAACTAGCAAGCTTCATTGATAAAAACATTGCAAGAATGACCTATGTGTGTTGGAACTAGAATTTTCATTCAAAATTTTGATGGTCCTTTCATATGAAATAATAAAAAATCCTTAAAAACCATGTTTTTACCATCCACAAGGTCAAAATTACCTTTTACCGCCTTACCGCAGCCTCCAATAAAGCAACACATGGTAGTGTGGTGGGTAAAGGAAGTAATACACTGTATACTACTATACCGTAGAAGGTTGATGTCTTGCCCGCAGTAGAGCGGGGTCATGATTAATACTAATAGAGGGAACCGCTATACCGTGAGGGGTTGAAATGAAGCCCGCAATAGAGTGGTAAGCTAAGAATAGAGGTAATAATGCACCGCCATACCATAGAGGGTTGGAATGGAGCCTGTGGTAGAGCGGTGAAATAAGAATAGAGAAAAGGAGGAACCTCTATACCATGGGTGGATGAAAAATGTCATGCGGTAGTCTGGTAATCTACTATTAGAGCATTAAATGAAGGCCAGCCACATCAATCAGCATTGAAGTGTGAAATTCAACTCGGTATGCCAGATTTGAATGATGAAGAACTTAAGATATGAAATTAATGTGGTATGATATCAAAAATTAACAAGGAAATTTGAGAATTCATGCACTCATGATAGCATAAGCTGAATACATGTGAGCTCAAAGTATGACAGTGGAAGAATTCTTTAGAGCGAGAAATTTTTTGGGTAAGTCTACTTATCATTCACTAAAATTTAAACAATGGCGCCAAAGAAATCAGAGGCAGGAACTAGAAAGGAAGAAAAATTTAGTAGAATTTCATTGCAATCGCCATTACTTGCCATGTTACCTAGTTCAATAGATAAGGGTTCTAAGAAATTCTTTAAGGATTTAGCTCAGGGGTGTAGGGACCCAATAATTCCATAGTCTGGGTGGAATTTATAATTGTTATTTTTATAGGAACAGAGATGAAAGGGTTCTAGTGTCAAACCCATGGACTTTTGACATAGGAAAATTAGTTATTCCTAATGTTTTTTTTTATGTCAAGCTAATCAGAGCCTTGGCCAATAGATATCATGCCCCATAAAAAATGGTCAAACTTCTAGATGGTTAATGTCTAGTAGATATCTCAAGGGAAGCTATAATTAGGTGTTTTGACTTAAACAGGTAGGTTGTCATTGAAATTGACTTGGGGAAGCTAGAGAAATAATATAGAAGGTTGAAAAGGACCTATAGAACTGATGAACTCCCCTTACACATAAAAAGGGGTGACAAAAACAGTCCCGCCCATTCACTCTTCAAGACTTGAACCCTTTCTAGTGTCTGACTTTCAAACCTATTTCAAAAATACCTACTATGCATTATGTCAAATTCTTGGAGTTGATGCGGAGGAGAATATGTCGATAGGGTTTATGAGAATGGCCATGATTATCCAGCATCCTGAATCGAAAGTGGAGTTTGATTTTTCTTTATTCATTGAGGAACAGATTCATGAAGGCCTGTTATAGGTTAGGAAAGCCAAGGCCCCCATAACTTTTAGAAAGTACTCCTTATTATGTCATTTGATTCTATCTCAAAATGAAACAAAATGGACAAAGAGGATGAAATTGAGAACACATGAGAATGGAGTTATGCTCCCAGTACAAAATTGGTGCTATATTTGGGACACTAAATGCAATGAAAGTGATTATGTTGTATTTAGGGATGATTTTTTCATCAGACTGATTGCTCAGCTTGGTTTTCCTACATCAAGATTACTACAATCCCTAATGGATGTCATGATACCCCTGCAATACAAACCGGATCAAGGTTTTACACATAATTATGTTGATTGGTTTATGATGCCACAACACACCATAATTAGGGTATATGGTTGTGATCAAGCCCCTCATATTTTACCAAAATTTGTGCATAGCAGAGTATTGTTTTTAGAATTTATGTGGCAAATGCTTTGGATCGAGCATGATTTGATGAAAAATCAGAAAAAAGGCACATTTCTACTTGATTTGATGGTATTTGAATAATTTTCAATTGGATCAAATATGTTGGAGGAATTGCAGAGATTTATAAAAGCTAATTTTTCTCTTAGATTAGGGAAAAAGAGAATATGTGATCCAGAAGGCCACATCAACAATATCAGAAGAACCCTACTCACAAAGAGGGCAATAACACATGAATTTGATCCAGAAGACGATGTAATAAGAAACTTGGTCTATTTTGCAGATGTGTTTGAAAGAAGGAAAACATGGTTAATGATGATGAGATGGGAGGATCGAGTGAGAGGAAAAGATAAGAATTTCAAGGGGTTTTTTGACGAGGAGCTAGATTTGTTGAAAAGAATGCAATTAGTCCTTGGTAAATTTGATGAATTATCTAAAAAGGCTCAAGAAGAGAAATCAGCCCCACTTCCTACACCCTAGCCACCAGCATCTACAACCTCTACATCACATACACCACCTTCATCACCAATTCATCCATCTCCTCCATCTCAAACAGATGATCCTCTTGCCAAGAAACAAAAGATTGGGTCACTAGTGGACTATGAGTCAAGTGATGAAGAAGAAGAGGCAGTCTTAACTTTGGCTAAGATGAAAGAGGTTGTAGAGAAACAAAAAATACTTGAGCCTCATGATCCCAAGATGAGAATATTGGAGGAGGCTATTGATGAAATGCAAGCTGATGAAAGAATTATTGCTTCCCTGAGATTCATGGAGGATGATGACTTTATCCATACTATGGATTTCAAATATTTTTGGATAAAAATGAAGATGAAAAAATTTGATGATAGACTGAAAATTGACCTCATTGGAGCTGACGATTTGAAACATGTAGAAGTGCAAGCACAAACAATGGAAGAGTTAAATATTGGCAATGCCAATATTACTCCTAAAGAAGCAAGGGAGTTAGTGTTGAAAAGTAACATGCTCATTATACCAAGAATGGAGCTCTCCAAAGTGTTTCTGTTGGATCAAATTAGAGCTCAAGATGATCCCAAATTGGTTGCAGAATTTGATTCAAAAGGAGTATTAGGGATAGGATATAATCCAACCACCCAGAACCTTGCCCTATGGAAAAAATAGAAAAGCACGAGGAAGCCTAGGATTCTAGATGTGGTGCAAGAAATGAGAGGGTCTGCTCAGATCAAAACTATGAAGGACACTACTCCCATAGAAGCAGCAACCATGACAATGCATTCAACAATGTTTACAAGAGATGTAGTGGAAAACTTGGAAAAGAAGATGATAGAGTATGAGAAAAGACTCAAACTATCAAATGAGGAGATAAATAAGTTATTCATTGAAAATGTCAGATTGAAACAACAATTGCAACAAGACACAAATGTAAAGGGGAATGAAATGGTTGTATATCATCCACCTGCTTCAGTTGAAGATCCACAAATTCAACAATTGAAAGAAGAGGTTGAGAAACTAAAGAATCATAGTATGGATGATATCAAATGACACATCTTGAGTACCTTGGAGGAAATACTGAAACACAGAGTTGAAGTTTTAAAAGAGAAAATAAGTGGAGTTCACGAGCACTTCAGTCATTTGGTTAAAGCTCTAGAATAGATAAATACTAATTCCCCTATCTTAGAGGAATTGCAGAAAAGATGGCAGCCCACTTACCATATCTTAACCACTCTATGTAAAGCCACATAAAGAGATCCTGATGCACCCCCAAGGTTAAAACCTACTCAAGAAATGGTAAAAGGAATCATTGATGAACATAAGTATTTGATTGATATGAAGAATAAGGTAGAAAACAAAAGGAATTCATTTGATTTAATAAAACACAGTTTTAGCCCTCTGATTGTTAAAGGTGATGGTCAACTCAAGGATGTGGATGAATGGAGAAATGAATTTGAACAAATGGCTCCAAAATGTTTGACACATATACAGGGTGATGGTAATATCAATTTGGAAAAATTTCATGCTCTGCTTGATGGAATTATTGCATTGGATAATGGTTATACAAAGTTCGTTGTAGATGCCAGAAACTTGCTCGATAGCAGATGGAAAAGGCAGCTGTCAAACTTCACTACTACACAAGAATACAAGTGGCTGAATGATTTAACCATAAGCAAGTGGTAGGAGAAATACCTCAGTTTAGATGAAGATTAATCACTATTAATGATGATTATCATAAAGTAAAAGCTTTACACAGGTCTTTGGTGACTCGGGCTTTTACTCAGAGATTAACAAAATTGTCATGTGTTAGTTGTTAATTGTTTCAGTTATATTTTGCATGGTAGTTAAATTTTGTTATCAAAAGTCATGTCTTTTGGTCCAAAGCTTGTTGCCTCTCCTATAAATAAGAGATACCAAGACCAAGAAAATATTATTAAGATAGGAGTAGATAGAAGAAGTAGGAGAATAGGGATTGATACAATGTTTACATCATAAAGGACCAAGATGCACATGTAAATTTTTTGATGAAGTTAATGGAAAATATCTGATTTAGTGGCTCTATGTTGGTATCAATTGTTTGTTAAGTTAATTGAAGATATTTCCATATTGTCTCCATATTTAATATTACTCTATTGTTTAAATTGATATATCAAGCATATTTTCAATTTATCAGTGCACATTTGTTGTATCTATGTGGCATAATTAATTGGATCTTTCAAGTAAAGATTAAAGTCCTCTTGATTATTCACAACAACTTAGGAATAATATTTTGAATTATTAAAGAAGAATTTGATAATTGCATCCCTGCCTGTTTATACAAGTTATAAACATAGAAGTGCCAAACAATTTGAATTATTGTCAGTCATAAGTCACTTCTCTGATTTCCACTTGACTCCATATACCCAATAGAGCACTGGTCTTCACATTTCATCACTTAGTTTCATTTAATTTTAAACATTTTACATCTGTTAACATAACATATTTCTTTGATACTGCTTATACAATTTATGCTAGATTAGTAGTACATCTATTCACTTTCAAATTTCCATTGTGAATAGACTATTGTAGGAGGAATCACATAGTTCAAGTCTACTTCATTCACATAGGTAGACCCAACTAGGTCTGGCAGCACCTGAAGATAAGAAGGTCTAAAACCATTTGGCCTTGTATGTTACCCTGAAACGTACCAAGAGTTTGGCAACCTCTTGAGGTATTTTTACCTATGTTTTTGAGAGCTAACAACATGAATGAGGAAGCACATTGTACAATATCGGCATAGGAAAATTGCATTCATATCGATCAACAGAAGAAATTGGGCTGTATATTTTTATTAAAAAGGAACAAATAGAGAATGTAGCACCACAAGAAATGCATATCAACATAACTCATGAATTTTTTTATGAAAAAATACTCGTCGCTGGCCGTTAGAAGCCTAACAAGTGACAATTCCGATCTCATATACTACTCCGATGAAGATAAAAGGCTCGTATCAGGGACACATTCTTTTTGTTCTACCGATGGGTTATTCAAGAAAGTAAAAGATAGACTCACTCAAGATTTTGGCATGAGGTACACCGATATATTTCATTAGAGGAACACATTGATATCAGAACAACAGAAAATCGACTGCCCAACGACACATCTTACACCGATAACATTTAGTTGGGAGAACATATCTCAAGTTACACTGACAAGGGAATAATCAAAGTAAGATGTTGCAATGAAATAGTGGATAAAATAAGGCACCAGCTAGTGAAAGACTTATTTTCTGGAGTAATACAATACCAGTACTTTTCTATTTGTGTGTGGAAGATTCTTTCATTTGGACTAGTTCTTTGTTGTTTCTTTTCAAACAATTGAAGGCAATGTAAGATGTATTCTAATTAATCTCCATGACCATCTTATAATTACCTCTCACTTTCCTCAATCTACCTTTCCACATCAGGTACTCCCCTTTGAATTTGTTAATGGAGTTGGGATCCCAAATGTGATCTACATGGATCTTTGTTGTGAACTTAGGAAGATATTCAGTAATGTACACCATGTTCTGGTATACCATATATCCCTCCACCATAGAACCCTTAAGATGTGCTCTTTTTCTAACCAAAGCCTTCAAAAATTTCAAGTGCCTCCCAACCATCCACATTGACCTTGTGTGTACAAGTCCACATAATTCAATCTCCTCAACTTGGTGTATGAGGTAGTGTTCTTGTGCATTGAAAAATGTCTAAGGTATACACTTTTACATTTCACACATTAGATGAGGAATTTTTCTCTTCCAATAATTTATATCTTCTTTATGGATTTCTTTAGATGACAACCATCTACAAGTGATTCAAGGTGCAAATATATTAACGAGATTTAACAAAAATATACAATATATTACATAACACGTAAAACAAATGGAAAATATAATATCTATACAATGAATTGAAAAAATGTCGCCACTTACCTCATGTATTTTCCAAGATCATATATAACTTGTTTAACATTGTTGTTGAAGTTTTCTGGGAGAGATAGAGGTAGAACATACTACAACAATTATAAAATGATCTTTTCATTATTTTTCTAAAACTAGTAAACATAATACACTGAAAAGTACATGTAGTATACAAATATATATAAAATATACCAGAATAATTACCTTAATGAAGGTATGCCAATCATGTGTTTTCATCCCTGACCCAAATTCACCTTTCTTTGTTATGATATTATTTATGTTTGTAGCAAATCCTGTGGAAAATCAAATTTTTTTTATGACTTCTTTTATAGCATTGCTTTGCTGCTCTGTTAATAACCAAGGAAGGGTGCTTATATTAATTTGGTCTTCATCGCCATTTAATTGAATGAAATTTTTCATTGCATGATTGGCTTCTTGAATGCCACTACAAATTTTGATAATTTTTTCTTGGTCATGCCCTCCATCCAATATTTTCCATAGCGTTTCTATTATAGTCTTTCTGATATTCATTATTATATCAAACAAATGCACAATTTGTAGCTGCTCATAGTAGGGCAACCTACTAAATTTTCTGGGATAACTTTTCAATCCCTGTGGAAGCTGGCCAATAATGCCTTGATGACCTTCATGAAGCATATAAGTTAAAAAAATTAACAACGAAAAATCATTGTCAATTACAGCATGAGTATACAAAACACAATATAAAAATATAAATTCCAAACATATCATTTATGATAGATAAATAATTTGATCCGATGTATAACCTTGGCGATTAATTCTATTATATTCCAAACATATCATATATTCTATTATAATTTGATCCATAGGTGCTCGGTGTCATTTTTTTTGGTTTTGATGTAGTCTCTTCTTTCCCATTGAAAAAATGTTTTTTAGTAGTTCGATACTTATGATTTATGGGGAGGAAGTGCCTATACTCATCAAACATCTACTTTCCTAAACTTGTTGAACGACGAGATTTCATTTTTGGACCACAAACTGGACATGCAAATTTTTCCTTTGTTTGAAGACCGGCAAGATCATATATAATTGGATTAAATATGTCAATTTTTATAATTATATATAATGAATAGATTATTTAAAAAAATGCATGATATCTACATAGAATTAAATATCGTTAAACTGCAGTCAAATTTTATAACATACCACAAAAATTTGTTAGCCCCAGGGCATCATGAATTGTCCATACAAGCATTGCATGGAATTGAAATTGTCTTTGTCCTATTGGTCTAGAGATGTCATGCATAGTGATGCCATTCCATAACTTTAGTAACTCATCGATAAGAGGCTCGATATATACATTCATGTCTTTAACTTGATACTTACCTAGTTGAAAGAACATAAGCATTACATAATTATTATAACCATTTTATTGCAATTTATATATAAATTAATGTACATGACTATTAAATGAAAAAAATATAAGTCATTATGCAAAAAATAAGACAAATGAGATGCTACTACATTAAAGAAAATTGATGTAAACAAATACCTGGAACAATTATTGCCAACATTATGCGCTCCCTCTTTATTGACATCCATGGAGGAATGTTATTGTTGATAACAAAAACAAGCCACACTGAGTAAATAGATCTCAGCTCTCCAAATGGATTGAAACCGTCCGCTGCCAATGAAAGCCTGAGATAACGAGGTTCTTCTTTAAAGTGTGGCCATTTTTCCTCCATGTCCCTAAATGCAGAACCATCCGCAGGCATTCGAAGAATGTCATCTCCACTTCTATTCCATGCATGGTAATCCATAAATTGCGCTAAGCTTTCACACTTAAATAATCATTGCATACGTGGAATAATGGGAATATAACGAAGAACCTTGCGAGGCACCTTTTTTGTTAATTTTTTTGTTTGATATCTACTGATATGACATTCCAGGCATTCTGTTCCAAATTCATGTTGTTTATGATATATAATATGATCATTGGAACATGCAGCTATTGCTTGATACTCCATTCCAATATCTTTCATAATGGTAGATAAATCTTGGTATGAGCGAGGCAAAATATTTGATGGTGGTAACAAAAATTCACCTATCAATCTACAACAAAAAAATAATTTGTTAATATAAGAATATTAATGGTACATATTTCATCCTTTATTTACTAGTGATGAACTAACAACAAAATTTGATGAAAAAAGATGGCATATATGACATACCTTAACATCTGTGAGATTGCTATGTTTGATAAACCATTCATAACCTTCAAGCTCACCAACAAAAATACAACAAAGAGAAGAGTTGTTTGGGAACCTTCATAAAGAGGCCCGTATGCCTTCTCAAGTATAGGTAAATCATGAACATCATCAAAGTCATCTTGATCATCATGACCAGTTGCACCACTAAATGTGTCATGGATCAATGTATTTGTACCATCATCTTCAACTATGTTTTATGGTGCATGATCATCTTATTCCATAGGATCATTAACTTCATCTTTGATATTCACAGCTCCATGTTCCTCCGCTTGCAAAAACACATTCTTCAGGCTGTGCTAATCCATATCATGTCCCTAGGGCACCCCACCTTTATAATAATGATCGACACAAATCAACCATGATCATGATCAAATGATTATATATATATATATATATATATATATATATATATATATATATATATATATATATATATATATATATATATATATATATATAATGTTAAAACGATATAAATATTTACAAATTCAATCAATATAAAGACATATAATGAACAACTTACCAATGGATGATAATCATGCCCCCCTTCAATGTGACCATGCTTCCTACAATGTTTCTCAGCTGTTGTGATTAAAAGTCTTCTCTTCTTTAAGCCCTTGTAATTATTGCAAGGACAATAACATTTCCCATCACTCTTTCTTTTCAATCTAGCCCACAATCTAGCAAGTGTCTCTTCATTTTGTTATGCACTAATATTATCTGACATGATTTTTCTTTACCAAGCTTGAATATTTAGATCTTCAAAAAATATCAAACTCACACTCCAATAATTTTTAATCATAGACAGGTAACAAAATCTAATAATTCTGATATTTGGTACCAAAAAAATTTGGCCTATAACCTCCACAAACTGTCACAAGTATAGAAAAATGTTGTCGCAAGTATAGATAAATTGTCGAACTCACTTTTATTTATTAAAAAAACATTCATTGAAACGCCGACGAATGCTAACCATATACCCGTTGGCCCACAAATTGATGGAAGGGGATGGCTGAATTTAAGTGTATGTTGAAATAGCAATGAAAATCACAGAGCGTCATAATTTGGATGAACATTGGGCATAAATTTAAAAAAAAAATGAAAATTTCACATTAAATACATAGGTACCCGATGATACATCTAATTATGCATCTTTCTTAAGAAAGTTTCATCATATTTTGCAGTCAAATGAGTTAGTGATTGGTAATAGGAATTGTAGCAAGATCCCTCCCACCATATGTAGCTTTGGTGAGTTCCATCACCACTTCATTCTTCACAAAATTCAGCACCGGTACTGGTCTAGTATCACAGAGTCCGATAATAGCCTTAATTGCTTCCTTAGTTATAAGGCGAGGTCTGTCAGTCCATAGGAACTTATCACATTCTACTAAGGGCTGGTTTTACATACTTGTCATCAATAGTGGAGCTAAAGTTAGGAAAGTAATTCCATCAATCCAATTTCTTCACAACAATATTTGAATACTCAGGTTTTATCAAGAAACCATCCCCGGTGAGCTCATTCTACCAAATATCTATCAACTTGTTGTGATTAAATTCCTTAGTCTTAACTCAAATATACATCCTAGTGTCTTCAATGGGCATAACGCCATGAGAAATCAATGAGAAGGAGCCCATAGGGTCGTCTTCAAAAACCTTCATAAAATATTTCTTATAGGAAGGTCTAGGTCTTTCTGACACATTTATGACTATAGGGCTTGCCATGTTTCCATAAAATTGAGCTCAAATGATTTCAAAAGATGATTCACAGAAACCCACAATAGCACAAAAGAGTAGAATACCTTTTTCTTTCACGAAAATTAGAACTAGGGTTTGTACAACTCACTCTCCAAATCACCTCAAGAATGCCTCAAATTTCTCTCCACTTTCTTCAAGTGCACAAGTGATCAAAATTCCTTACAACTTCACTTTATAAATCAATAATCTGCCCTAATTCACATTAAATGTGGTAGATTTCAAAAAGCTGATAAAAACCCTCTTCACTACACTGAAAAACACTAATTTGCTCTGCAAATGATCATGTCTACTCCTTTTCTTCCTATTCCTTTTTCATAAGCTCTATTTATTCATTCCTTATTACATATAATTGTGCCAATAACTAACACACCAAATATCCAAGGGGTCCGAATAATTTTCTATTAAAGCTCCCCCTAAGACCATGCTAGGTCTAATTGTCAGAGGAGTTGTCTGCACCAAATGAGGGCACAAATGCATTTGATGTTTTTGGCTCTTCTTTCTTCTTCCATATCTTGTTCATTTCTTTCTTAACCTCATTCTTGTCAATTTTCTTCACTGGTTCATTCTTCTTTATCACATCAAATTTCTTTCCCCCTTTACTTATGCACACTCTTGAAATGTGTTTGGGTTTGTTGCAATTGTAGCAAAAAACATTTTTCTAATTTTTTTGACCTCCATTAACCCTTGATTTGCACTTATTTTCTTTGTGTCCAAACTTGTTACATGTATAAAAATTGCCAACAAAAGATTGATTCATTCTTCCTCCATTAAACCAATTCATCATCTAAGTTCTACATTCACTAGCTCTATGTCCAACTTTCTTGCATGCAAAACATTGTTCGGAGAAGGGACTAGCATAGTGGTTTATCCTACTTCTACACTATGTTTCCTTGTGACCAAATTTATTGCAATAAAAGAAAACACCATTGAAAGATGAGTACCTTTGAGCATTTGGTTCTTTGATAGGCGGTCTTCTAGCAAAGTTTCTTGGATTTCTTTTTTGCTTCCCTTTATCTTAAGTCTTTTGATTATCCACTTTGTTTGAGGTCTGCATAACTTTAGAGCTTTCACTGTGTTCTATTCCCAAACCACCTTTGTCTTTAGAAGGTTTATGCCCTGCAATCAACTCGTCAAGCTTGGTGGAGCTTGTTTTGAACTTATCTTCACATAGTTTTCTTTTTCTAGATCTTCTTTCAGGTTCACCACTTCTTGTTCAAGTCTTGTGCATTCACCAGTCTTTCTTTGCACCACTATATTCAGGAAATCTTCAATTCTCTTCTTTTCCTCCACTTGCACCTTCAATCCGGTAATCTCTTCATTTGCTTGTTTTAACTGCTCACTTACTTCTCTATATATTTCTTTGAATTTATTTAATTGATCTTTCAATTTCTGGATGTATTTATTTTCCTCATCAAGATTTTATTTCAAATCTCTATTTTCATTTTCAGCCTTGTCAAGATCTTCAAGAGCAGCTCAAAGTTCTTCTTTATCATCCATTTGTTCAATCCTCAAGATCTTCCTCAAGTTGTTAGGCTTCTTCAGAGGAACCAATTGTTGAATACCCAAGATACTGAGAGGGGGGTGAATTAGTATCTTCTTAACCTTATTGGACAAATACCATCCAAACACTCCAATGCATATAATAGTAAAAATAAGCAAGAGCATTAACAGAGCATAAAGACACACAACACATGAACACCGGGTTTTTTAAATGGAAAACCCAAAATGGGAAAAACCATGGTGAGGATTATCTCACAATATAGTATAATCGGCTATAAGATATTACAAAGGGTGGTTCACTGCTAGGACTCATTGTCCAAAATGGGAGGCTCACTTCCTACAAAAGATACAATAACAAAATGGCTTACAACTAGAGAATGAACTGATAAAGCTACACTTAACAAGTGTTGATTCAATTCCTTTGATGCTCAGTAAACTAACTTTACACACTTCATCATCTTCGTATACTTGTCTATCTATGCACTACTTCACCACTACAACTACAATCTCAAAAACTATCCAATATATATATCTGATTCATCCACAAGCATCAATTAGGTCGGCCTAATTAGATGCAACCCTTATTCACCAAAAAGATCAACTATCAACTTCAAGCTTGTACACAAACCTTTCCAGAAACAATTCAAGTGTGTAGCACGCTACAACATGTCAGCATGGACCTAATATAGGTCACACATACATTCACAACACAAAATTAATCCATTACAACATCAACTATTAATTAGGTCGGTCATAGATAGACCTAATGACAAAATGCAACAACAAAATGATGCCAACTTGCCATACAAGCACATGTGCACATGAGATTTTGAACTTACAACCTTCCAACATCCAAAAACCATTCCCCAAAACCACAATCATCAATGGAGGATTGCGGACCAAAATACCAGAGGATGATAACTACATACCGGTTTAGATACTGGTTTAGAATACTAGATCAAGCTTGAGCTTGAACTTGCATTTGCAACACATATAACATGGTGACATCAATGACAACAAAAAATCTGCATAATTAAGATGTTCTTCATTCTTCCAACAATTCAATTATGTCTAAGTACATAGTGAACCCTTGTTTATATAGGTAAAGGTGATAGCTAGGACAAAAATTGAGTATGAAAATAGTCATAATCATGTGATGTGAGACACAAATTTTAAATAACCTAAATGTATCCTAAGTAAATCTAACTAACTAGATGTGAAAATGATCCAAAAGGGAAACTAGCTAGGGAATAAATCCATTCACACCAATAAAATGCATAAATATAGTTCCATGTTGCTATTAAATAAATATAAAAGATAAGTAAAATGAACATCCCTACAAAGGAAAAAGTAAATAGATAAATTATACTAGACCAAATATTATATATTGCTTATTCTACAATAGAAAAGCCCCCTTTCTTTATATTATAGCTTTGTTAAGTATATATTGAATAAAGGCATTTATCAATAGAGGATAAGTGTGATCTACATTCTTAAATGAAATCTACATTAAAGGAAGTTAATATTTAAAATATAATTTTAACTATTAGAGGATGCTCTCTACACATTTTGATGTACATAGAGAATATTTTGTAAAATCTATTTCATTTTGTATATGAAAATTAAAAAATCTAGATGAAAAAGAGAACTTTTAAACCAACCCATATGGATATTATACAAAATTATAAGAACGATCAATTCTCCATGTTAATTTATACTTATAGATAGATCGATGGTTGAGATTAAAAGGATTGGCATCAAAAATATTTTGACATTTCAATTTTTAGAACAATGTCATTTGATTAGTCATAAATGACAAGAAAACAAAAACTTTAAGTTTATTATAGTTTAAAAATAAATATTACCAACAACATTATTTTCATTAAAAGCAAGCACCATCTAAAATAGACAAAGCAACCTTTTTGCATAACCATTGGTACTGTATAGGTTTAGACATCAATATCTATAGTCATTGTCAATTGTGAGAGAGTTGTTAAGCTTTTAATGTTACTTATATGTCTCACCTTACTATTAAGTATAAATTAAACTTGTCTTGAAATTTCTACAATACAAATGTAATCATCAATATATATAATTATTTCCCATATTGAGAGTCAATAAGCTTTTAATCTTACTCATATGTCTTGCCTTACTATAGAGTAAATTAAAATTTCCTCAATATCTACAATACAAATTTAACTATCAATATCTGCAATCCTTGTTCATAGCGAGAAAGTTGTTAAGGTTTTAATTTGACTCATAAATATTTTCTTATTATAGAGTATAAATTGGCATGCCTCAATTTATACAATACAAATTTAACCATCAATATCTATAATCATTGTCCATAGTGAGAAAGCATTTAAGATTGTAGACTTAATCATAAATATCACCTTGCTTTAGAGTATAAGTTCTTAAAGTTGCATAAATTTCCAAATACATGCGGAAGGTGCATATTCAATCCAAAAAGCTTGGTATATATTCCATAAAACTCGAAATGCATACACATTATCCCTACAAAAGTTCTAAGAAGGAAATTTGCACAACTTTAACCTCTTTCATTATAAATTCCTCGTAATTGAGAGTGACAACTTACATTAATAGAGCTATCTAGAGATGCCCTCTACAAACCAAAAAAATCAGATATACAAATCTATACAAGATACTATTGCATTTAAAGAACCTATGGTTTTTTATCAATTGTACTCCCTATACCTTATATCATAAAAGGATAATATGTAACATGTATGTAGTTTTGTCCACAATAAGCCTCTCTTAAATAGTTTTTGTCACCTATTACAATTCAACAATAAACAAAATGTTACTATAAAATGAATGCTTTATACAACGAATTAATAAACTATTTTCTCTTTCCAATTATATTACTATAAAATATAATTCTAACTAAGATGTACTCTAATAGAAAAAATATGTGTACCCATTGAACCTATAGATCCAATGTAATTGTTACATCATTCAGTTAGGGGAAATGACTTCAAATATCCTGATTAGGAACTCAAACTTTTAAAATGAAGCAAAACATACATTAGGAGTATGTATAAAATGGGTTTTTATAAGGGAGACAGAAGGGTCGGTAGCTATCACTGTCATGTAGGGAATAGTTGGATCCATTGTAAACATCAAAAGCTGAAGTGAAAGCCTAACCAATATCCATGTCCTGCTCTACTTTTAAAAGCAACAGATGATAAGATTGTGCATGTAAGCCTAAAGTGAGGATGGAAATAGATATTCTCCTGATTTCCAAAAGACAAAAATTGAAATATGATGAGATGTTGGAGAATAATCTTTCTTGTTAAAGCAGGGGAAAAGTGGGTCTTCTGGTTTAAAGGAAATTTGTGTGGAAATTCATATATGTGAAGTTAAAGACAGGTGAGAATAGATTTGGAGAGAACGTTGAAGATGTGGTGTGTGTTTGATCTGGTATCTTGTGCAGTTACATACATTCCTTCATGCACAAGAAACATACCCTTAATGCTCAGGCAACTTTCTCGTTTTGCTCGCAGACTCTACTGCTTTATGCTGAGGAGCGCTTCAGACATGCAGGAGACTTACAGGCAGAGGGATTACATGATACGCCAAGCTTTGTCTGCTGGTTACGTAAGTGTTGGTAGCATCCCCTGGAACTATCCTTCAGCTGCTTGCTTTCCTTAATGACTCTGCTATCTGTACATTGCTATGAGTAGTCCGCTCTTTGAAATTATAATATGTAGCATTCTCCTGACTGTGCCGCAGAATTTGGTGTTTGTTTACGCCATATTTGTTTATCCATGTATGTAAGAGATCATTTCCAAAATGTTGTTTCACTAGAAAATGGTGTAAAATTGTAATAGAGGGCTTTCAAGGATTTTGATAAAACAATGTTTTGAGAGATAGTCATAATATATGGTCAATCTAATGGAATTAATCACATGAGCTGTAAATATTTGGGAATCAAAGGTGCAATCATAAGGATTTTATAGCTCGTTTCATGAATAATGATAATATTTAATTTTTTTAATCTTCATTTATATGAACTGTCTTTCATTCATGGGGGATAAATCTAGGGAATAGAATGTACAATCATCATTTTTTCGTTTTCCAACAGTTTGATGTCTGCTTTGATTTTGAGGGCTGTAATGATAAATTCCTCTTTTTGTAGACAATATGTGATTTTTTCTTTGGACATGTTTCCTAACATTGTACTTTCTTCTATAAGTATTGTACAAAATTTCTTTTGCAAAATATTACCCTAAATTAAAGTGTTTCAATTTTGTGAGAGACTTCTTTTTGTAGTCCACAATAATTGTGAAATGACATCTCAAGTGGTCCACTTATTAAAAGTTGGTTAAAATTTATAAAAATAATATAAAATTAATGAAATAATTTTTTAATCAAATAAATATATTAATACTATATTTAATTAATATGGTATTTATGTTGTAGAGAAAATTTATGGGAGAGAATTTAATTGCAATAATGGAAAATGTATGTGTAAAATTCACCAAGATCTCTAGACCAAATGCTAGTACCAAATGAAGCCATGAATGTCAAGCAATCGCACACTCCTCCTTGCAAATTCACCAAGATAATCATAGTATATGGTTAATCTAGTGGAATCAAACATGTAATCATATGAGTTGTTTTGATATAATGACAATTTTATATCTAGTTGTAAATATCTAGGAATCAAAGGTGCAACTTGTAGAGGAGGGGGACCAACTGCTCAGGACCCCAGGTCACGGGAGGGTCTAGAACAATTAGCTGTCCTGATCTACCTCACACTAAGAATTGTCTGATGTAAGTTTGATGGTTTAAGATGGTGAAAAGGAAGGGAAATTGATCTACCACTATCCTTTTGTCAACCCAAGAGGTTTAGAGACTCAGGTGAGCGAATTTCCAAGTCAATACTATAACCTAGGTAGCTCTCTGCTAGAGGAATCCAGCATAGAAGATGGACGATAGTGAAACATGTTGGCATCCTAGTCGGGCATTGGCGTCCGTACTGACAGAGAGTATGAAGTAAAGTTAAGACTTAACAAAAGCTCACTAACTACCTAATAAATAGAGCTTTATATAATGGCAAAAAGCATAAAGAGCTAAACTATTGAAATAACAAGAATGCTACTTTAATTTGATAAGATAGAAGTTGACAGGAGCAAAAGGTGGTAGAAACTAAACTTACAATAGGTCTAGCCTCCTGCAAGCTCCACACAAACACAAAACCTACACACATCAGAATGGGAAAAAATGTTGGGGCTATTTTGAGGCTTGTTGCAGTCAAACCTCCATTTCGGTGTTCCCACCTCCACAGACAACCAAAATAGCCATGAATAGAGAATGTATGATAAAGAAAGTATGGAAAGAAAGCAATGTCACACAATGCTAACAAAAATATGCTACATAAATCAAATAATGATGATAAACAAAGTGGATATTACCTCCCCAACAAGATGCCCTCAAGCACATGAAAGGAGATGTGAGCTCACAAGCTTGAAGATGCAAACATTTCCACAACAATGAGAGTGAAAAGAAATAGTTTCATCTTAGAGCTTCAACAATGGAGAAAGTGTTGTGAAATGAAGTGTGTAGAAGCAAGTGTGATTGAGAAACGTGTAGAAGATCAAATGAATGGAGAAGATAGTCTTTTTAGGATGAATAGAAGCCCAAAAGAGTTGTTTGAGGTCGGTCAAGGGCATAGGGGCCTATACAGATCCTAGAGGCGGGAATCTTGTTAAGATGGTAGTGTGCCGCTTAGACGTCCACATGCCACACTAGCATCCCCAACAAGAATTCTCCCACCAACACTACAAAAAGCCACCAAGTGGGTGAAAAGTTAAAGGATGAAGTGGAAAAGTATCATCGGGTTTAATCTTTCTAAGGTAGGGGGTATAAATGGGGAATTTGCAAAGGGTGCAAATTCACTCCATTACATTTCCCCCACTTGAGCGAGCATATGTGCTACCAAATGTGATCCAGGGGGATACTCGATGTCAAAAATTGAAGTGTCCCATATGCTCCAGTAATTGTCACCAGACTGAAGTGCTTGAAATTATAAGTCCAATGCAACTTGAACGGGCTCAAAAGGAGTATGTATGCCCAAGATATGACCAGTCAAAGTTTGGGTCAAACAAGGACTTGAGGCCATCCAAAAATGCAAAAAATTGACCATCTTGGAATCTAAAAAAGTCAACACCAACATGAAGAGCTCGTCGACACAAATCCAATGACGTTCATTTGGTCGAATTCTGAGCTCGCACGTAGAAGTTACAGCAAGTCAAAGTTCATGCAGAAAAGGTTGACTTTGACCGTACGGATGTTGATGTCAACATGTTGATGTGGTAGTCCATACGGTATAGATAGTGATATGGACCAGCCACAACTTGACATGTGGCAAGCCATACATCCGTACAAATGATGTGGCAAGTATATGTGGTAGTTGTCGTGGCTTCCGTATGATGACTAGATGGTTTGCATGGCAGACATGTGGCGGCTGACGTGACAGTATTGGTGAATCAGAGGACACCACATGGCCCTATCATAGGGTTCCATGTGGCACCCCAGTATATCTCCTTCGTGGTAGTCATTGGTGTATCTATCAAAATTGCTATGGAGGGAATTCAATCCCCCCATCTATTGGTTCCTAAAACCCCGCTCCACTAATGGACCATGTGGCATGCACTTTACTATAGATGGTAGTCAATTTGTTTTGTTATCAAAATTGTTGGAATTTGGTTTTAAAATAAATGGTGGCAGGGGTCAACCTCCTGACCACCCCACCACTAAAAGGTATAGTCACCGACAAGCCATTGTATGGCTCTAAGAATATATCGAGGTTGGTTTATTGTTGATAAAATATTAAACTTGATTACCCCCTTATTCCAAGAAATATCACTCTAGTTTGAAAAAGACAGATATCCTAATGATCATAAAAGGTTAAAATAACTCTTGTGAAGCCCAAAAAATAAAATTTTAAAGGGGCTTTTAATAATTTGATAAAGATTATTTAAAAATTATGAATGGGGATCATATTAGTGATTTTTATGTAAATAGGGGGGATTATGAAGGATTTCACTGTAAAAATGGAAGATAGGGTAATATTTTGTAAATCATTCGGTTATAAACCAAATTGGGAAAAAAAATTGTATAAAAAGGGATGAAATTGGGAGAGTGAGGCATTCAAAAATCAAGCAGGTGATGATGTTGGGAGAATTACACTAAAGACTTGAAGCCATTCTTGTATGTCAAAGGAACATTATGCCACCAAAGTGCTAGAAGGGAATGGTTTTGTTTTGCAATTGTAATCTTGTTCTTGGAGCATAATAGGATCAGTCACTCTATTGGAGAGGGACCCAGAGATGTAGCCTTTTGGAGAACTTCGTTATCAATTGTGTTTTGTCTTCTATCTCTTTCTCTCTTTCATTTTGTTATCACCTTGTTATGCTATGTTGTTTAAGTATTTATGTTATGTTAAATTCATTTGTAAAGCTTGAGTCGATCATTGTAATAGTTAAGAGTTCATTAGCAATTGTCATAGATCCTAATTCAGATCAAGTTTGGTATCAGAGCTTTGTGTGACTAGTATTGCAGAAGTGGATGCTAACACGTTCTAAGAAACAACAAGGTGAAGGTGAGCTAGAAGAATACAATCCTGAGATTGGCAAATGAAGGACTTTGCCAACAATGGAAGAAAATGAAGTTGGGAAAAGTACTAAGCCTGAGCTTGATGATAAGTATTTTCAGCGAGCCTTTCTTGACATGAAGGCTATGGTGGAAGAGCTTTATGCAGAGAAAAAGAAGCATGAAAAGGGAGATTCTTCGAAGCGAGAAAAGAAGAAATATCGAAAGGACAAAGAAGGAAAAGATCCAAAAGCTCTATCTCCTCCATCCTTCCCTTCTTCTCCATCTTCCCCTTCTTCTTCTTCTTCTACTACTACTGTTAATCCTTTCAAGAGAAAGTCTAACCCTATTATTAAACTAGATGTAAAATTTGAATTGCCTAAGTATTGTGGGGAGTTAAATGCCAAAAAGTTAGATGATTGGATCTAGTAGGTAGAAGTGTATTGTAGGATTCAAGGCCTAGCAGAAGATGCTTCTATGATCCAATTAGCCACTCTCCAGTTAGGAGGTACAACTCTCACCTGGTGGGAGAGTAGGACTCAGAGGAAATTGCTCGCCATGGTAAGGTTAATATGACTTGGATGGAATTTGTTGCTTCCCTTAAAAAATAGTTTTATCCTTTAGGTTATATGCAGCAATTAACAATGAATTGGAAAACCTTTAGGCAAGGTAAGGGTCGATCTGTCCAAGATTACACCCATGAGTTTAGAAAATAGGCTATTGCTTTAAATGTTCCATTGTATACTCAACATACATTACTTAAGAACATAGGTGTTTCACATTCTTACCTAAGACATACTATTCTAATGTTGAGTCCTAATAATTTGGACGAAGTGTCAGTCCAAGCCACTCATTTAGAGTCAAGGGGTAAGAACAATTTCAGTGATAATTTCTCAAAGAAACCATCTAAGTCTAAGGGGAAGTCTA
This sequence comes from Sequoia sempervirens, assembly GCA_007258455.2. Classification (NCBI taxonomy): domain Eukaryota; kingdom Viridiplantae; phylum Streptophyta; class Pinopsida; order Cupressales; family Cupressaceae; genus Sequoia; species Sequoia sempervirens. Next base: position 52,089,234 of record VDFB02026320.1, on the reverse strand, counting down.
AGGGTAAAGACAAAGACAAAGATAAAGGCAAAGGGAAGAAGACATGTATAGTTAAGAAGGAGGGTGATAAGCCCACATGCTCCCATTGCAAGAAAGAGGGCCATGATGATTTGAAGTGCTAGAAGTTGCATCTATAATTAAGGATGAAAAGATATAGAGGAAATAAAGGCAAGCAAAAGACTATTGCAGTGATTCAACAAGATCTTGGATCTGACTTTGGAGGTGAAACACAGATTGTTGTTGTCAAGATCCAAGGTAAAGGGAAAGGTATAATTCTCTCTTCTGATGCAAATTTTTCTAATGAAAATGCAAGTAAAAGTAAAGTATTTACTCCTCCTAAAGTTGATAAACAATGAAATGAATTATTTCATATTTGAGTTGTAACCAAGCACACTAAGATTGACACACTATTTGATACGAGTTCTCAAATCAACTTAATATTTGAAGATGTGGTAAAGAAACTTAATCTAGCCACAACACCTCATCCAAATCCATATCCGCTTGGATGGGTTTACAATGATGCTCAACTGTAGGTAACAAAACAATGTAAATTGAGATTTGCTATCACTACAAACTTTGTTGATGAGGTAGAGGTAGATGTTGTTCCTTTGGGTATTTGTGGGCTTGTGTTAGGGAGTCCTTATCTGTATGACATGAAAGCAATTTTTATAGGGGGGAGAATAAGTATCATATTTTTAAGGATGGGATAGAATACATTGTACGTGCACACAAAGTTAAGACTAATCTTGCACTAGTTAATGCTAGTAAGATGAAAAGGTTGGTCAAATCTAGTAAGAACTTTCTATTAATGATTGTAAAACCCAAAGAGGATGAAAAGGCTAAAGCATTTAAGGGGTGTGATCCAAAGCATAAAACTAAGATGGTAAAAATAGTTTATGCTTATGATGACTTATTTCAGGATCCAAAGGGGTTGCAATCTAAGAGAGATACAACATGAAATCCAGTTGCAGCAAGATGTGCCTCTTCCAAACATCGGCATGTACCATTTATCAGTTTTGTAGAATGAGGAAATAAAAAAGCAAGTTCAGGAGTTGGTTGAAAAAGGAGTCATCTGTCCTAGTACATCTCCTTGTGGTTCTCCAATTGTGTTGGTTCCAAAGAAGGATGGGTCTTGGAGAATGTGCATCGACTATCGAGCCCTAAACAAGATAACAGTAAAGAATAGGTATCATCTTCCCCATATTGATGATCTACTTGATCAATTAACACATGTATTTTATTTCACTAAGTTAGACTTGCGTAGTGGATATCATCTAATAAGAATTGTAGAAGATGGAATTTGGAAAACTGCATTTAAGATAAAATAGGGACTATTGGAGTGGTTGGCCATGCCCTTTCGGGCTTTGCAATGCACTAGCTAAATTTATGAGAGTCATGAATGATGTCTTTCATCCTTTTATTAATGATTTTGTCATAGTCTATCTAGATGATATTCTTGAATTTAGTCAAACTTGGGAAGATCATGTAAATAAATTTTTTGATGTATTGAGAAAATAAAAACTCTTTGTAAAGATGTCTAAATTCGAATTCGCTAAGACATCCTTAGTGTACTTAGGCTATGTCGTAGTTGGTGGTCAATTGGAAGTAGACCCTGCGAAGTTCAAAGTTATTGTAAAATGGCATAAGCCAAGTACAGAACTGAAGTCAGAAGCTTCTTAGGTGTAGTCCAGTACTGGAGAAAGTTCATTGCAAACTTGACCTACATTGCATCACCATTGCACGCATTGATTAGTACAAAGACAACTTTTTAGTGGGGAGGTCCACAACAAAAGGCCTTCAACACTTTGAAGGAAAAGTTGAGCACAACACCAGTTCTGGCTTTACTAGATTTACCTCAACTATTTGAGATCAAGACAGATGCGAGTGGATTTTCCATGGGAGCAGTGCTAATGCAAGGAGCTCTAATTGCAGGCAAACATGTAGAAGAGAAAGATTACTATGTGAAGGATAAATTTTTGTATCACTTGGAAAAGTTATGCATTCCAAAAGATGAACAAGCGCAGGTAATTAGAGAAGAACACATGTCATTGATTGCAGGACACTTTGGGGTAAGCAAAAAAATGACTCAATTGCAAAAATATTGTTATTGGCCTCATATGCAGGAAACTATATCCAAATATATTAAAGGATGTGTAATGTGTGCAACAAGTAAACCTAGCAATAGGAAATTAGGTTTGTGCACACCACTTCTTGTACCTTCCTGTCCATGGGAAAGTGTTTCAATGGATTTTGTTGAGGGGTTACCTATGTATAGGAAGGGACATGATTATCTGTATGTGGTAGTTGATTGGTTCAGCAAAATGTGTATTCTAATTCCTTGTAAGAAACAGGTCACTACTAAACTGACAACTCAAATGTACTTCCAATTTGTACAGGTTCATTTTGGGTTACCTACTTCTATTGTATCAAATCGAGATTCTCGATTCCTAGGGGAATTTTGGTCAGCTTTGCGGGGAGTCATGGACACCAAACTAGAGAAGAGTACAACCTTCCATCTATAGAATAATAGACAAACAGAGGTAGTAAATAAGACAGTTGTGCATCTACTCAAAGGTTATTGTAGCAAACATCCCAAGCTATGGGATGAGAGTCTTCATTATGTGCAGCATGCTTACAACCATGTGGCACACTCTTCTACAAAGAGGTCTCTTTTTGATACTTGCTTCAGTTATGTGCCTAAAACACTGATGGATTTTTCTTTTGGGAAAGATGATGTTGAAGATGGACGCCATGATGCAGAGAAGGCTTTGAAGTTCATCCAAAAAATAAAAGCAATCCGTCAAGTAGTGGAAGCATAGTTGAAGTAGAGCCAAGCAAAATACAAGGCTTTCCATGATAAGCATCGCAGTGATCACCATTTCCAGGTTGGAGATAGATTTTGGTTACATATCAACAAGGAAAGAATTCAAGGAAAAGGAAGGAAGCTCAAGCTGATTCGGTATGGTCCCTTTGAGATCTTGGAAAAGATTGGAACCAACACCTTCCACCTTAATCTTCCTCCATACATGCACATGTATTCAGTTGTCCATGTTGAGAATTTGAAGTTGTACGAGCCTCCAATGATACTAGATGAAGACACAAAACTTCAAGTTTCATTAGTTGATGATCTTGCATTGAAGTATATGTCATAGTTGCTAGAGGATGTCATCTTAGATAGGAAAGTCGGGACTTCACGAAGGGGCATAGTTGAGTACCTCAAAGTGGGACTTAAGGGGATGAATCCAAGCAAGGAAAAATAAATGGAGATTGGTAAAGTGAGAGAACTTTACCCTCACTTGCCTTTCGAGTAATCAAGCTTTCAGAGGTCTAAAAGCTCTCCGGTGGGGAGGATTGATCTAGGGGGATACTCGACGTCAAAAATTGAAGTGTCCCATATGCTCTAGTAATCATTGCTAGACCGAAGTGCTTGAAATTCTAAGTCCAACGTAACTTGAATGGGATCAAAAGGAGTCTGTATGCCCAAGATATGACTAGTCAAAGTTTGGGCCAAATAGGGACCTGAGGCCACCTAGAAATGCAAAAAAAATGACCATCTTATAATTTGATGAAGTCAACACCAACATGAAGAGCTCATCAACATGGACCCAACAATGTTCATTTCATCAAATTTTGAGCTAGTATGTAGAAGTTACAACAAGTCAAAGTTTTCGTAGAAAAGGTTGACATTGACTGTACGGATGTTGACATCAGCATGTTGACATGGCAGTCAATATGATAGGGGTAGTGACATGGACCAACCACAACTTGACATGTGGAAGGATGTACGTCCGTATAGATGATGTGGCAAGTATATGTGGCAATTGACGTGGCCTCCATACGATAACTGGACGGTTTGCGTGGCAAATGCATGGCGGCTAACGTAGCAATATTTGTGAATTAGAATGCACCACATGGAACCCTAGCATCTCCCATCTATAGCGGTCATTGGTGTATCTGTAAAAATTGTTATGGGGGGGATTTGATCCCCCCACCTATTGGTTCCTAAAACCCCGCTCCACCAATGGATCGTGTAGCATGTGCTTTACTATAGATGGCAGTCAATTTGTTTTGTTATCAAAATTGTTGGAATTTGGTTTTAAAGTGAATGGTGGTGGGGGTCAACCTCCTGACCACCTCGCCACCAAAAGGTACAACTTAGAATACATCAGGGTTAGTTTATTGTTGATAAAATCTTAAACCCAATTACCCCCTTATTCCAACAAATATCCCTATATTTTGGAAAAAGATAGATATCCTAATGATCATAAAAGGTTAAAATAACTCTTGTGAAGCCCAAAATATAAAATTTTAAAGGGGCTAAATAATTTGATAAAGATTGTATAAAAATTATGAATGGGGATATTAGTGATTTTTATGTAAATAGGGGCGATTATGAAGGATTTCATTGTAAAAATGGAAGATAGGGTAATATTTTGTAAATCATTTGGTTATAAACCAAATTGGGAAAAAAAATTGTATAAAAAGGGCTGAAATTGGGAGAGTGAGGCATTCAGAAATCAAGGAGGTGATGATGCTAGGAGAATTACATTGAAGACTTGAAGCCATTCTTGTTTGTCGGAGGAATATTATGCCGTTGAAGTGCTAGAAGGGAATGGTTTTGTTTTACAATTGTAATCTTGTTCTTGGAGCATAATAGGATCAGTCACTCTATTGGAGAGGGACCCAAAGACTTAGCCTTTTGGTGAACTCCATTATCAATTGTGTTTTGTCTTCTATCTCTTTCTCTCTTTCATTCTATTATCACCTTGTTATGCTATGTTGTTTAAGCATTTCTATTATGTTAAATTCATTTGTTAAGCTTGAATCAATTGTTGTAATAGTTAAGCATTCATTAGCAATTGTCATAGATCGTAATTCAGATCAAGATGTGAGGTAAAGTAGATCGAAAGAGTTCAAAGAAAGTATCCTTGAACCGTTGAGGAAGTAGACGATAATCTGACCCACCTGAAAGCACAAGAAGAAGAGATGACTTCACATGTCCTCAAACCCGAGGAGAATTGAACAAGCATGTGTCACAGATCCATAGACCTATGAATGGCTAAAAAAAGAGGATCTATAGGTGCTCTATCCTACAAAGTTGAACAAAGAGATCCTGTAGGATGTAAGTACTTCATAGGTCCTCAAACTTGCAAAGGAGGTTCCCCCAGGTGCTCAGTCCTGAAGGAAGCTAGTTGTGAGAGGCTATGTGGAGTCTGATGGGGCCTTACAGGTACTCGATCTTATCAAGTCGATTGAAAAGTGGCTTCACATGCGCACCTACAAAGAAACATGTTAATATGTAGACAAAACATGTTAGATAACAAAAATCCATGTAGGTAGACAAGTAGAAAGTCATACAGACAGTCAAAAATTGAAGAAGAAGCTTTCAAAGGGGTCCCTCGAGAGCCTTTCTAAAGAAAAGGGGTCCACTCAAGGGATGCTTAGTTTGAAAGAAATTATGCTTTTGAAAAGAGATTTTTTTGCCAATGATTCTAGCATCAAGGAATTCAAAAGAAAGAATTCTCCCTCACAAGGGAAAGTTCATATTCTATCTTATGAATTTGTGATGAAAAAAATCGTCTAAGGATCCATGTTGAAGAATACGATTTTTGAAAAATGGAATATTTTCAATGAGGGATTCATTAGCCATTGAATATACCTTCTAAAAATTAAAGCAGTATGATATCCCCCACTTAGGATAGTGTGTGCTAAGCACAAAGGCATGTGACATCCTAAGGAGAGAAAAGAAATAATTATAGTGATGTTGTAGCCCAAAAAACATGGCAAAATGAAATCATGGTAGTGTTGTCGCACATGTGAGGGACAACACATAGGCACCACGCCGTCACAAAGCAAGAAAAGAAGATAAAAAGATAAAAAAGAAAAGAGAAACCATGACATTATGAACAAGAGACAATGAGATATGATATTTCAAGTTCAGAGCTTCTCATAAATATAGATAGATAAGTATAATAATATATAAATGAACTATCATCAATCCCATTCTATATGAGACCATGTGAAGAAAGGCACATGTGAAAAAAAAATGAAAAAAAAAAATTGGGTCAAGATGGAAGGGAGTGTAGAAGTTGAAAAACCAACTTCATAGTCCCCAAGAATCACCTGCATGCAATTAACTATCACATGCAATAGATATCCAAAACAATGAAGAAGATGTTTTGTAAACCTCAAAGAAAATATGTGCAAGGAAAACCATAATTTGATTATTGAATGTAATTGATTTACAAAATGATACAAAATCCTTTGAAAAGGCAAGCATGCAATAAAGCAAGACATGCACAACCCTAAACCTAACTTAAGCAAAAAGATAGCTCAACCTAGGAATTAAAATATTACCTAAGTAAATTTATGCAAAGTGTAATTAAATAATTAATTACACCAACACCCCCATAAGTGTAACTTAGGGAGAAGCAAATTATTATGCAAAGATGAGTCCCGAAAACAAGGCCTGATCAGGTACCCATTTACAAATGCAATGCAAACTAAATCAAATGGGGTAAAGGAGAAAACCACATGGGAACAAAACTCCTCCCCAAAATAGAATGGAAAAAAAACTGAGTGATGAAAGATGGAGGACTCCATAAGACCCCCCAAGGACACCATCCATCACAAAGATACATAAATGAACCCCCCCATAAGAGAGGAAGAAAGAGGCCACATAGCCCCCCTAGAATGAAGTAGCTCCAATAAGAATGAAGAAACCACATCTCCTAAAAGAAGTGAGAGGGAAGAGGCTGAATGAATGCAATCTCTAAAGGTGAAGAAGGTGTAGCCCAATATGTCTCCATAGAAGTAGGTGTGACCTCAGCAAATGAAGAATTCAAAGAAGGTGAAGACTCAAGAGTAGCCTCCAGAGATGGATGATCAACAAGGTCTTGCTGCACTGAAACAGAAGAAACCACATCTGTAGTCATAGAAGTATCAGCAACAACAACAAGAGGTGGAGGAGAAAGAATAGAAGGCTCAAGAACATGATTAGAAGAAAGAACACAACTGTTCAAGAAACCAAATGTCTCCTCCGAATGATGATGTACACTAGAAGTGTGAGGAACAATTGTAGGAACAAAAGCACCATTAGTAGCAAAATCGGTAAAGGAGTACAACCGAGATGAGTGATCCACCATCCCAATAGCAATAACTGCTCTACTCTCTAAGTATCTGATGATAACTAAATCAGGTGTGAACTCCACAGATCTCCCATTGACTCCATGTGTGATCTGATATATGGAAAGGAGGTTGTTTGTCAAGTGAGGGACACACAAGACATCTTGAAAGGTGTTGTTCCCAAAACTAATAAACTCCTTCCCTGTAACACTCATGTAAGCATTGTTTCCCATCAAAATAAGAGACATAGTGCAAGGCTCAAAGGAAGTGAACATCGATTGTGAAGATTCCATATGATGAGATGCTCCTGAATCTAGAAGCCATCTCCTTGATCCAAGACCTGAAGGAGAACATAGAGCATGTCCCTTCATATCTGATGAGGTATGCAAACTAGTTGTGCCCCTATCATGCTGCTCTGAAGAAGAAGAATGAGGGAAAGAAGATGATGCAGACATCCTAGAAGGAAAATCAATATGATTTTTTTGAAGAAGATGTTGTAGCTCATCAATGTCCTTCTTGTAACAATTATGTTTTGCATGTCTTTCCCTCTTGTAATATGCACATGAAACATTCTCCTTCCTAGATGATTTCCCCTTAGAAGAGGAGGATGAATCTGAAGACTCCTTTTGTTACTCATGAGGTTTGGAATCCTTTTATTTCTATTTCTTGCCTTTTCCTATAGAATCCTTCTAATCTTTTGGATCCTAAGATGCAATTAATTCCTGAGATGATGAAGACGGTTTCACCATTCCCATGCTAGCTAACTTAGCTTTCTCTCGAGTGAGAGATGAAGCAAATTCATCAAGATGGTCATGGTGAAACCTTCTTCATCATCACAGGAAATCATTGCATCTCAGGAGCCCAAAGATTAGAAGGCTTCTACAGGAAAAGGAAAGAAACACAAACAAAAGGAGTCCTTAGATTCATCCTCCTAGAAGTTGAAAAACCAACTTCATAGTCCCCAAGAATCACCTACATAGAATTACCTATCACATGCAATAGATATCAAAAACAATGAAGATGTTTTGTAAACCTTAGAGAAAATATGTGCAAGAAAAACTAGAATTTGATTATTGAATGTAGTTGATTTACAAAATGATAAAAAAGCCTTTGAAAAGGAAAGCATGCAATAAAGCAAGACATGCACAACCCTAAACCTAACTTGAGAAAAAAGATAGCTCAACTAGATAAGGATTATGATTAACCTAGGAATTAAAATATTACCTAAGTAAACTTATGCAAAGTGTAATTAAATAATTAATTACACCAACAGGGAGGCCTAAATGCTCCCAACACTTTTCATTGTCCCCAATTGTCAAAAATCAAGCACAACAAAGAGAAGAATGGTGTGACAAATAGAAGAAGTTTTAAGACATAAAAACACTCCTATATCCAAGCACCTATGAGAGTGAGAAGGTTCCTCTAGGAACATATAAAACAAGCATGGGGAACACAACATACACATAGTCTAATCTACAAATAAAGAAGAAGCACCCCTTAGTCCTCATCAACCAAGAGGTCATCATTCTCCCAATCTAGATAATTCTAAGGGGAGGGTGGATGACCTTGCAAGGGCGAGATAGCAAGGGGGTAACCTTTGACTCTCCTATAACAAGAGCCAAAGAAGAGGGCCACTCAAGGTCCCCTTCACTCAGTTCATGTGAGGTGAATTGCAATGATCTCATGAAAATCGTTGATAGATCCAAGACATTGTCTATGGAGTTGAAAATGCACTTTACAAGAGTTCCATGTGTCAACTCAGCAAGTGGTGAGGAGGCACTTGAGATCCACTACTAGCCTCAACAAAAGATTCGAGAGTAGTGACAAACTTCGGGGACGTTGGGGCTACCTCTGTCACTAGGACAGTGCAAGACAACATAGAACTAACCTCTAAAGAAAGTGAACCATTCTTCTGACCCCCATTAGAGGTGGGGTTGTCCTCCAAATTTTGCATCATTAGAGGATGCGAGATCCCCATAAATGAAGTAGAGGAAGAGGAGGAAGAGGAGAAAACTACAATAGACACTACCAAGGTATTTGACATGTCCACAATTTTTGAAAAAGCTAGTATGTTTGGAAGGGACATTAGAAGAGGAGGCTTAGCCGAAGGAGCAATGAACACTTGCACCCTCTTGGGGTGGGGATCATTCACGCTCACATGGGGAGCTGAAAGAAAGATTGAGGTGAAGGGAACTGAAGCAGAAGGGGCAGAAGGGGAGGACACATTAGAAGATGTTGAAATGGGAGTTGTTGGCTCCCCTTCCTTCTTCTACAAAGCATCCTACTCATTGGCCATAGCCTTCCTTTTATGCTTGTGCTCACATGCAAGGTGGTTTCTACGGCTCTGAGAGCTAGGGGATGCAACCTAAGAAGGGACAGAAGGCTCACGTTCAGTCAACAACATATCCATCACAGTCGTATTTAGCTGAGAGAGTGACTCCTAGATAGGAACAAGAGGAGGGAAGAGATGGTGAGGAAAATGCAACAATTCAGACAGGGGAGCAGACTTGAGTGCCTCAATGATAGGCCTCTTCCCATTCATTACCTTAGAGGTAGGAGCAGTAGGAGGCCTTAGAGGCCAAGACATAGAAAATGCTCCACGGGGACCCTTTCCCTTACCATACAAGATGGGTTAAGGTACCATAGGTAAGACAGGAAGTTCAAATACCTGATGCTTGGCCTTTCACCAAGCGGGCACCATTAGACTCCCCAAGATATGCATAGGGACATAAGTCGACGATGTTGCAGGAGGACGGGAGGAAGAGGATGGTGGAATACCAGAGGAGGAAGAAGAAGGGCCTTGAGTGAACTTCTCCTCCTCCCTTTTTCAAGTGTCAGAGGTAGCCTTATGTTGCGCTATCATGGAAGCTTTAACTGAGATAACATATGGAGGAGGGTAGGTCACCTTTTTTGCAATGGCACCTTTCTTGTATTTCACATAAGTTTGATAGAATAGGTCCATCCTAGGAGGGAGTGGGCCAACAAGGGCAGGCCAGAAGTGATCAAGTGAGTAGCCTCCACATGCTACCATTGATTTGTAACTGTTTTCATGGATTACATGCATAGAACCATTATGAGAGAACTTCAAGAACTTATGGATTATCAAGGGTACTACATTCATGGAAACTAGCTAGGGAATTCCTAGTTTCGCTCTAAACAATTCAGATCCCAGAATAATATCAAAGAGTGCATTCACAATCTTATGCCCAACCAAGATTGATAAGGTGATAGAACTAATGGGAGGAATGGAAAGCCCATCATGTGTATGTATAGTGCTTTTAGAATCATCATATCCATCCTTATCTAAATTTTTTATCAAAATGATCTCCTTTGTGATAACATTGACTCATCATAGTCCCATTGATATGTGCACAAATGTACAAAGGAGATGGTTATCTTTTAGCATTCATCAAAAAATATTATGAGGTAAATATTATAACAGAGGATCCACTCATAGGTTGAACAGATGGGATGGGTAGATGCACAAAGGAAGCCATCTTTACGTACACTAGAAAGGAATTTCATAGAATCCCCCAAGAGTTCAACAACTAGGTGATGACCTACTCAAGGTTTCATTTCACAATGCTTAGGGATCCTTCTAGGTACACCACTAGGAGTCATAGATTAGATTGCAAGGATAGGAACCATGTAACACTCACACCCACAACATTCCTAGAACACAAGGGAAGAGTCTTACAACACTACCAAATGGAACTAAAATAGTTCATGTTGGGTTCACCAAAGTGTAGATGAGAGGGATCAACTACTCAGGACCCCAGGTCACATGAGGGTCTAGAAAAATCAGTTTCCCTAATCTACCTCATGGTAAGGATTTTTTGATGTAAATTTGATGTTTTAAGAGGGTGAAAAGGAGGGGAAATTTATCTACCACTATCCTTTTTTCAACCTGAGAGGTTTAGAGACTCAGGTGAGTGAATTTTTGAGTCAAGACTGTAACTTAGGCAACTCTCTACTAGAGGACTCTAGTGTAGAAGACAGATGATAGCACGGTGCCCACACATCTCGGTCGAGCACTAGAATCTATACATTTAGAGAGTACAAAGTATAGTTAATACTTAACAAAAGCTCGCTGACTACCTAATAAATAGAGTATTATATAATGGTAGAAAGCATAAAGAGCTAAACTACTAAAATGACAAGAATAATACTTTGACTTGAGAAGATAGAAGTTGACAAGACAAAAACATGGTAGAAACTAAACTTATTATCAGTCTAGTCTCTCGCAAGCTCCACACAAACACAAAACCTACACACAGCAGAATGAGGAAAAATGTTGAGGTTGTTTCAGGGCTTTCCATAATCAAACCCCTATTTCGGTGTTCCCACCTCCATGGATAGCCAAAATAGCCATGAAAAGAGAAAGTATGTTGAAGAAAGTATGGAAGAAAAGAAATGCCGCATAATGGTAACAACAATATGATACATAAAACAAATAACAATTCTAAACAAAATGGATATCACCTTTCCAACAAGATTCCCTTGAGAACATGAAGGGAGATGCAAGCTCACAAGCCTAAAGATGCAAATGTTGCTGCAACAATGAGAGTGAAAACTAGTAGAGTGTCATCTTGGAGCTTCAACAATGGAGAAAGTGCTATGAAATGATGTGTGTAGAAGCAAGCTTGATTGATAAATGTGTAGAAGATCAAATGAATGAAGAATATAGCCTTTTAAGTATGAATAGAAGCCCAAAAGAGCCCTTTGAGGTTGGTCAAGGGTGCAGAGGCGTTACACTTCTTTGCCAATGGAGAAGTGTAACACCTCTACAAATTCTAGAGTTGGGAATCCTTTCAAGATGGTAGTGTGTTGTGTAGATGACCATGCACCATGTAGGCATCTATGCACCATGCTAGCATCCCCAAAATAATTCCCCTACTGACACTACAAATAGCCGCCAAGTGGGTGGAAAGTGAATGGATGAAGTGGAAAAGCATCACCGAGTTTAATCTTTCTAAGGTAGGGGGTGTAAATGGGGAATTTGCAAGGGGTGTAAATTCACTCCATTACACAAACATAAGGATTTTGTAGTTGGTTGTATTTATAATGATAATTTAATTTAATTTTTAATTTATGCTCATATAAATTGTCTTCTATCCATGTGGGATAAATCTAGGGAATAAAATGTGTGACCATCATTTCTATTCTCATACATCTTGTCGTGTGGTCTAGCCTTGAAGACTATAATGATGAATTCTTCTTTTTGTAGAGAACATGTGTTTCTATCTTTAGATATGTTTCCTAACATTATACTTTTTTCTACAAGTTTTCTACCAAAATCATTTGTAAAATTTTAACCTCGATTAAAGTTTCTTTCACTTTTGTGAGAGACAATGTTTTGTAGTCCCAATAATTGTGAAATAACATCTCAAATGATCCACTTATTAAAAGTTGGTTAAAATTCATAAAAATAAATAAATTAATAAAATAAATAATTTAATTAAAACTTAATTAAATAAATATACTAATATTATATTTAATTAATATGGTATTTATGTTGTAGAGAAAATATATGATATAATTTAATTGATATTATGAAAATTGTATATGTAAAATTCACCAAGATTGTTCACAAAATTCTATTATCAAATTGAGCCATGAATTTCAAGAAATCACACAATCCCCACTACAAGATTAAAAATACAAAATAAAATCAAAGAATACACAAAAATGGGTAAATCAATATGTAGATTAAAACAATGAATTAGATGTACAAATAGGAGAGAGGGGATAAATCAACACCTTGAATAGTGGAGCTAATTGGCTAGTCAATTCCCACTAGCTAAAATAGGTGGTGAGTTTGTGGAATATATGGAATACTGAGAGGGGGGATGAATTAGTATTCCATAAAACCATTCACATAAAATCCATCTAAACATTATCACAAATTGACTGAATCAACAAGAGAAAACATGGAATCAAGAAAATGCATCAACACACATGAACACCAGTATTTTTACATGGAAAACCCAAAATGGGAAAAACCACGGTGAGGATTAGCTCACAATATAATATATCCGGATATAGAATATTATAAGGGCTCACTACCATGACTCACTATCCTTGAAGGTCTCGTAGCCTAGAGTAAATAAAAAAATGATCTGGCCTAGTACCAAGATACAGAATGATATGGCTCATTGCCAAAAATATAAACTGATGAGATGCACCTTCCTTGTGTTGAGGTTCAATTCTAGTGAAGCACAATACATAAATAACACACTTTTCTACTCATCCATATAATCTCTCACATATACACATGTTGGAAGATGAATTACTCTGAGAGGTGGGGTGAATCAGAGTAATGCACAATTTTTCAAACTTTTGACTTCAAGAGAAAATCACATAATAACCTTGAGAAAACTTTATGAACCCTCTTAAAATTGCAAGGTGAATTATAATACATCAAAGACTTTTAGCAGAATGACATATTGAAAAAAGACTTAAATAACAATGCCAAAGCATGATATTGATTGTTCATATAAACTTGATTGAACAATTCCTTTGAATTCTTTATTTCCACAAGACTTCAAGTATACTTTAAACACTTTTATAACAAAATGAAATGTTTAGTCAAGTATCAGAGCATTGCATGAATTTTAATGAAAAATGCCAAAATGAAAACTAACACTTAAGCACATGGGTTGAAACACAAATGCACATATTTCACCACATAACACATTATTTTCCTGAGTGGAAAAACCCTCTTGGGGTATAAAAAACCAATCAAATAATTCCTTTTATTATTAGAGCACCAACTCCATTATTACAAGAGCACCAACCCTTTACATTTTAGGAGCACCAACTCCTTTTGTCAATTTTGAATAATATCAATGATTCAAAGGGTTTCTCTATTTCAATAAAACCTTTTACAAAAACTGATTGGTATACACAATACCTTAAGAATTCAAAAGAAAATTAGAATCCTTAAAATATCAGGTATAGTAGTACTGCCTCTCAAATATTTTTCAATATTTCAAATACATATAATCAAATTGGCTTAAAATCCATCTCTATTTTCCTTCTCTCACACCATACTAGTTTGAAGACCTTTGAATGTATATAAATATGCATAGAAATAATGTCAAACTGATTTCCAACTGTCTTTCTTATAACTGATTTTCAAATCTACGTATTCCATTAGGGTTTCCAAACAACCCTTTACAATGATAGCATTTTTTTTTTAAATAATATATTTTTTTCCCTTTCAAATATTTCTATATCCAAGAAATGGCTAAAATCCATGCTTATCAATGTAAACTTGTGTAAATCACTGAGACTTTCAAGCTCAAACTCGAGTAATAAAAAAAACTGAAATGTAGTTATTTACAACTGCTTTTATATTTTCTTTTCAAACTATGATTTTAAAAGAATACTAAACATATTTACCATTTTTTGAAATGTTGAATTAGAAAAGAAATAATGAGAGCAAACTGAAAAAATGTTTTGCAATCTTCTTGCAATCTTCATTTTGAAATGACAAAGATATTGTCAAGATTTACCTTATTTTATGTCGGCAAGATGTCAAACAAAAAATTCAAGAATACCTTCATTTCCAGCTGTGAGATAAACAACTACCTTGCAATTCCTTCCTTCACTTCAGCTAACTCAAACAAGAATCCATCTAAGTCTCAAAAATGACTGCAAATTTTGGATGGCGGCTAGGGTTTCACCTTCAAAAGAATGATAATTATAAACTCGCTTTTCCCTATTCCAAATACCAAACCCAAGTGTATAATGATGTCAAATCCAAATACAATGATATTCCATATCATTTGAAGGTCATTTGCATGTTTAAAATCACTGACAACAAAAATTACCAGCTCAATTTCCAAGTCACACTATCCACATGTTTATTATTGTCCACGTGTGACATGAACACTACAATGTTATTCTCTGCCTTCGACTATCCAAGATAAAGTATCATATACTTTATGCTAAGCCAACATGAAAAATTATAGTGTCAAAGTGATAATCAATGTCGACTACCTATCAAAGCCAATACAAATAAAAGTTCATATGAACTATATAAAATATGGTAAGCCCAAGTGTAGATCAAAATACACTAAGTGATATATAATACAAACAGTATCTCATTTGAAATATGAAGAACCCGATTACTAACAATGCCACATCAAAGCCATGTGTGGATTTATCTTACTAATAATGCCAAGGTATCAAAGCCCGATAACATTGATAACAAAATGAATGTATAGAACCTGAATTTTATAGAGTATTCCTTAAGCCAAGGTGACCTTAATAAAATGTAAGCGAAGACTTTATGAAGTTAGATGAATAACCCATGAATATAAATGCAACATGATAAACTGTCTGTGTATCAAGGATGATACAACCATGTAAATCAAGCATGTAAAAATTGAACCAAATTACCTTAAATCTAAGCAATGAAATACTATCACTTGTATGTGTCTAAACAAAATCAAGTAGAGACTAAAAATAATCATGCCAATGTAAGTACCAACCAAAATCATTGAACCAATCTGAGTGTTAGAACAACATGATATCACCTGATCATCAACCTAATGTATATATACTTTTCACATGAATCCAACATGATCAGTACCACAAAATAAAATTGAAGGAATCCAAAGCACTATCCATAAAGTATTGAATTAGTCTAACCAAAGTAACAAAAAATAAATAATGCAAGAGTTTCCTAACTGAACTGAGATCATTATAAATTCAACTGAACAGACGGCTGAAGATATCATTAGGTGTAAACCAACCAACACATGCATAACCACAACCAACACAACAATGTAGACCATCTATGTATCATGTATTACCCAAGCCAATCAATATGTACCAAAAGCTTAAATATGAGACCATGTACATCAACTGTGTTCAATATCAATATCACCAAAGCCTGTTTTGACATCAAGGAAAAATAATCACAATAAACAACTGAAAGACAACAAATTCCCTCTTTTTCCTTGATGGCAAAAATTTAGCCATCTAAAACAATCACTGAACCAACATTTTCTCCCCCTTTTTGTCACAAGGACAAAGGAAGAATAGCAGAGAATGTGATATGCCATGAATATTTAAACAACTAAATCCAACCAATTACCCAATCAAAAATAGCTGCAAGAGAAACAATTGAGCAACAAATGAATATAGATAAGAGAGTTGGGAATGAAAATATGTAGAACCAAGCTCCCCCTACATAGAAACACTATACAAAAATATATCAAAATTGGTATCATTACACCTTTTTTAGTACCACACTTGAACAAGGATAGAGAGCATTCAACAAGTAGATGAAGCCTTAATTAAACAACACCATACTATGCGCATGATAAGCATAAATTTCTGAATACCATGAAGGATATGAACATTCTCAACTGAATCTCCTCATCATATCATGCTAGAATCAACTTCCTTTTGTATAGAAACAAATCACTGCCAAGCATGAATCAAGGAAGCATATCAATAAATATTACCATACTGTCACCTATCATACCAATTATCTTGAACCATATCAACAAAATAATGATCAACTATGTGAACCAACAAAGTATTGTCACCTACAAGCTAAAAACCATGAACTACCAAGTAACAACAAAGCACTGTTATACCAAAGCAACTATAAAAACTATCATCATGTATACTATACTGTCAGCATACAAAAGAATTGTCATAGATAGGAAATATACAAATCATCATTGAGTTATGCAATTCTATCACATTATCATCTACATACTCACCGTTAGAACACTAGTATTACTACCATACCCTTGCAAGAACCTTATATCTATGTCCAAGCAACAAATGTTGCTTTCACTAATGTTGTCATGTCTTAAGTAATCATCTCATGAAACCTGAAACAATTTAACTTGCCAATCTGAACATTAGACAACTATTATATCAACCATAATATCAAAATGAACATAATACCATCTAGTGGAATATTCAGAGATGAACAATGCTTAAGGAAACAAATGGTGCAACCAGATAAGAATGTCTCCCCCTAAGATCATGCATACTTTAAAAAGAATTCAGACAAGACTGTTTCGAGAAATCTTGAAACCTTGTTCCTCATTGCTTCATGAAGTAGATAAAATTGCATGACTTAAAAAAACATAATATTTCTTCTCCATCTCCGCAAACATAGAGTTTTTTAAATTATCTCTTCATATCATAGAGCCTTCCACTTAATGTAGATAGAACAAGTAAGTATTGACTGTCCAAGCAACTAATATCAATTCTCAAAAAAAAAAATTGTACATCTTGTTTCCATAATCAAGACAATGTTAACACACAATCCTTCATGTAATAAAAAATTGCAAACTATTCCAAAACACCAACTAAACTGCAAAGATTTGATTGCAGTTTTTACTTTCAGGGATATAAGATAAAACTTTAAAACACACCCTACAATCACAAAGATTGATTAGTGAAAGTAAATAGGAGGAAGATCATAGAGACTCCTCCTCAACTGATCAAGCACTTTCACACTAGTCACTTCATAGATATTTCCTTATGTCCTTGAACCAACAATAACTATTTCTCTTGATTTCCTTTTAATCTGACACCCACAATCATCAAAAAGAATACATAAATCTTGATCACATATTGTGTCACACTTAATAGATTGTGTTTTAAACCTACTGCATAATAAACATCTGGCAAGAAAACATTGTTACCAAAAACCACTGTGCCTTTTTCCATAATTTGTATGTAATCATCATTACCAAACCATACTAAACCAAAATCACCAAATTCAAGTTCAGTTAACATACTTTTGTCCCCTGTCATATGATGAGAACAACCACTATCTAAGATCCATGTATTTTCAACTTTAACATGTAATTCAGTTTGACTAAAGATACCTTCCTATTCTACATTGCTCCTTTTAGGCATCCAAATCAACTTAACTTTGTTTTGCATAGTTGTCTTAGAAAGACTTTTTCTTCTTGTAGGAAGCTTGTCTAGATCTACCATATTTAGCTTTTACATTTATATCTAGAAAATCACTTGAATCATTCATATAACCAAGACCCGACTTGTCTTCATAAGACCCTTGTTTATTCAAAAGATCTATAAAATTATCAAATTCCTTTCTAATATTGTTGATTTTAGTTTCTAAGATACAACACTTTTCTTCCTTGAATTCCAATTGCATCCTTGTAATCTTAAGAATTTCAACTTGAAGTCTTAAATCAGTAATTTCCTTTTCAGCGATTATAATCTTACCTACTAGATTCTCAGTGTCTTGCTCAATCTAAATTTTCTGGTATACTAAGTCCTTCAAATTTTGAACTTCACTTAGAGAAATTTTCAATTCATTCTCAAAACCATTCAATTCTTTATTAGAAGCATAAGTCTCTACAAGTCCATTTTCTTGCAGTTCCAATTCATTCATTGTTGCCATAAATACAGTTTCACCTTTTAGATCTATATTATCATTTTCTAAAATAGACTGATTATCTGATTCTTTATTTGAAACATTTTGTGAATCAACTTCACCCATGAATAAAGTTTCATCTTCATCACTAAGTGAGTCATTTGTCTCAACATCCGAGTCTTCTTTGGTAAAGAGACTCTTTTTCTTTTTGAAGTTAAACTTCTTTTTAGGATCAAAAGCCTTTTTCTTATACTATTTTTTCAACTTTTCATCTGTAATGAGGGGATTTCTTCAGATTAGGAGTTAGCAATAAACAATGAATAATAATCGAAACCCAAAGATTTTACGAAACACAAAGGAAGTAAATAAAAGAACAATTATACCTGATTGTTGATACCTCCATGATTCCCTTTCGTAATACCTTCTTGCTTGCTGGAGAATGTTGCCCTCAAATTCATCTTTGAAGCAATCTAAAATGCCTAAGCCCTACAACAAGATTTGAAGGATTTGATATGCCTAAATGACTATGTCTGCAAACCAATGCCTATGTCTAAAATAATGCCAAAATTGAAATACTAAGATTGCCTATGACCATGAACATGTGAGAGTAAATAAATGCCTATAGTAATTACGCCAAATGTGTGTCCTCAAAAATGAGAAGAAGATGGCATTTTATAGAAAAGGTCATTTTGAATGGACGGGCGAGATAAATCAATGAAATGAACAATCCAGATTTAACTTGAGAATCCCTAATTAGGGTTAGGGAAAAATCTTTAATCGAATGGTCAGGATAAAATCAGATCGACGGTGGAGAATAAATGAGACAAATTAATTAGAAAATAAAGATTTTCAAAAAAACAATAAGATAAGATTGCCTGATTTGCAAGATTCGAAAAATCAAAGAGATAAGATGCTGACTGAAGATAAGATTTGGAAAATCAAGAATCTGCCCGATTGCTTGATTTTTAGAAGATTAATTACTAATTTGAATTAAGATAATTCAAATTATGGATTTTATGAGATAATAAATAATCTTTTTCAGATTATTTATCAAAAAGGACTGACAGTTAAGATTGACATGACATTTTAAATAATTTAATTTATTTAAAATGAGAAGAATATTAATTAGCAATTAAATAATTAAATTTAATTATTTAATTTAGGAGATGAGATTAATTAATTAAATAAATTAATGAATTCATTTAATTAAGGCAGTTAGTGACGTATTAAATAAATAAATGTAATTCATTTAATAATCAAGAATAATTAAATGCAGAAAAGGGAAATTAAATAAATTAAGAAATTTATTTAATTAAGAAAGACTTAGAGTTAATGACGTTTAATAAAATAAATAAATTTATTTTATTTAATAATCATGAAGAATAACTGACATGAGTTAATTAAATAATTATGAATTATTTAATCAATAGTTGAATGTGGACCAAGGACATAATTAAATGACATAATTATGCTAGGGCCTAAAGTGTAAAATGAGCTTGCGGGCTTAGGGTCATTTTGGTGTCTAAATTTTGCCCCTCTTGTCATAATGTCACTTGTCGCATTGTGACAAAGAAAAATAATCCAAGAATATGCCCCAGCGAGGGTACGGAGTATCATTGCCCCCTCGGGAATTTTTTAAATTTTGAGTCGACACCAGAAAAATTTGCAAAGGGTCCCAATAAATCAATTTGATGACCAGAAAAACGACGTAGTCGGTTTCGGATTCTGACATGTTTAAAGCAACTTACAGGGAAGTCAACGGTGTTCAAATGAGCCTCCAGTATTGACTTTGTTTGAAAAAATGTCATTTTGACCTTATAAATAGGTTGACAAAGGGGGTAAAGTCAATTCACTTTTACTATTTACCTTACAAAACTTGAGAGCTTAGAGTGAAAGGCGTAGCAGCGAGGATGGTTATTCCAGTGTCAGAGCACCGCAGAGAGATCGTGAGGACCTTCAGATGGCCAGAGGGCTCAGAGCCGGCAGTATATACCCTAAACTCACTTTGTCATTTTATCATTTTATGTGCTATTTAATGCTTTTTAGGGTAGTCAATGCATGTGCCATGACACATATGCATTCGTGTAAGCCGCAATTGCCTTCACATTCAACACATTTGATGCATCACAATGCAAGTGCCCAGTATAACGCGGTTGCTCTAGTGGTTCGTGGCGCATTTGATAATTCATGTGATGCAAGTGACATATCGAGTCGCATTTGACCTCTGGAGTGCCGCAATCATCAAATTGAGACGCAATCGATGGGTTGAACGTCGCATTGGTCTGATCGTGCTGCAATAGCAATGTTGCGGCGCATTCGCGTTTGAGTGACGCAAATGATATATCGAGACACAATTGACATGTCGAGATGCACTTGATGTTTTGAACGACGCAGTTGTGTTTTCGTGACGCAATTGCTTGTTTGCGATGCATTTGCCTGTTTCTTTAATACAACTTGCTTTGATGTTTTCATGCCCTTAGTTGCTTTCCATGATGTTGTCGGTTGTCCAAAAAGTGCTGATGCAGTGTTCATCTTTTTGAAGAGGTAGCTTGCCCCTATCTACATGAGGGAGAGCAGACCGATCACCTTTCAGTTTGTTGATTAGTTAGGCCCACGAGAGCGACGGTGATTGATGCGACTGGGCTTATTCTATGCTGCATTCATGCCCGCCATTCAGGCGAACATGGGATTATTGACCGCATTATGCGAGCGATAGCACTCTGAGACCTGTTCTTTCCACCTACCGACGGGTGAGGCTACCATTACCTTGGAGGACGTCTACCTGATTCTTCGGATTCCTATTTGAGGGGAGAGGATTGTCTACGATCCGCGGCATGGTGAGCAGACCTTTTGTGCATATTATCAAGATCAGGGTGCTGGACTCGGCATTCAAAGTTATGAGATCCGTTGGGAGTTCTTAGCAGAGCACTATGGGCACTTCGATGCATTTTTGGCAATGATGATTGCGGGTATCCTGATTCCTGACCGGTAAGGTCATGGATTTCTGATTGGTTGGGGGGACATCCTGGTCGACATGAGATGGGACAAGACAGTTTATGCGTGGGGTCCTTGCCTGCTAGGGATGCTTTATCATCAACTTCATGATGTCGTGTACAAGAGAGGAGAGAGTATCTCCTGTAGGACCACTCTTATGATGATCTAGGCATGGGAGCACATTGCCATATTCCACCCTCCTATTGACAGACTGCAACTAGCCGAGGGGATGCCCTACTCTTACTACTATGCCAGTGCATTACAACAGACCCATATGGGCGAGACAGGGTGGTGGCGGCATCAGATCGATACCATGGTGACGTTCATCTGGAGGCCGTATAGAGATTGCGAGGCATGGGATGATGAGGACGAGCATCTCAGCTTCTGCAGACAGTACAAATATCTTATTGGCAAGATAGTGCAGATGTCCTTGATCATTGAGATGTACCTGCCGCAGCGTGTATTGAGACAGTTTGGCGAGCAGTAGGATGTGCCCGTAGGGACAACAAAGTATGCTAGGTCCTCCCAAGAGTATGCTTGGGGGCCAGCCATCCCAGTAGCATTTGCGACTCAGCAGATAGACGGGTTGGTAGCCTAGGCCTGGGGTTGGAGAGGAGGAGCAGTAGATCCTGGTACGACGTCGGTATATGATTTATGGTGGCAGGCATGCCAACCAATTCCCTTGATAGATCCTGACAAGCCAGCACCAGTTGACAGGCGGTCAGTTATTCCGTGAGTGCCACAGGTCAGACGAGGTGGCAGAGGCAGAAATGGAGGTAGACGCAGAGGTAGAGGCAGGGATGGAGATGGAGGGAGGGGTGGGGATGGAGGCCGGGGTGGTGATGACGGAGGTAGGGGTGGAGATGGAGGTCAAGGTGGAGATGGAGGTCGGGGTGGGGATGACGGAGGCAGGGGTGGAGCCAGAGGTTGGGATGATGGCGGAGACGGTCGGAGGCGGAGGCGAGACGACCAGGTACCAGGCTGCAGGGTGTGATAGTGCATGGAAAGGGTAGTGTTAGATGCTATCCCCGAGGCCGGTGAGGAGGGAGAGGGTGAGGGGAGACAAGAGGAGGAGCCAGAGGTGAGGGGACAGGAGGAGGCAGAGGGGGGGAGACAGGATGAGGATGTGGAGGTGAGAGGAGAGGCAGAGGACGTGGAGGTGAGGGTAGAGGAGGAGGAGGATGTGAGGGTACAGGAGGAGGAGGCGGAGGCAGAGAGGCATGAGGATATGCCAGAGATTGAGGTGGAGGTGGCAGGGTAGGAGGAGGAGGTGGCAGGGCAGGAGGAGGATGATGATGAGGAGGATGATGCCATAGGTGAGGCCGAGAGACTTCTCAGATGGCAGATGGTGGAGGGGGAGGAGGAGATACCATCCACTTCAGGGTTGCCGCCAGATGCCACAACAGATTAGAGAGTGGCTGACCTACAACAGAGATTGGACGCCAGCTTGGCACAGGTCAGGTCTTTACAGTCGGCACTGGAGGTCGCCAGGGTAGAGTGGGACCAGGCAGTGATCCGCCAGCAGGATGCAGCCTAGTGGTGTACCGAGTTTGCAGCTTTGTGCACAGGACCTATGGGAGACATGGCTTGGGAGTTAGCCAGAGTTAGCATGAGATTGGGGTAGTACCAGACTCTCTATGAGTAGGCAGTGCCGCCAGAGCGACAAGACCCTACCTTGTCCCGATCATAGACGAGGACAGGTAGCGGTCACAGGTCAGGCAGTGGCAGTGGTACTAGGAGCCACACCAGCGTCAGAGGGTCCACTTCGATAGGTCACACATCTGGACACAGGTGACATCATTCTCGCTGGCACTCTCTAGGTCACAGCCATGGGTCGACTGGTTCTGTGCAGAGATCAGGACAAGTACAGCCACCAGCTACAGATCCTTCTATCTCCTAGAGTTCCGCTACAGTCACTTCACAGATGTTTACTACTGTCAGGATGATACCCTCACTCGTGGTTCTGTTAGTATCACAGACAGAGGCTGCTATAGGACCACTTATTGCTTCAGAGCCAGTTTCAGAGTCACAGCTGCCACGTTCTTCACCTCGAGGGGGTGATGAGAGCCTACCCTAGGGGCATACTTGTATTATGACACACTATATATATTATTTGAGCCTGCGAGCTCTATTTTTGGGATATCCATTGACTCTATCCTATGACATTGTACCCTTTTTGAGATGACATTATATGATGATGCAATTTTGATGCGGCCTACATGTGTTGTGTGATGCTTTTGCTTTATGTATTATGACATGTATGATGTTTAATTTATGATGCCATGTATGTCCTATTTGTGATTTTTGATGCCATGATGATGCAATGCTTATTTATATGATTATGTTAATAATGTGCATGATGTATTTATGTAAAAGATGCAATGCTGATGATTATGTTAATGCAATGCTTGTGCTTATGTATATGATTTAATGTCATGGATGATGTATGAATGGACCTAATGCAATGTATATGATTATGTATGCACTTATGTTTTTGGATGTCACAGGATATCATCGTGGGATGGACGAGAGAAGATGACGAGACCGATGAGAGAAGATGACCAGATCGAAGAAGAGAAGACATGAGCCCTATGAAAATGCATGTTAATTCCTAGACCAAATCCATAAAAACTTTACTATAGGAATTTTAATATTTATTGCTCTTAATCATCATTGGGAAAACTATTGTAGTGGCCAACAAACACCATGATATGACATAGATCAAGGTGTGCAAGGTTGTACCATTACATAAGACAAACAGTCACAGACAAGGATGATCATGACTCATACTACGAGCGTGATTGCCCCAGTCTTGTTGTCATAATCAACCACAAGCAGAAAAAGACAAGGACAGATCATGAAACGTCGCTGCTTCTCTAAATCCTGTTTCAAGGACATCCTTGAGAAACTAGTGACATGATTGCCAAAATACAAAAAATAAAGTCCTTATCATGATATGTCGTTGCTTTTCTAAATCCTAGAATCAAGACCTCGCTGAGAAACTAGTAGACATGCACATCAATTGTCATGCTACGTCGCTGCTTTTCTGAATCCTGCTTATTGGGATCTTGCTGAAAAACTAATAACATGATAAAAGATCAAAAGACAATTTGTCAAGTGTTTGCCAAGTGCATCTGGATATTCACTATTCTAATGCCAAGAGGCCATGTTTGATAATGTCGAGATGTCAAAATGTTTAAAGTTTTGATTGACCTTGGAAAATGCCGAGAATTGGTGAATTCAGGAAGGACACATCCTGAATAATGCCAATGTCGATAGGATTTGATCCCTAATGGTCGTAAGGGGTCCCTCAAAATAATGACGATGCCTAGGAAGGACACATCCTAAGGCATAAATAATAGAGTTGGTTCTTCAGAAGGACACATTTGAAGAATACTGATGTCACAAAGAGCGATCTTTAGGTGTCAAGAGGATCACTCAAAATGTCGAATGACGATAATGACGCCTAGGAAGGACACATCCTAAGGCATAAATGACATAGGTTATCGTTCAGAAGGACTCATCTGAAGACTAACTGAATTTTGACAGTTTTACTTGTTTATGATGATTTGACTTGCTTTGACTGAGTTTGGCTTGTGTTTGATCGTATGTTGATATTGTCATGATGATATGAGTGACATGTTGATGAGATTAGCCATGTTTGAACAAATGACTATTTTACTTTGGTTTAGGGGCTTCCCCATGCCGAAATTGATTGAAGACTTTTGACGTGTGTGCTAGTGTAGTGCCATGAACCCTAATGGACTGACCTAGTGTGGCCTCAGGGGCTCATCAATAGATGGCCTTGCCTACATCATACACTCAAAGACCTCGTAGTTTGACACAACCAATGACTTTGTCTTGATGAGCAAAGATTGTGTCATGATTTTATTTTGACAAACCTAAAAGGACTGACCTAGTGTCTCGGGGACTCAAGCATGAGTCTTGCCTACGTAGCAAATGCGCAGAGACAACGTAGTTCAGACAGATGACGAAGACTGATTTGACACGACTGATTTTGACCAGAAATGACAGTGTGCTCGTGCTCTTTGAGTGGTCTAATGATTTTATTTGAGGTTTTCTTCAGGACGTTTTATGATTTTTAGGTCTTTTTTCAAGACATTTTGTGATGTTTTTGGTTTTTTTTTTAGGACTTTTTATGATGTTTTTGTCTTTTTTCAGGACTTTTTATGATGTTTTTGTCTTTTTTCAGGACTTTTTGCCAATTGTCAAGATCATGTGTGACATCCACTATAGTTTTATGATAAACATTTTGCCCCTAGTCAGGTCTAAGACTTAGCCATTTGCAAGGAATATGGACAGGATGCTGCTGACTTACTAGACAAACAGTCGTCAGGACTTGATGTCAATCATTTATCTACTATGGCAGGTAGGGTAGGATGTGATGGTGATTTGCAGAATAATGGCAGAAATACCTTTCATTCTAGGCCAAGTTAGACCAAGTGATAGTAGATGGCAGAGCAATGATTGATTACGCATGGCGCCTGTTTTCCAGGTTTTCACCATGGTACTTGTCCAAAGTGCCTGTTTGCCAGGTTTTCACTATTGAACGAATCATTTTTCTCTTTACTATTTTCTTGACTTTTTGATTTTTTTTGGTGTCACCAAGACGCCTGTTTGCTAGGTTTTCATCAAGGTGACGATTTTTATCCTTTTTTCAATTTTTTTGTATTTTATGATTCTCAACTCCATCCTTTGATGCTATGCGTAGAACTTTCAGAGATGTAAACTATTGATGGGCTCTGTCAATTGTTCCCCATCTGGAGTTGCCAGTTGATAAGCTCCAGAACCAAAAGAAGATATGATAATATAGGGACCTAGCCAGTTTGGTTCAAATTTTCCTGGCTTTTCTCTGTCTGCTTGGTTCTTGGGGTTCTGCATTAGAACTAGGTCGCCGATGTCAAACTTTCTAACCATAACCTTTTTATTGTAGATGCGACAGAGGTGGTTCTGATATGCTTGGAGATGATTCAGTGAGTTTTGTTGTCTTTCTTCTAGCATTTCCAGCTCATGCAGGCATGATTGTCGGTACTCCTCTTCATTAGTTAGACCCTTCAAGGAGACTCGTAGCGAAGGAATTTCAACCTCAATGGGTAAGATGGCTGCAGCGCCAAAGACTAGGGTGAATGGGGTGGCCCCTGTAGGTGTACGAATGCTAGTTCGATAAGCCCACAGAGCAAAGTTAAGTTGTATGTGCCAGTCATGGCCAGCGTCATTGACAGTCTTTTTTAAGATCTTGACAATGGTTTTATTGGACGCCTTAGCTTGGTCGTTTCCTTGTGGGTAGTATGGAGATGAAAAGTGGTGTTGGATATGGAGTCACTCACATAACTCACATACGTCTTGGTTTTTGAACGGATGTCCATTGTCAGTGATGATGGACTATGGAAGGCCATACCGAAAAATAATGTAATTAAGGATAAACTTTGATATTTGTTTGCCAGTAATATATGTAAATGGCATGGCTTCAATCCACTTTGTGAAATACTCAGTGGCAGTAATAATGAATTTATGGCTGTTGGATGAGGTTGGATGAATCTTACCCATGAGGTCGAGTCCCCATTGAGCAAAGGGCCAAGGAGAAGTGATGGGCTAGAGTTCTTGTGCTGGAGCATGGACCAAGTCACTGTGTATTTGACATTTGCAAAAATTTTTGACATATTCAATTGCATCTTTTTCCATTGTCAGCCAATAATACCCAAGTCTCGTCAGTTTCTTAGCTAGCATGGGACCACTCGAATGAGATCTGCATAACCATCGTGTACTTCTCATAAGGTGGTACATGCTTCGTCGGTGTCAAGACATCTAAGGAGGGTATCGTCGAAACTACGGCAGTAGAGGGTGTCATTGACAATGGCATACCTTGCGGATTTTCTAATGAAGGACTTCCTTTGGTTATTTGATAGGTTTGGTGGAAGGGTGTGAGATTTTAGGTAATCATAAATGTCTTGATACCAAGGAGAGTTGGGACCAACAAGTTCACAAACCATTTCTGATTCTGGGATATCATATGCCGGTATCAAAAGTTGCTCTACTAAGAACTCAAATTGTGACACATTTTTAGTGATGTACAAGAGAGAACTAATAGTAGCCATTGCATCAGCTGCCTTATTTTGTACCCTGGGGATTTGTTCAAAAGAAATCGATTGAAAGTATGTCAAGAAACTATCCACCATCCTCTTGTATGGAAGCAACTTCTCATCCTTTGTTTCATAGTCATCATTCACTTGGTTGATTACTAGCTAGGAATCCCCGAATACCAGCAACGTCTGAATTTTCCACTTAATTGCCAACTTGAGACCTATGACTAGTGCTTCATATTCAGCAATGTTATTTGTACAAGGGAAAGCGATCCTAAATGACTTAGGAATTGAATCCCCCTGTGGTGTGATAAACAAGATTCCAGCACCTGAGCCATGACCAGTATGAGACCCATCAAAATATAGCTTCCATGGTGATACCGGTTCCGCATGAAAGATGGACTCATTGGGAAAATTAGTTACTAATGGATGAGTGGCTTGAATTGGTGCATCCACCAATTGAGCCACTATTACTTTCCATTTTATTGCTTTGCGCTCAACATACTGTATTTCATACTCGCTTAGGATCATGACCCATTTTTCCAACTGGCCTGTTAATGCTGCTTGACTTAGTAGATATTTCAATGGATCAATCTTGGCAACCAGTTGTGTCTGATGACTGAGCATATAGTGTCTTAGCTTTTGGGATGCAAAGACAATAGTGAGGCATGCACGTTTAATGTATGTGTAGTTCAACTCATAGCCTATCAATGTGCAGCTGATGTAATAGATTGCTCTTTCTTTTCCTTCATGATCATTTTGGGCCAGCAATGCCCCCAATGCTGAACTAGTAGTGGAGATGTATAGAATCAATGGCTTTCGATGAATGGGTGGCATGAGTACGGGTGTTGACAGTAGGTAATCTTTAATTTGCTAGAAGGCCTCTTGACATTTATCCGTCCATACAAAGGGGACACTTTTGCGTAACAAGTACTGGAACGGATGACACTT
Source organism: Sequoia sempervirens (assembly GCA_007258455.2). Lineage (NCBI taxonomy): Eukaryota > Viridiplantae > Streptophyta > Pinopsida > Cupressales > Cupressaceae > Sequoia > Sequoia sempervirens. Next base: position 52,060,680 of record VDFB02026320.1, on the reverse strand, counting down.
ATCTGCCAATTGGGCTATGAAACGGCGAATAGATTGTACTCTGCCCTATAGAGTTCTAAGTTCACTGATCCCTCTGGGTAGAGGCATGTCTAAAATTGCTTTGACCTTTGCCGGATCGACCTCTATGCCTCTTTGGGAAACTATGTATCCCAATAGTTTTCCTAATGTGACCCCAAAAACACACTTCTTAGGGTTTAGCCGAACTTTGTACTCTTCAAATCTCTTGAAAATTATGTCAACTACCCTCAAGTGATCTTTCCTAGTTGCTAATTTGGCCAACAGATCATCTACATAATCCTCCATTATATTGTGCATCATGTCATGGAAGATCGTGGTCATAGCCCTTTGATATGTGGCACCTACGTTTTTGAGACCGAAGGGCATGACGTTCCAACAATATGTACCCCATGGGCAAGTGAATGTCATTTTGTGTTGATCCTCAGGAGCAATGCGGATTTGATTATAACCGGAGAAACCATCCATGAGGGATAGCATCTCATGTCCTGTAGTTAGGTCTACTATGATGTCAATGTTGGGCAAAGGAAAGTCATCCTTTGGACATGCCTTGTTTAGATCCCGAAAGTCTATACACACCCGAATCAACCCATTTGGCTTTGTCACCGGCACTAGATTGGAAATCCATTCAGCATAATCTATAGACCTTATGAATCTGGCATCCAGTAATTTCTTTAATTCGGCCTTGACCAATAGAGCAACTTGGGGATGCATTTTGTGCAACTTCTGCTTGACTAGTTTAACATTGGGTAATAGTGGCAGATGATGCAGAACGAGTTTGGGGTCCAATCTTGGCATGTCAGTGTAGGACCATGCAAATTTGATCTTCCATTCTGTAAAGAATTTATGAAATTCTAGTTTCTCTTCATCAGTCAATGATGTGGCAAATAGGACCATCTTGGGGTCTTCTGCAGTTGAAATGTTATCCTCTATTGTGTCCTCAATAAGCATGGCCAATTTCTCCTGTTGCACGGGGAGAAAGTCTAGTCCTCCATCTTTGGGCACATCAGAAAGGTTTTCACCCGTAGATTCATCCTTTATTTTTACTATTTTATCGTCAAGAGGTGCCTTTTGGTTTTCACCTAGAGACGTTTCATTTTTTACTTTATTTTTACTTTTGCGAATAGAGGACTGGATAGTCTCGCCGAAGTATGCGGTGCAGTCTAAATCAATAGAAAATCCTGATTTGTGGTCCCCACTGGGTATGCCTTCTCGTAATCCCATGAATTTAGCAATGGCTTCATCATTTTGGAATGTGTCCAAAACCGACAGTCCTTGTTGGTCTGAATCGACTAGTTCAGGGTAAACTAAAGAGATGCCATCGTCAAGGCTAGTGAATTGGGGTGAGGATGTGGATAGCATGCAGATGGATTCAGTAATGTTGTAAATGAGGTTATCATCGTCCAACTCGGCATCAGACTCTATCCAGCATTCTCCTTCACTAGTGTCATATTCATTGTCATAATAAGGAGTGAAGGTTTTAGAGCCCTGGCTATTAATATCATCTGACACTTCAGATAGATTAGACTGAGGGGGGTCAGATGATGGCTGTTGTGTGTCATGGGAAGTGGTAGTAGGGCTTTAACTATTTGGTGCCTGTTCAATTTTGAATGTTTTCCAAAATCGTTGTTCAGAGGTCAATTCCCCTAGTTCGACAAACAAATCATCAAGACAATAGTCACTTAGGGATCGTTCTGAGCCAAATTCCCACTTGTGGGAGTTAGTTTCGGTGAGGGGTTCCATAGTAGTCTCGACACTTTTCAAAGCATGTACTCGCTCATTTGAAAGTCCACAAGTACGTCGATCGTCATTGGCAAGTGAGCCAAACCCTAATCCAAGATACTTTGGAATTTGAAAAGTTTCTATGGGTTCCCTTCGGCCTGTTTTGTCTTTTCCTAGGCCACTAGTACCATCGTAGCCTTTAGCCTTCATGAAGTCATAACCTTTGCCATATATTTGAATTGGTAATGGGGGTAATGTGACCGTATCCTTATAGATCCATCCTGTGATGTCAGCAAGGTCTTCCTCACTCATGTCTCCCCACTTGATAAAAACTGTATTCAGTGGGACTATGAAGGTTTCTTGAGGTTCCATTCGGAAACATGGCCAACCATAGTCCTTGGGAGATCTAGGCATTGTTGTTATGTTGTATGTTGTGTGCAGTTTGAATTCGCCGCAGCCAAGGTCCTGGATTTTGACAGTTGATTTAGTCTTAGGGTTGGTGGAAGGTGGTGGTACGATGGAAGACGTGGATGGAGCAGATGTGGAAGATGACGTGAGTGTGGAAGGGTCGATGTACCTAGATGACGAGGAGCCAAGTGCTTCTCGGTTAATAGGTACTCAGTTTTCAGAGATACCCCTTAAATTGGTACAGTATTGGAAAGGGTCGGGGTTTCCGTATATGGTGACTTTTGTACCATCAAAAGGAAACTTGAGGCATTGGTGGTATGTTGACAGAACAACTTTTAAAGCGTGGATCCATGGACGGCCAAGTAAGATATTATATGGTAGTTCCAAATCTAGGACCTAGCATGTTGTGTCTACAATGACCAGTACCACTCTAATAGGGAGAGAGATAACACCCCTTAAAGAGCGTTCCTCATCATCGTATGCTTTGATCACTATGCTTTTCATTGGGTCTACGCACGCATCAGAGAACCCAAGAGCCTTAACCAATTTGAGGGAGCATATATTCAACCCTGCTCTGCCATCTACTAAAACCCGTCTAACTTTGTGCTTGTGGACAAAAGTTTCTATGTGTAATGCGTCATTGTGGTTGGTTTTATGTGATGAGGAGTCTTGATCCGAGAAGGTGATATGGTGCGGCATGGTGAGATATCCCACCATAGTTTCAAACTGATTGACATCGATGTCCTTAGGGACCGACGACTCTAGGAGAGTTTTGTCTAGGATTTCTTTGTGCACAGGAGAGATACGAAGCAACTCAAGGATAGATATTTGCACGGGAGTCTTTCCTAGTTGGTCAATGAGGTTGAACTGACTTTTGGGTTTCCACTGTTGTGGGGTTGAGATAGGTTTTGGCTGTTTAGCCGATGAAGCAGGTTGTGATTGTTTAGCCGATAGGCCCGGTATTGTGATTTTGGCTTGTCTAGGGGGAGGTGGACCAGCTATAGTGACCTTGCCACTATGAGTTGTAGCATTACACTGGGGTGCTCTTTTGACCATAATGGTATTGATGTACCCATTTTTAGTTTGGACATTATTTATAATTGGTCCACTAGAATAATCATACTTGACTCGGGTGAAGTTAGCTTGGTTCTGTGAACCTGACGTGGATGCATTATGAGAACCATGATCCTGCAGTGGATTCTTGTGGATAGTATGATCTGCATTGGAGGTGAATTGTGATCCACCTACTTCGATTGTGCGATTTTCAATAAGGTCTTGTATTAAGTTTTTCAGTTGTCGACAGTTAGAGGTTGTATGTCCTTTGGCTCGATGGTATTCAAAAAGTGCATTGTCATTCCACCATGATGGTTTGAACTGTCCTGGGTCATATGGTTTGATTTCCGGAAGTGTGATGACCTCGTGCTGGATGCATTTCTTAAGGACTTCTTCAATGGGTTCACCCAAATGGGTGTATGTGTGACCCCTAGGAAATTGTCTCATTTGACGATATTGCCCTTGACTATTTTGACCACTTTGGGTGTTTGAAAAAGTATTGGGAGGAGGTGTCGATGTCATTGTTGGTCTGTTTTGTTGTTGAACCCCCTTCAGGGCTAATACGGGACCTACAGTGTTTGCAGTATTGGCATCAACAACACCGTCATTTGTAACATGCTTATTCTTAACCCAATATTTGTTTTTGTCAGTTGGTGGATTGATGTTCATGTTTTTGGAACCATATCTCAGTTCTCCCTTTGCGATAAGGGATTTCTCAATTTGGACTCCCTTTTCAACCAATTCTGTGAAGTTTGTGCAACAATGTATTTGCAATGCGAATTTTAGGGGTCGTAGAAGTGTTTGGACGAACATGTCAACTTTTTCCCTTTCAGGAATGTCAATGTGACATCGACTAGCAAGGCTTCTCCATTTTTGAAAGAATGGAATAAATGTCTCACCAGAGTCTTCTTGCGTGAGATTGCACAAGCTAGTGATAGAGGTATCCATGTCAATGTTGTACGCATAATTTCTTATGAATTTTCGTTTGAGATCATCCCATGTTTGGATATCTTTTTGCATTGAAAACCATTCAAGGGCTTGATCTACCAAACTTTTGGAAAAAAGTCTCATCAAGTATGTTGGTTCGTAGGCGATATCCATACAGTTGGTTGCGAATTCGCGAACATGTTCAATGGGATTTGTCTTGCCTCTATATTTTGTGAAGTTGGGTGACACGTATCCTGGTGGAAATGCAGGCATACGTAAGTTCATGTCGAAAGGGTATACATCTAGGTCATATGATATTTATGATTTCCTGCCTGAAATGTACATGTTTTGCATATTTTTCTCCATATCTCTCATTCTTGCTTTGAGTTCATCTATGGTAGGGTCGTTTACATTTCTATATGTTGGGTTGCCTGGTACACCATGTGTTCCTGTCTAGTGTGCGTGAATGTTGGTATATTGTGGTGGTACAGATTGTTGTGGTACGTATGACGTGTGTTGTTGGTATTGGAAGTTATGATTTGGTGCATGTTGATGAGTATGAATGTTGGATGAGTATGTTGGGATATGTCCCCCAGCCATGTGTGTCGTTATTTGGGGGATGTTGTGACCATGAATGTTATGGTGTATCAATGATGTCATGGGTTGTGTTATTTGGCCACCTTGTGTAAATTGTTGGTTTTGTACAAGGGGGACATTTGTATTTGTGCCTTGGGAGGCAATGACATTTGACTGTGTTGTCGTGTTAACATTTTGTTGTTGTCATTTAATAAAGATTAGTCCTGTGGCTCCTCCCAAAGGATTTTGTGAATTACTACTGAACGGATTTGTCGAAGTTGTGTTCATGGTAGTAGATGTAGTTTTCAAGGGGGGATTGTGGTGACTTGATTATGCCCTCGTGGTATTTACTATCACGGTAAAAAGAGGATTGGAATAATTTTCCCACGTTGTTGAGGAGCCAAGAGTGGTTCCATCTTATTGGGGTAGTGTTGTGGATGTTGTGGATGATTGTGATCCCCTAATAGATGTAGCATTTATTGTGTTGGAGATGTTTGGGATGTTGGGCGTGGTATGTACTGTCATTGTGGTCCCAAAGGAAGTATTTTTCATAGTATTTATAAGTTGACCACTATGTGACATGTTATGTGCGTTATTGGCATTAGGGTCATGAAGTGTCAAATTTAGTGTGTTGGCATCAAATCCTGGTGGTAACTTAGCTCCTTCACTCAAGAGCATGGCTACAAATCTATCTCTATCCTGATGAGCTATTGTTTCAGCAAGTTGATAGACCTCTGGGTCTTGTGTCAATGCCTCTATGTTTTCTTGAGGTAGTTGACCATTTTCATCTCTTTGCAAGTAGAGTTTGAATGTATTGTTTGACGAGGGTTGTGTTGTTGGTGGAGGTTGATTGTCTAGATTGGTAAATGGATCGTACAAGGTCCAGTTTGAGTCATATGGAGGATTGTTGACAGTAAATGGGGGGTCTTGCCTAAAGTTTTCCATTTGTCTCTTTTGTTTTTGAAGTCTGGTTTCAACCATAAATGAGATTGCTCAAATAGGAATGACAACTTAAATGCAAGTATGACACTATGTGAAGTCTAAGGTTCAAGATGAAAACTAGAATGACTAATGTTTTTGGATTTTTCGTGAATAGGATATGCAATTTGTATGCAATGTAAGACAAGGTTATCTAAGCACCTCTAAACTCGAACTTTGCTTTCGATTTTGACTGGTAAAGGACTTCGTTGGAAATGACAAGTTGACAAGGTTTAAATGACTAGTGAGTCTTCCCAACTAGACTTTTGAGTTGGAAGAAATCTCACAAAAGAGGACAATGACTAAAGGAGGTTTGATAACTTAGTCCAAGAGGGTCTAATATCGAAAATGATGTTTTTTCAAAGATGTGCTTAAGATTTTCCTAATCCTACGTATGCAAAATATGAACCTAGGGACAACGTAATGTTGAATGTATGCAACTAAAAGGAATGATGTATGAAACCTATGGTGACTAATGCAAGCTTAGACAAGACTTTGAGCAATTTCAAGTTTTAGTTTCTGACAGAGTCTTCTTGGTGACAAAGTTTGACAAATGGTTGACAGTTTGAAGACCTCAGGTTTTGGCTGTAAGTTTAAAATTTTGACAGGAAAATGCGTCACAGTTTAGCAAATGCATCACAATTTAGCAAATGTGGTTCAGTTTTTCAATTGCGGCTTTCGGACTGTCAAATGCAACTTGATTTAGCATATGCGGCTTTTAAGTTGACAGATGCATCGTGACACCTACAGATGCGGCATTCTAAGTTTTAGATGCGGTTTAGCAGAACAGTTGCGCTGCAGAAAATTAGTTGCAGTTTGACAGATATGACAGTTTTGTTTCAAAGTGATTTTCTTGTTGTTTTGATGGAAGTTTTGATCTGTTTGATGACTGTTTTGTTTTGAACTGTGATAGAACCAGAATACACTTGACAAACATAGCGTTTTAAAAAGTAACCAAACACACATCAGAAAATCATGATCCTAGTTTAGGCCATGATAGTATTTGCTAGATTCCACGTAACCGCATATCTGTAGCGTGTGAATTCAGAAGCTTGGCTGCACGGGCTCCCCCTTATAGTGCACTCTCTTCTTAGGCCAACCAAGCTTCCAACCCCCATGAAACTCCCATGGTGAGTTGATCACTTCTACTACAAACTGTGAAGGTGTGGATGCCTTCACACCGACTGGTGCTGCGCTAGCAAATAGAAGGATTTTGGCTTACTACACAAGAGTTTTTAGTTCGGGACCCCCGTTCAAGTGGCCATACATGGGGCAAGAGATTAATCACCATTAAGGTGGCACTCCAGCCTAAAGAGGTTAAGCTCAACAGGGTTTAAGGGAGTACAACTCCGTCCGTATGACACATCTGCACTCGCAACCTTAGGTTTCCCTTAAGGTTTACATTTATATACTGGTTGGGGGTAGCTTGGCTTTAGCTCTGTTGCTAGTTTGAGTCACGTTGGGGTGATGAAATCCCAAGCAGGCACAATTTCTAGAGTTGGTAACCATTTCTCTTACACCCGAGATCGCCCAAAAGCGTGAGGGGAGAGGATACTCCGATGTACCAAGTCAAGGTAAATAACAGAAAAGAATGGGTCTGGTTTTCTGATCACAAGGTTTTCACCAAGTGAGAGCATACTCATCTACCATTCCACAATCACAATCAAGCATAAAAGACATGATTTCATTTTATATGCACCAAACTTAAATGTTTGCTAATCTAAGAAAACAAACACAAAGTTTATTTATTCCTTCTTTGACAAGCGAATCTGCAAACAATGAATATTAGTAGTCTTTTATGTAATGGTCTTTGACACACGAAAGAAGATCACCACACGCTACAAGAAAATATTAGTAACACAAAAGATCTAATCTAGTTAACATGCAGGACTAAAGAACATAGAAAAAGGAGAGAAAAATAGAAAAACCAGAAAACCAGTAAACAGAAAAACTCGAAAATCTAAAAATCAAAATGGCAAAACTGACATAAAAGTTTACCAGACAGATGTGGCTCGACAGGGTAAATGCATTGTTCGGGACTTTGAATGTGCTTCGGAAGATCAAATGCGTCATTTAGGATGTCAGTTGTGGCTTGTCAGGCCGATTGCGTTGCTTCTGCCAGAAGATGCGTCACGACGCATCAAATGCGTCGCGATGTTTTTAAAAAATAGTTGCGTCGATCCGTACCTATACCTGCAAAACAACAGAAAACAACAAAAAAATGTACGGAAACAAGCAAAATGGAGTCGAGTTCACCAATGTAATCAGGGGATTTCTTCAGATTAGGAGTTAGCAATAAACAATGAATAATAATTGAAACCCAAAGATTTTACGAAACACAAAGGAAGTAAATAAAAGAACAATTATACCTGATTGTTGATACCTCCATGATTCCCTTTCGTAATACCTTCTTGCTTGCTGGAGAATGTTGCCCTCAGATTCATCTTTGAAGCAATCTAAAATGCCTAAGCCCTACAACAAGATTTGAAGGATTTGATATGCCTAAATGACTATGTCTGCAAACCAATGCCTATGTCTAAAATAATGCAAAAATTGAAATACTAAGATTGCCTATGACCATGAACATGTGAGAGTAAATAAATGCCTATAGTAATTACGCCAAATGTGTGTCCTCAAAAATGAGAAGAAGATGGCATTTTATAGAAAAGGTCATTTCGAATGGACGGACGAGATAAATCAATGAAATGAACAATCCAGATTTAACCTGAGAATCCCTAATTAGGGTTAGGGCAAAATCTTTAATCGAACAGTCAGGATAAAATCGGATCGATGGTGGAGAATAAATGAGACAAATTAATTAGAAAATAAAGATTTTCGAAAAATCAATAAGATAAGATTGCCTGATTTGCAAGATTTGAAAAATCAAAGAGATAAGATGTTGACTGAAGATAAGATTTAGAAAATCAAGAATCTGCCCGATTGCTTGATTTTTAGAAGATTAATTACTAATTTGAATTAAGATAATTCAAATTATGGATTTTATGAGATAATAAATAATCTTTTTCAGATTATTTATAAAAAAGGACTGACAGTTAAGATTGACATGACATTTTAAATAATTTAATTTATTTAAAATGAGAAGAATATTAATTAGCAATTAAATAATTAAATTTAATTATTTAATTTAGGAGATGAGATTAATTAATTAAATAAATTAATGAATTTATTTAATTAAGACAGTTAGTGACATATTTAATAAATAAATGTAATTCATTTATTTAATAATCAAGAATAATTAAATGCAGAAAGGGAAATTAAATAAATTAAGAAATTTATTTAATTAAGGAAAGACTTAGACAGTTAATGACGTATTTAATAAATAAATTTATTTATTTATTTAATAATCATGAAGAATAACTGACATGAGTTAATTAAATAATTATGAATTATTTAATCAATAGTCGAATGTGGACCAAGGACATAATTAAATGACATAATTATGCTAGGACGAAAGTGGTAAAAATGAAGCTTGTAGGCCTAGGTCATTTTTAGGTGTCTGCATCATCCTCATTGGCTTGATCACCATAAGGTCATTTAGCAGAAAAGTGTCTAGACTTGCCACAAGTAAAACATTTGAATGAAAATTTTCCTTTATATTTCTTTGTCAACTTCCTCACTAAAAGAGCTTCTAAAGAATTAGACAATTCTGGTTCACTGTCTAAATCTTCTTTCTTTTCTGCTTTAAAAGCAATCTCTTTAGAAGTTGAAGCAGAGCTTCCTATCCTCATTTCATAGGCTATTAATATGCCTTGTAAATTATCCAAGGTAAGTGAATCAAAACGTTTCTTTTCTTTAAGAGTAGAAACTTTAGACTAAAATTTAGGATGCAAAGTCCTAATCACCTTTTGAACAACATCAGAATTTGCAATTGTTTCACCTAGACCTCTTCTTGCATTGACAACTTCATCTATTCTTAAGAAATAATCATCAATCTTTTCATCATCCTTCATTCTCATTTCCTGAAATTGATTCTTGAGAGTAAGGATTTTGGATTGCTTGATCTTTTCATTTCCTTGATACACATTTTCAAGCTTCTCCCAAATTTCATATGCAGATTTACAATGCATGACTTTAACAAATACATATTTTGTCAAGCCACACAAGAGTGCATTTTTAGCTCTTGCATTCATTTCATATTTCCTTTTATCATCATGATCTGTAGGTATGGTATCAGGTACAATGTATTTACTACACATTAAATTCCAGACATCAAGGTATAAAGAAATCAAATACATTTCCATTCTGATTTTCCAGAACACATAATCAGAGCCATCAAATAGAGGAGCTCTTGTAATAGACAAGCCTTCTTGCACAAGCAACATATTGAATTCCAATACTAGAATCAATCCTATGTATGAAACCTAATGCAGGACCCTACACTCTGATACAAATTGTTGGAAGATGAATTACTTTGAGAGGGGGGTGAATCAGAGTAATGTACAAATTTTCAAACTTTTGACTTCAAGAGAAAATCACACAATAACCTTGAGACAACTTTATGAACCCTCTTAAAATTGCAAGGTGAATTCTAATACATCAAAGACTTTTAGCAAAATGATAGATTGATAAAAGACTTACATAACAATGTCAAAGCATGATATTGATTGCTCATATAAACTTGATTGAGCAATTCCTTTGAATGCTTTATTTCCACAATACTTCAAGTATGCTTTAAACACTTTTATAATAGAATGAAATGTTTAGTAAAGTATCAGAGCATTGCATGAATTTTAATGACAAATTCCAGCATGAAAACATTAACACTTAAGCACATGGGCTGAAACACAAATGCACATATTTCACCACATAACACATTATTTTCCTGAGTGGAAAAACCCTCTTGGGGTATAAAAAACCAGTTGAATTTAATTCCTTCTATTATTAGAGCACCAACTCAAACAGGAGCACCAACTCCATTATTACAAGAGCACCAACCCTTTATAGTTTAGGAGCACCAATTCCTTTTATAGTTTAGGAGCACCAACTCCTTTACAGTTTAGGAGCACCAACTCCTTTTATCAATTCTGAATAATATCACTGGTTCAGAGGGTTTCTTTGTTTCAATAAAACCTTTTACAAAAACTGATTGGTATACACAATACCATAAGAATTCAAAAGAAAATTAGAATCCTTAAAATATCACGTATAGTAGTATTACCTCTCAAAGATATTTTAATATTTCAAATACATATAATCAGATTGGCTTAAAAGTTGTCTCTATTTTCCTTCTCTCAGACCATACTGGTTTGAAGACCGTTGAATGTATATAAATATGCACATAAATAATGTCAAACTGATTTCCAACTATCTTTCTTATAACTGATTTTCAAATCTACAAATGCCATTAGGGTTTTCAAACAACCCTTTACAATGATAGAATTTTTTTTTAAAACAATAACAAATTTGTTTTTCCTTTCAAATCTTTCTATATCTGAGCAATGGCTAAAATCCATGCTTATCAATGTAAAGTTGTGTAAATCACTGAGACTATTGAGCTAAAAATCGAGTAATAAAAAAAATTGAAATGTAGTTAGTTACAACTGATTTTATATTTTATTTTCAAACCAAGCTTTTAAAAGAATATTGAACATATTTACCATTTTTTGAAATGTTGAATTAGAAAAGAAAGAATGAGAGAAAACTGAAAAAACATTTTGCAATATTCGTGCAGTCTTCATTTTGAAATGACAAAGATATTGTCAAGATTTACCTTAATTTATGTCGGCCAAATGTCAAAAATAAAAATTCAATAATACCTTCATTTCTAGCTACAAGAAAAACAACTACCTTGCAATTCCTTCCTTCACTTTAGCTAACTCGAACAAGAATCCATCTAAGTCTCAAAACTAACTCTGCAAATTTTGGATGGCGGCTAGGGTTTCACCTTAAAAAAAATGATAATTACAAACTCGCTTTGCCCTATTCCAAATACCAAACCTAAGTGTATAATGATGTCAAATCCAAATGCAATGATATTCCATATCAGTTGAAGTCTGTGTGCATGTTTAAAACCATCGAAAACAAAATTACCAACTCAATTGCCAAGTCATGCTATCCACATGTTTATTATTGTCCACGTGTGACATGAACACTACAATGTTATTCTCTGCCTTCGACTATCCAAAGTATCATATACTTTATGCTAAGATGAAATGAAAAATTATAGTGCCAAAGTGATAATCAAGGTTGACTACCTATAAAATCCAATACAAATAAAAGTTCATATGAACTATATAAAATATGGTAAGCCCGAGTGTAGATCAAAATACACTAAGTGATATATAATACAAACGGTATCTCATTTGAAATATGAAGAACTTGATTACTAACAATTCCACATCAAAGCCATGTGTGGCTTTATCTTACTAATAATGCCAAGGTATCAAAGCCCGATAACATTGATAACAAAATGAATGTATAGAACCTGAATTTTATAGAGTATGCCTTGAGCCAAGGTGACCTTAATAAAATATAAGCGAAGCCTTTATGAAGTTATATGAATAACCCATGAATATAAATGCAACATGATAAACTATATGTGTATCAAGGATGATACAACCATGTAAATCAAGCATGTAAAAACTGAACCAAATTACCTTAAATCCGAGCAATGAAATGCTATCACTTGTATGTGTCTCAACAAAATCAAGTAGAGATTGAAAATAATCATGCCAATGTAAGTACCAACCAAAATCATTGAACCAATCTGAGTGTCAGAACAACATGATATCACCTGATCATCAACCCCATGTATATAACCTCTACGCATGAATCCAACATGATTAGTACCGCAAAACAAAACTGAAGGTATCCAAAGCATTGTCCACAAAGTACTGAGTTAGTCCAACCAAAGTAATAAAAACTTAATAATGCAAGAGTATCCAAACTGAAATGAGATCATTATAAATACAACTGAATAGACCATTGAAGATATCATCAGGTGTAAACCAACCAACACATGCATAACCACAACCAACACAACAATGTAGACCATCTGTGTATCATGTATTACCCAAGCCAATCAATATGTACCAAAAGCTGAAATCTGAGACCATGTACATCAACTGTGTTCAATATCAATATTGCCAAAGCCTGTTTTGACATCAAGGACAAATAATCACAATAAACAACATAAAGCCAACAACACATTCTCATCCATGTCTTCATGTATCCTTTTCACACTCACTACTTCTCTCTATCTCAAAGTGTTTTTCATATATACATATATATCCATGTTCACTAATTAGTTTAGCCTAATTAGAGAAACCTTAAATCAAAATCAACTCTTTCGGCATTGTCCTCAAGAAATATTCATCTTTTCATGTAATCATTCGGCGTGGACCTAAGATAGATTCCATTATTAGTTGTCACAAAAATTCAAGTTTGAAACTTCTACACATATCCATTTCACAAACATATTGTTATGCAATTAAGCATAAGCAAGAGATACAAATAGAAAGCAAGATAACACACTGAACACTAGAGTTTACATGGAAAACCCAATGAGGGAAAAACCATAGTGAGGATTAACTGACAGTATAAAGTTGTTATAGAATAGAAAATTATAAGGCTCACTGCCCAAAAAGGACTCGTTGTCCAAATACAAAAACTCACTGCATACATGGAGGCTCACTACCTACAAAAAAAATTACAAAACAAAAGAAGGATTTATAGCCAAAATGAACTGAGAACAGTGCACCCAACAAGTGCTGATACAATTCTGGTGATGCTCAATATACTGACTTGACACACTTCATTATATTTACTCACTTTCGCACTTTCTACTACTTCATCAATCACACTTCTTACTTGCTCTCTCTTCTTCATCATGTCAAAACTTGTTCAACATTTGCATATATATACTCGATCTATCTATAAACATTAATTAGGTCAGTCTAATTAGATGCACATCACATTTACCAAAAATACTAATAGTCAACTTCAATCATCCACAAAATATTTCCTAGAAGTAATTCAATATTCCAACATGCGATATCAAGTTAGCATAGATCACACATATATCCACATAGCAAAATTAATTCATCATTCTATAGTTACCCCAAGAAGTCGGCCAGGAATAGACTTCTAGCAAAAAGAAATAAACAATCTATTGGTTGCCACAATGTAGTATGAGCACCAGCGCACATACTATTTTGAATATGTATGCTTTCAACAATCATAAACAATTTCCCAAAACTGTGAGCAATAACTGTTGAATATGGAGGAGTGCGGATAAGAATATCAGAGGGAGTAGCACAAATACCGGTTCAAATATCGAGCCAAAATACTGGATCAACCACAACCTTAAACTTGTAACCACAACATGGTGAAAACACAAAAACTATAGAGATAGTTAATCTTCTTTGTTTTTCCAACACTTAAATCAAAATCAACTCTTTCGACATTGTCCTCAAAAAATATTCATCTCTGCATGTAAGCAGTCGGTGTGGACCTAAGATAGATCACATTATCATTCGCAACACATATAAAAAAATTTCAATATTAATACATAATTAGGTCAGCTAGAGTTAAACCAAAAACCCCAAACATATATGTAAACCATCAAATGTGTAGCGGGTATGTGCAGGATCATCATGGAAAAAACAAGCCCTTAAGTGGCAAAAAATTCAAAAAAATCAGAGTTAGGCAACTTGACGTAAAAATTTGATTAAGTTATCTATATTATTTTAAAAATATGTAAGAATAGAATTTGTAGAAAATTGAATTTAGTTTCTAAACTACTAGGTTTATTTAATATATATATATATATTTGGTGAAAATTTGAAATTTCAATGGAGTAGTACTTAAATTTCAGGGAAAAAATAAGAAGTAGGTGTCTATTTGACCATCCTAACCACAATAAAATGATAATATTTTTTTATAATATTTTATATATAAGTAGAGGACTCATGTCCAGATGTGATGCATATTTTGTTGTAATTTTTTTCCAAGTAAATAATTAATTATGATTTTTTTATTATGAATTTTAAAAAATATAAAAACTCGTATGTCTAACCACCTTAACCTGGTCAAAATTTCATGAAATTCAAATTTTCTTTTTTTAATCCTATAGTATGCGAAGCATAGAATGTGACGCATGTTTTGGATTCAAAAAATGTGATACCATTTGAAAACTATAGATGTTTTCCAATCAACCTATCTATTAGGACTTTAGTCGTAATTCAAATAGAAAATAAATAATAATTATTTATTAAATTCAAAGTATAGCATAATTTACATTGGTGGAAAGCTAATAATCTCCTTTAAAACCCCTTTTTGTTTCATCAATTTTGGGTAAAAAAAAGCCATCAGCCACATACCCCACAAATACCCATCATATCACCACTTTTTGGCCCATCATGATCCTACACATACCCTAGGACAAGAAAAACTTGTTAGCATATTGAATTCTCCTTTAGACGACATCGAGCTACCTATCTTCAACACTGCATATTGATGGCATCATTCCACCAAGCAATCCAACCTATATTATGAGGTGGCCTACACTCCAAATTCTAAACCATATGAATGTGGGCCAACATGGGCTGATGATGTAGCAAAGACGTGCTTAGGAAGAACTGGGTCTTGCAGGCATGAGGCTATCTTCACTCCCATTCAATGCAAAAAGAGATGGAGAAATGATCTGACAATGTTACATCAACTAACAGCTTAACCAGAAGTGAATAGTTGTCAAAGGAGAAAAAATATTGAGCTAAGATCATGGCATGATCAATGTGCTTAAATATCTTGTCAGAACCAGCCTGGTAATTACACCAAGTGTGCCAAAAAGAATGAGAATGACAGCGACCAATATTGGGATTAAAAATCCCTAATTTATTATGCATGTAAAACCACACCTCTCATTCACCAACTACCCATTTGAATGGCATTGTACCATATTCATTATACACTATCTCAATCACATTGAAATACCCACACAAGATCCAAGTAGCAACTGGTAGTGAATCAACAATGCAACACCAAAGAAGAGATCTTTCAACAACATCATTCGAGGCATAGACATTAATAATCCCAAAATAATTATTATCAATGTTAAGAAGAATTCAGACGAGCTGATGTGTGTGGTCAGACCAATGATCAACCACACAAGCATGCCATTATGGGGAAAAAAAGGTGACTTCTCTACCATGCCTAGCCTCATGATCGGTACAAAACATATTATTGGCTGTCCAAATAGACCGGCAAGTCGACGCAAGCAAAAAATCAGTGACTTTCACTTCTTGGAGATAAAGCATTTCATTACCAGTATGTTGGAGCACAATACCACTAAGAGGGGGGGGTTGAATCAATGGTATACTAATTCTAGATGACTTTGATATAATCTTTCAAAACTTTGAAACATAACTATCATGAGAACAAGCATACTCAAAATCAAGAACTTTGGTAATCATTATTAACTCAAGACATCAACTCAAACCTTTAACAAGACTAACATGAATATCAAGGAAACTTCTATTGACATGACATAGAGGATCATATGTGAACATAATGACACTTTTTCTGAATTAAGATAGGAATTGTGACAACTAAAGTTGACAGATCAATATCAAAGATGCACCAACACAATATTATGATGCAATTTTATGATAAACATTAACTCATGAAGATAAGACATAAGAGCAAGGAATATCATTCTAAATAGTGATACATGACTAATATGTATTCATGTAGACCAAACAAACTATAGACAAAGTGTAAAATGAACACAATATTTCCTGAGTGGAAAACCCTCATGGGGTAGAAAAATAACTCATAAAATTGCCTCACTGGATGATTGATATGTCTCACTGACAATACTATCTCACTGATAGATTTCAAATTCCTCACTTGAAATACTATCTCACTAATAAATTTCAAATTCCTCACTGGCAATACTATCTCACTGATAGATTTCAAATGCCTCAAAGACAATACTATCTCACTGATAGATTTTAAATGCCTCATTGGTTATATATCAACATTTTCAATCACTATTTTAATGATACACATAGTATCACCTCTTTTTCTTTTCACATCTTCTAATCTCGCATCACTTGAGATTCAGAAGCATAAGTCCAACCAATTTTTAAACTTTTGATAATGCTTTCAAGTACAAATAGAAAATCTCATGAGATACAATTTTTTTTTACATCTATGAGAAAAATAACTCTTAACAGATTATGAAATCAACAACTACTGACATCTCTTTGTAATCAACAACCAAGATAAAAATGTAAAGTACAAAGGATCTTTCTATATCTCTAAAGTGCATGGCAATTTGCTACCTTAATGCCTTTCATGTCTCCTAAACTTCATAATATTTGAAGCTTAGAACACATAACACATTAAGACAAATTTTCTTCCTTTTATCAACAAGTAATAGTATTTTTCTATGATCTTTCAAAGCACAATGCACAACATTATCAGAGTTCAATTTTTACAGAGCAATGCAACCTAGGGTTTTGAAAGAAGCATTTCAAGCATATTAAAAAAATAACACAGTTGAGTACAAATAATTCTTTCTTTCTTCATATTTTTCCTTTACTTTATTTTTCCAATAATTTCCATGCTTGAACTAGTAGATATATAATGCAATCAACAATCTGACCAGTTTTGATATAGCCATACCTAATTCTGGCAACTGAACAAAAAAAAAAAAAAACTACTTATAGATCTTAACTATCAAATCTGCATATGTTGTTGATTCTTTCAGGCCTAAAGCCCAAAGTCGGCTGTCATAAAGCCTTGAAACCATTTTCTACCAAGACTAGCTACCATACAACCTCCTCCAAGTTTCATCAAGCCCTAAGTCAGCTGAGATAAGATTGATTTGTATTTACCAAGAAAAAATGAAATTTAGGACACAATAGATGACTTTTATCACATTGAAACATCATTGTGTTGGCCTCCCATTATAACCTTTTACCTTGCAAATTATTTTGTCGTCATCAATCATAATAGTGTATATGCCATAAGGTGCCCATGACACTTTAATATTTCCTAAGAAAAAAATGAAATGACACCTTCTAACACCAAGACCATGTGTTGGTTAAAAACTTCAAGTGCAAAAAAAGTCCAAAGTATCAATTTAGTAAAAAGATACTAAGAGAGAACCAACCACCACAAGAAAAATGATAAACACCATCATGCCAAAACTAAAGGCCAATGTATGGTCTACCTCCTTTTTAAACTGCCTTATCATCAATGAAAACATGACTAAGTTCCCTTTTCACATAATATTCCTTGAGTCTTGAAATGCAGTAAATGTCAAAGCAAATCCCATGTCATAATGTTATCGCAAATCTGAATGTATGTCAAACACACAATCTAAATGCATTATGCCAAAATAATGTCAAACTGAAACATAAGATATACCTGAGTGTGTTGAATGTAAGTATCACCATGTACCTCTTGACATCGTGTTCATGTTCCTCCTTTAAATTCAATGATAACACAAACTTTGACATCAATGAAAAACTTGCATGCCAAAAAACTCACGCTTTTTCATTGATGGAAAACCTCATAAACTACCAAATACTTCTTCCTGCTTTCTCTCCCCCTTTGACATCACATGACAAAGGGATATTGGATCATAAAGTAAGCACTCCCCCTGTGAGAAAGATCCATAACTGAACTAAAAATGTCATTGAATTGTGCACATGAACTGCCATGTTACTTGTAAAATGTCACTGTCACTGTAAACAACCCTGTCACTGATGAATACAATTCATAAAACCAGAATGTACCAAAGTGAGATGTCACTGTAATATCACAACTAGAAAACAAATGTCATCACATAATCAAATCACTGCAAAGTGTCAATTTTCTCCCCCTTTTGACAACAATGCCAAAGGAGAAATAACTGAAATGATGTAAGAGAATCAAAATTCATGTGAATATACAATCATGTATCATAGTATCACTAAATCAATGCCCAAAATTCCAACAAAGATAAGAATAAGCATGAAAAGCTCCCCCTAAAGATGAGCTTTACACGAAGCAATAGTCATCAATGTATCAACCACAAAAAAAAATTCCTTATGAAGGATAATATGCAACATGTGCCAAGTATTGATGCCAAAACTAATCTGTATCACTGTGTATCTAAAACCAATCAGGGATACTACCTGTTCATATTATATGAGAATCATGCATCCTATAATCAAATGAACAAAATCATCAATTGGATCATAATCACCAAAAATGTATCATCTTGTACCATGTCTATATTATGATCACTACCAAAGATGTCACATGTAAACTGAAAGATGTATTTCCATATCAGTGCCAAAAACTGATCAAAGCATGTCAATACCAACCATATCAAAGAATACATGTCCATATACTTGAATTCATTGTCATTCACATCACTTATATATATATATATGTGTGTGTGTGTTTGTGCATCAAATATTCAAGTATATGCCAAGGTCAAGAATATATCACAAATGCCACCATCAATGTCAATATAGAAATATACTAATCAATCATTTCAACCAAATATGTAAATTCCAATATCAATGATTTCCAATGTCAAGACCAATAGCTCTAACAAGTAGTCATGTGAAACAAAATGTCATATCATTGCCAAACTAATTTTAATAGAAATGGATTTTCTTGAAGTGTTCCTTATTCACCATTTAGTACTTTAAACACATGAACCTTATATGCAATAGATCATTAATAACTTATATACTATGAATGTAACAAGCCATTAATAGCTTACCAATGAAAGTTGATAAGACTAATTATTTATTAAATATAAGTATATATAAGCCACTAATATCTAATGCTAACAAGATACATAGGTTATCAAGTATTAATCAAATCACAGTATGTCAAAGGAATCAATCAATCCTATCTTTGTAATAAATATAAACCTCTTTGTCACTGATATATGCCACCACTACCATTTAATGGTCTGAGATTGATAACAAAACTGTGATCTACAGTTTTTTATATTCATGTGAGAAAGAACACCCTAATCTTATCCCCCTGAGACCAAGCCACTACTTAGAAAACCACCAAGATCAAAAGAGAATAAATCTGTTGTACATCAAAGAATAGGATAGGAAAGATCCACTAATCAAGAAAAATAGTTATTTCATCTCTAAGCAATTGTCAAACAAATATTTGCAAAGCACAAAGCATATCTATTAGTCCATCAATGATGAGTTCAAGATATTCACTGTCTATTCACCGATCTAATACCACTATAAGATCTTATGCATAAAATATTGATAGAGACTCTTGTTAACATGAGTGAATTTTAAGGAAATGACAAGATGTTCTCAACACATTGAATGTTTCTACCAACATATGAACTTTTCAAATATATATATCAAACCAAGGATATCAGATAGATACATTATACTCCTCCTTATTGCATACCAATCTCATGCTTTTACTTAAGTTTCTTGTGCAATATGCACAAGATTAGGTTCTTTATGTTTTTGTTCATATTTTCTTCTCCAAACCTTCCTAGGTTCTTTCTTTTGCTTGTCCAAAGTGCTTAACACTTCATTATATCTAACTGACCTTACATGATTACTCCATCAATAATGTGATTTATGCTCAACACTATTGCATTTATAACATATGATATTGCTAGAAGAATAATGATGTTTTTTTCTTGAATTTCTATAATCATATCTTCCATGCATCCAACAATTTCTTGCTAGATGACCAACTTTATTACAGCTATAGCAAACATTGTTATAACCTTGATTTGACAAGTTATAAGAATTATCATTAGTCCATTCAAAAAAAATTCTTGTATGAAATCTACAATCTCTTGATCTATGACCATATTTATAACACGAATAACAATAACCATGAAATTGAGAGGATTTATACCTTATTGAATGATTATGCCTGATAGGTGGAGGCCATAAGAATTTATTTATTCTTCTTCTGACATTAGGAAATTTCTCTTATGATTTCTTACTGTCTTCACTTTTTGGAGCATGTTGTCCTTGACTATTAATTTTTTTACCATCTTGAGTAGATTCACTAGTTGATGCTTCTTTCTTTTCATTTGATCTTCTAAAGTAATCATATAGATCTATTTTCTGCTTAGGGTTTTTTTTGAACTTTGAGCTCTATCCTATTTCATAACCTAAACCAAAGCAGTCTTTGTGACTCTTTTAACTTCTCAACATGTTATCTAGTACATCAGTACCTTTCTCAAACTTTTGAATCTTGAAGCTTTCAAGATCTTTTCTCAAGGAACTATTTCACCTTCAAGCTTTTGGCACTCACTTGTTTTAATTTCCAAATCTGATTTAGTAAAATCAACTACCCTTTTAACTTCTTCTATTTCAATTTTTAGACTTATAATCAATTTGTCAAATTCATCAACTTGAATCTTTAAGTTAACAATCTGATTTCGTGCCTCATCAACCTCTAAAGATTTTTTTGCAAAATTTGAAAATACCTTTCCTTTGGAATCTTTTTCTTGTTGAAGTTGACCTTCTAGTCTCTGATTTTCTTTTCTAAGTTGCTTGATTATTTTTAGAGCACACAATAGTTCACCTCCTATATCAACCTCACACTCCTGTTCATAGTCATCTTCACCTACAAAGAAATCTTCTTCTTTGTCACACTGTTGTTCAAGCTCACTCAGAGTATGAACTTCTTCAACATTCTCAACTACAGGACTGACTTCATTATCACTTTTAGTGTCGACTAGCAAGCACTTTTCTTGAGACAACACTTCACTAGACTTGACACTAGTGTTTTTCTTTTGTCCTTTATATCTTTTGCACTTAGCCATGACAAGTACTCCACTACCAAGAATCCCCTAGTTTGACTCTAGACAAGGGTTTGGCTCTGATACCACTTGTTCAAGTACAATATCACTGAGAGAGGGGTTGAATCAATGGTATACTAATTCTAGATGACTCTAATATAATCTTTCAAAACTTTGAAACATAACTATCATGAGAACAAACATACTCAAAATCAAGAACTTTGGTAATCATTATTAACTCAAGACATCAACTCAAACCTTCAACAAGACTAACATGAATATCAAGGAAAATTCTATTAACATGAGATACAACATCATATATGAACATCATGACACTTTTGCTGAATTAAGATAGGCATTATGACAACTAAAGTTGATAGATCAATATTAAAGATGCACCAACATAGTATTATGAAGCAATTTTATGATAAACATTAACTCATGAGCATAAGGCATAAGAGCAAGGAATATCATTCTAAATAGTGATACAAGACTAATATGTATTCATGTAGATGGGTATGTGCAGGATCATGATGGGCCAAAAAGTGGCGATATGATGGGTGTGTGTAGAGTATGTGGCTAATGACCTTTTTTTTACGCAAAATTGATGAAACGAAAAAGGGTTTTTAAAGGAGATTCTCATATTTCCACCAATATAAATTATACTTTACTTTGAATTTAATAAATAATTATTATTCATTTTCCATTTGAATTACGACTAAAGTCCTAATTGATAGGCTAATTGAAAAACATCTATAGCTTTCAAACCATATCACATTTTTCAAATCCAAAAAATGCATCACATTCTATGCTTCATATACTATAGGATTAAAATAAAAAAAAATTGAATTTCATGAAGTTTTGACCAAGTTAAGCTGCCCAAATATACAA
The DNA here is from genome assembly GCA_007258455.2 of Sequoia sempervirens. Lineage (NCBI taxonomy): Eukaryota > Viridiplantae > Streptophyta > Pinopsida > Cupressales > Cupressaceae > Sequoia > Sequoia sempervirens. The sequence continues at coordinate 52,038,338 of VDFB02026320.1, read as the reverse complement.
GTTTTTATATTTTTTTAAATTTGTAATAAAAAATTCATAATTAATTATTTACTTGGAAAAAAATTACAAAAAAATATGCATCACATTTGTAAATGAGTCCTCTATTTATATCTAAAATCTTATAAAAAAAATATTATCATTTTATTGTGGTTAGGGTGGTCAGATAGAAACTTCTTATTTTTATCCTGAAATTTAAGTACTACTACATTGAAATTTCAAATTTTCACCAAATAGATTTAAAAAAAAAAACCTAGTAGTTTAGAAACTACATTCAATTTGCTACAAATTCTATTCTTACATATTTTTAAAATAATATAGATAACTTATTCAATTTTTTATGTCAAGTTGCCTAACTCTGATTTTTCTAAATTTTTTTGCCACTTGAGGGCCTATTTTTTCCATGATGATCCTACACATACCTAGAAAAAAAAAAAAACTATAGACAAAGTGTAAAAAAAACACAATATTTCCTAAGTGGAAAACCCTCATGGGGTAGAAAAGCCACTCGTAAAATTGCCTCACTGGCTTTATCTAAAATTTTTATGTTTACAATGCCTCATTGGTTGATTGATATGTCTCATTGACAATATTATCTCACTGATAGATTTCAAATGCCTCACTAGAAATACTATCTCACTAATATATTTCAAATGCCTCATTGGAAATACTATCTCATTGATAGATTTCAAATGCTTCACTAGCAATACTATCTCATTGATAGATTTCAAATGCGTCACTAGTTATATATCAACATTTTCAATCACTATTTTAATGATACACAAAGTATCACCTCTGTTTCTTTTCACAACATCTTCTGATCTTGCATCACTTGAGATTCAAAAGCATAATTCCAACCAATTTTTCAATGCACTACAAGTGCTCTCAAACTTTTGATAATGCTTTCAAGTACAGATAGAAAATATCATGAGATACAATGTTTTTCTTTTTGCATCACTAAGAAAAATAACTCTTAACAGAGTATGAAATCAATGACTACTAACATCCCTTTGTAATCAACAACCAAGATAAAAATGTAAAGTAAATAGGATCTCTCTATTTCTCTAAAGCGCATGGCAGTTTGTTGCCTTAGTGCCTTTCATGTCTCCTAAACTTCATAATATTTGAAGCTTAGAACACACAAAACACAATACTTTTATCAGCAAGTAACAGTATTTTTCTATTCAATCTTTCAAAGCACAATGTAAAACATTATCAAAGTTCCATTTTAATAGAGAAATGTAACATAGGGTTTCGAAAGAAGTCGTTCAAGCATACTAAAGAAAAAAACATTTGAGCACAGATAATTCTTTCTTCAGATTTTTCCTTTACTTCATTTTTCTAACAATTTCCAATCTTGAACCAACAAATAAATAATGCAATCAACAATCTAACCAGTTTTGATATAGCCATACCTGATTCTTGCATCTAAAAAAAAAAACTACTTATAGATCATAACTTTCAAATATGCATATGATGCTAATACTTTCAGGCCTAAGGCCCAAAGTCGGTTGTCATAAAGCCCCGAAACCATTTTTTTCTAAGACCAGTCGCAATACAACCTCCTCCAAGTTTCATCGAGCCCTAAGTTGGCTGAGATAAGAGTGTTTTGTATTTACCAAGACAAAATAACATTTAGGACACAATGGTATCTGCAGGATCATGATGGGCCAAAAAATGGTGATATAATGGGTATGTGTAGGGTATGTGGCTGACAACTTTTTTTTAGCCCAAAATCGATGAAACAAAAAGGGTTTTTAAAGGAGATTCTCAGCTTTCCACCAATATAGATTATGCTTTACTTTGAATTTAATAAATAATTATTATTCATTTTCTATTTGAATTACGACTAAAGTCCTGATTAATAGGTTGATTGAAAAAAATCTATAGCTTTCAAATGGTATCACATTTTTTGAATTCAAAATATGTGTCACATTCTATGCTTCGCATACTATAGGATTTAAAAAAAATGAATTTCATGATTTTTTGACAAAGTTAAGGTGGTCAGACATACGAGTTTCTATATTTTTTAAAAGTTCTAATAAAGAATTCATAATTAATTATTTACTTGGAAAAAAATTACAAAAAAATATGCATCACATTGGGAAATGATGAGTCCTCTACTTATATCTAAAATCTTATTAAAAATATTATCATTTTATTATGGTTAGGGTGGTTAGAGAGACACCTACTTATTTTTTCCCTGAAATTTAAGTACTACTACATTGAAATTTCAAATTTTCACCAAATAGATTTAAAATAAATAAATAAACCTAGTAGTTTAGAAACTACATTCAATTCACTATAGATTCTATTCTTACATATTTTTGAAATAATATAGATAACTTATTCAATTTTTTATGTCAAGTTTCCTAACTTTGACTTTTCTAAATTTTTCATCACTTAAGGGCCTATTTTTCTATGATGATCCTGCACATACCCACAATCGATGAATTTTATCACATTGAAACATCATTGTGTTGGCCTCCCATTATAACCTTTTACGTTGCAAATTATTGTGTCAACATCAATCATAGTAGTGTATATGCCATAAGGTTCCCATGACACTTTAATATTTACTAAGACAAAAATGCAATGATATCTTCGAACACCAAGACCATGCGTTGGTTGAAAAATTCAAGTGCAAAACAAGTCCAAAGTATTGGTCTAGTAAAAATATACTAAGAGAGAACCAACCACCACAAGAAAAATGATAAACACCATCACACCAAAATTGAAGGCCAATGTATGGTCTAACTCCTTTTTAATTTTCCTTATCATCAATGAAAACATGACTAAGTTCCCTTTTCACATAATATTCCTTGAGTCTTCAAATGCAAAAAATGTCAAAGAAAATCACATGACATAATGTTATCACAAATCTGAATGTATAGCAAACACACAACCCTAATATATTATGCCAAAACAATGTCAAAATGAAACATAAGATATACCTGAGTGTGTTGAATGTAAGTATCACCCTGTACCTCTTGACATCACGTTCATGTTCCTCCTTTAAATTCAATGATAACACAAACTTTCACATCAATGAAAAACTTGCATGCCAACATAGTATACTTCTGGAGAGTATCCCTAACAGAATAATTCCTAGAGAGGTCTATCAGACCTCAAACATTCTATAAGAGTAAATTCATGAGTGAAACTCCTCCATACCATTCGAGTCTAGCTCCTCAACCAACATAGAGAAGATATTTTGCAAAAATTTTGGTGGAAATGAACCAATTTGAATATTTGGAGAAGAAAAACTCCATTTCTCCTACAAATATTATCCTTCTTCCAGAGGCAGAGAAGGGCTACGAGGCCACCTTTGAGCTCCCAACATAGGAGGAGATTATGTCAGATATGCTATCATGATACAGTAGGATGAGGCATAGCCTTAGGCCTTGGCCATGCCGAAGTATTGACAAACCTAACTTGGGCCTCTTTCCCCTTCCCTAAAGGGTTTGAAGCTTCTTTAGCTAGCTCAGGGACTTTGGAAACCATCCCAGAGCCATTGGACTTATTTTTATGGTTCGTAACTATTCTCCATTTCTCCCCTGATTTGGCAGTAGAACTATCCACCTAACAGGGCTTTTAAAAATTCCTGCAACGAAAAAGGAGTACGAGGAACTACCAAAGGGTAGTCCTTAATCTTGTGGTTTGCAGACAGTTGACACCTATAACATGTGTTCAATAGATTGAAATAAGTGGCTTTTTGGGTATGCTAGAGAGCTCCAATTTAAATATCAATGGACTCAATCAAATCCTATTAAAGGTCCACTTCAACACATACCCATTTTTGGGTTGAGTCTAAAAGAACCTATCTAGTTCAATACAAATGACCTTCCCCAAAGAGGACACAATATGTTGCAAAAAAGGCACACAAGGCAAAGGAAAACCTAAAAATTCAATCCAAACTAAGACCCTCAACTTGGTATCATCTAAGACAGCAAAGTCCCAGATTCATGACTGGAATACCTACAAAGATGACCGTACATACAAGGGACCATGATTTAGGATTTCCTAAACATGATTGACCTCCACAAAGTGGAAAATAAAAAAACCCTTGGTTAAATTTTGGATCATATCAAGGTAGACCCCATGAGAGACCTAGTCCTTGTGGACCCATTCTTTAAGCACACTTTCAGGGGGAGTCCTCCCTACAAAATAACCAACAAGAGTATGTTGCTCAAGCCATTGACATGCAGAACCAAAATATGGCAAGGGTAAAACCACATCAGCTGGGGAGTCAAAATACTTACCTCATGAAACACTTTCGAAACAAATTTTCATGGTCACTTGTTTAGAGGGGGGTCATTGAGCAAAGCCATCGAACCACCAACATCAACAAGAACTTTTGGGTTAGAATTAGTTGAAGGAATAATAAAACCAATAAGTCCATAGTAAATATAGACATACACACAGTAAATGGTAAAATCTTGTGCCTAAGGTGCAGTATGATGCAAGAGGGTCCAAGGATGACCGCAGACACAAGAAACCCTAGTAGAGCTCATTGACCGTTGCATCGCTCTACTCACAACCTTTTAGTGGCATTTTTGGAAAAATCAGAAAAAACAAACTTGGGCGTTGGGCTTGTGGGAATTAAAAAATGGAATTAAAAAATAATTTATTTATTTTTCCTTTGTGGAAACAACCCATTATGATGATGAGGTCGTGGTTTTTCTTATTGGAGGAAAAAATTCAGATTTTTAGTTTTTGGAGAGGGTTTTTGTGGCATGTTTTTGACATTCATTTGGGGCTACAAGTTTTGGAGAAAGGGAGAGCCTAGTTTGGAATTATCTAAAGGGCTTTGGAAGACCTTTTTTGCAAGTTGAGATGATGATGGTAGCCATTAAATATTGAAGGTTTGTTGTTGAAGGTGGAAAGGGTTTTAGGTGAATGATTGCAAGAGAAAAGTGCAGATTTTAAGGTGCTCATGGAGCACATTGGTTGCTTTTTGTTGTATTTCATTTTGTGTTTTATTCCAAATTATGTAAGGGGATTATGTTGCTTCCCATCAGTTATTTGATTACTAAAAATGGTTGTATAACCATATTTTCATAATGAGGAGATGTTTTTTTGCAAACTTCAATTAATGTCATCAAAATTTGTTGTTGATTTGTATGCATTTTTGAGGTTTTTTGAATGTTTGTTTTTAGAAAATGGGTTTGTTGAGAACACCTCTTACACCAATGGTATCTGAGTGAGAGTTCCTGAGTGTGCAAGAAGAAGCACTGATTGGAGGTAGTTTGTACCAAGACCTAGGGGTTGAATGTGTGTGGTGTGTAGACAAATCACTGAGCGTGAGGCAGTCTATACTTGAGATTAAATTTTGACAGTGTGTTGCAAGTTTTTGATGAAATGACAAATAAGAAAGGAAAATAAAATGTTATAGTTGTGTATGTAGGTGAAGAGCAAGGAGAAAATATTACAAAAGTATGCTTAGAGGATAACGTGAAGGAAGATGGTGATATTGTAGTAGAGGATGAGAAACAAAAAAAATTGTAGAAATAAAAGATGAAAATATTGTTGTAGTAGTAGATGAGTGTCCTTTAGAGGACTTGAAAGTATTGAAAAATGAAAGTGCAGGTGGGAGTGAAGGTAAAGAAGATATGGCAGCAAACAGTGGTGAGAAAGATTTTGTAGAGAAAGAGGTAATGCATCATATTTTTCATTTTTATGATGAAAATGAGAGTGTGTTTTGTGTCGATGAGAGAGTTACAGTAGAGGATAAAATTGATTCATGTTTTATTAAATTTGAGACAAATGATGATTTGCATATTTTGGATAAGTTGGTTCAAACAAAGTTTGATAGTGGTGTTTGGTATGCAGAAGATTTGTTTGATGTTGTAAAGTTTAGTGCAGATGCATCTTGGTGGAGGTGGTCAAAATATGGTAGGTTGAATCCCACAATATTGGAAGAAAGTGTGAGTTGCATTTTGTGGAGGTAGTTGGTTTATCTTGTGTAGTTGATTCCATATTCAAAATGTTGTGTAGAGAAGAATTATTAAAGGAGAAGGATACTTGTTTTTCCTAGGTGTGGAAGAGGAGAAAGAAGAACTCATTAGTGGTATCAAATTCAATAATGAAATTTGTTGAAGGTTTTTTACAACATTAAAGGATGGTCCTACCACCTAACTCCATTTTGTGAGACCAAGCTCACATAATTTTTCTATTTTGGGTGTCTGATGCAAAAGCATCCTAGGTGAAAAAGAAATCAACATCAACCAAAATATTTTCAAATTTTAAATTTGCATTTGCATTTCATGTTAGGAAGCTAGTTTAATATTATGAGGATAATTTTAATAATTTGAGAACAATTCTATTTAATTAAATAAAAATATTTTTTTGTTATGCAATTAGCAAGTGGAGATAGTGGAGGTGTATTGAATTTTTTGGAAATATAAAAAAAAACAAACTTGGGCATTGGGTTTGTGGGAGCTACAAAATGGAATTGAAAAAAATTTATTGATTTTTCCTTTGTGAAAATAACCCATTATGAGGATGTGGTCATGGATTTTCTTATTGGAGGGAAAAATTCAGACTTTTTGATTTTTGGAGAGGGTTTTTGTTGCATGTTTTTGACATTCATTTGGGGTTGCAATTTTTGGAGAAAGGGACAACTTGGTGTGGAATTATCTAATGGGGTTTGGAAGAACTTTGTTGCAGGTTGAGAGGATGATAGAAGCCATTAAATATTGAAGGCTCCATTGTTGAAGGTGGAAGGGTTTTAGGGGAATGATTGTAGGAGAAAGGTATAGATTTTGAGGTGCTCATGGAGCACATTGGTTGCTTTTTGTTGTAGTTCTTTTTGTGTTTTATTTAATATTATGTAAGGGGCATATGTTGCTGCTCATCAATCATTTGATGACTGAAAATAATTGTTTAATCATATTTTCATAATGAGAAGATGTTTTGTTGCAAACTTCAATTAATGTCATGAAACTTTGTTGCTGATTTGTATGCATTGATGAGGTTGTTTGAATGTTTTTTTTTCTTCAGAAAAGAGGGTTGTTAAGAACCCCTCTTACATAAAATTATAGCAATAGACTAGAAATATTATGGCGATAGGCCAAATAAGGTGGTGGAGACCAAATGGAACTTTGGTAAAGAAAATCAATGGGTAGAAACTTTTATTAAAAAAAGTTTGTGGCTAGGTTGAAAACATCTACCTTTCCTATTATTAGAACTGTAAAATTTTGAAATTTTTACAGTCTATTGTATTCAAGAGTTTCAGCATTGAGTCTTCATCATAAGAATAAAATTCCCTCTTTGTATTGTCTTGCTTATTTTCTGTCATGTGACCCGTCTGAATCCATCTAGTTCTTCATATTTCATTGAAAGCCCAAATCGGCAAGACATAGTAAAAGTCTCCCCAACCTGATTTTTCACTAATGTATGTTTGTTGCAGACTATCGGCAGGACAATTTTCTTATTTCGGTGACAAAAGGAGTCATTTCGGCAAAGGGAATCATTGTCAGAGTGAATTCATAGTGAATACATTGTGTTTCGCTAACCGGTGCATGCGGGACTATATCAGTCAAGCTAAAGGTGTTCGGGAGAATGTCTTGGAGAAGTATTTTTTCTTTCCAACAAGTATCTATAAAAAATATATCAGCATATGTTGGCACATCGATGTAATGTCAGGGCGAATACAATATGTCATACCGACTAATGCACAAAGGGGTTGTTTCAGCCAGAATGATTGGTATCGGCATGAACTCATAACAAAATCATTTTGTCTTACTGACTGACTTGCAAAAAAATGTCTCGGTAAGACTTATGTGCATCAAGGAAGGTCTTAGCGAAGTGGCTATTGTTTGGCTGAACCAAGTTCAAGGGTATTCAAAAGCTATCAGTGAGAAGTTATAGAGTCTTGTCGAGTTAAAACTTATGCCGATAGAAATGTGCATCGCCAGGAAAAGAAGTTTTCAGTATGAGCTTCACCGAGGTTTAAAAGATATACAGACAATACTTCGGGGTGAGTCTTGCCAAATGGAGTAATCTGGAGGAGTGATTTTAGTAAGACATTTGGTATCGATATGAGTCTTTCTGAGTTCTTAGAGTCTTTCCAATGGAATTTATTTCATCGGTAGGATTATTTTCATCGACGAAAGGGTGATCTTGTCATAGCGACTAGAGAATACATTGAAGAGTATGTACCGGTAAGACACAAAGATATCTATGAGACATCTCCCTGACTTGGAATTGTCATAGTGACATGAAAAACATAAGCAGTAGTCATCAAGTTGATTCCAGGTGTCGGTAAGACCATAGCGTGTCTTGGCGAAAGGTTAAGTAAACTTTGAAAAGGGACTTCGCCCCAGATTTGAAATTTTCTCATCGATAGGACATTTGATGCAATAGTGCCAGTTTCAAAGGAGGCTTCATTCGTGCTTCATTAATGGCACGATGGGATAAAATAGTAATGTTTTAATCAATTCCTCACTTCTAAATTGATTGCTGGTGAATTGGCATGCTGAACAGAGAATTAGGACATTTGTCAGTCTGAGGAGCTCGAGCAGAATATTATGAGTAATTGCTTCTTTATTTTTCATATTTTGATTATGTAAGCTTGAAAATGGAGTCTTCTGGTTCCAGAAAGGGTAAGGGTAGAAATCTTGGTGAGAGTAGCCAGTCGAAGGGAAAGAAACAAAAGAATGATACAGAGCATGAAGGCATTGAAAGGAGGTTGAACCAAGAACTTATTGATCAACTACCTGGCTTGGGGCCTAAAGCTAGAAGGTCCGCACAACTTAGGGTAGAAGTTGATAAGCTGGATGATAAATGCAAGTTGATAGGTGATGTCTGGACTTTTGTAAGAGGGTATGAGCTTTTCAATTTCCACTACCATAGGAGAAACTGTTTTGAGCCAGTCTGTAATCCATGGAAGTTGAATGTAGGGAAATTGATGTGCCCTAATGTATTCATAAATGCAGAATTGGTAAAATTGCTTGCTGATCATTATGGTCCAAAACATAAGGCTATATGTGATCCTTCTGGAAAACCACAAATATATGTGTCACAAGAACCAATAGGTGAGGTTTTCAAATTGGAAGGGTTTTGCAATGAGGAAATCAATTATGAGGAGTTGCAGAAGGAATTTTCAAGAATGGATACAATTTACAAGGGTTGGAGGTTACCAATTCATAGGGTCAAACAGGGTAACAAGCCAGAACTTCTGGAGGATAGTGAAGGGCCTCCCTATCATGTAGATTTCTTTGAACCTTATATGAAGTAAACATATTTTTCAGTGTGTTAGGTGTTGGTAATGGATGCCCCGTAATTCATGTTAATGGTGCCAATGATTATCACAATAGATATCCAATATCATAACTCTAGGCCATTTGATTATGCTTCATATATTTTTAAGGAGCTTGATTCGGGATTGATGGCTATAAAGGGTAGAGCTTCTATTGTTCATCTCAAAAACTATTCATTGTTGATGCACTTAATGCTATATTTTGGACAGGAGTTAGGGGTATGGCCTCCAGAAATGAGAGTTTCTCAAATTGGTAAGGAGGGTGAAGCATTGCCTGTTCAGTTGTGGACTGCTATTTGGGACAGTAGGTTTGCTAGTTCTAGTTTCATTCATTTTGAAGAGAATTTTGTAAAGACATTGTATAAATTGTATCATTATCCTTGTAACTATTCATTGACTGATGAGATCAAAAGATTCCTTTGGCCGAAAGACTTCAATGAGCCAATTGATCATAACTAGGGAGACTGGTATTGTTTGGAGGGAGCTAATGTAATCAGAGTATATGGGTTTGAAAATGCTCCTCTCATTCTACCAAGGACAGTTCCAAACAGGGTTGCATATTTGGAAATTGTCAAACAAATGGATTACTGTAGTGTGATGCATTTCAGTTCTTTTGGGAAGCAGGCTTTTATGCCTAGTACTTTTTGTTTTGGTGATTTCACTATGTTGGCTAAAGAGGGATATAATTCAATCCTTGATAGATTGTTGCATTATAATATGAAAAGAGGACCAACCAGGAAAAACTTTGACCCTAAAGGATATATCAATTTAGCCAAAGAAAGGATTAACTTTGGAGGGTATCAACATGCACCCTATCCTTTTGATGATATGATCAGGAATCTGGATGAAGTTGAAGCAGAAATGGTAGTTGAAAGATATAACCAGGGGCTACAGGATATTGAGCTATTGTCTTCTGGAGATGAGGAGACACCAAGAGCTAATGTGCCACAGGGTAAAATAGGAAAGGTATCCAGGATGAGGACTCAGCAGTATGTCTGCTCAGTTAGAGAACAAAGTATTGAAAGTGGTGATGTTGATGCTAGGCACATGGAATACAGATCATTTGTCTCTGATGATGAGTTTATACATTCCCCAGAGTTCAAGGCATTCTTGTACAAGCAGAAGGGGAAGGAAATAAGAGAAAATGTTGATGATGTTACTTCTGGAAATTAGGAACAATTGCTAGCTCAATTGAGAAGATGTGTGGTTGATGAAATGAAAAATATGACTCCTGAAGTGGGGAGGAAAATGTTGGAGAGTGTTGGTGTCATGATCTTTCCTAGCCTTGATTTGAACTCTGCATTGGTCTTTGATAGTTTCTTGAAGGGTAGTAATGCTACACATAAGATTGACAAGGAAAAGTTGACAAAAGTATACGCAGGATCCAAGTATAATACTGATGAGGGATCATTGATGATATGGGCTTTGTACCCACCCCACAAGAAATTAGTGGTAATTGATACAGAGAAGGAATTTGGCCATGTCATGACTCTAAAAGTTGGAGAAGCTGATCCTGTAGCTACTGTAGATATTGGGGTAAATATTGCAAAGTTGAATAAAGCACAAATTCAGCTATTGATAAAAGAAAGAGAAATGTACAAAGCAAATAATGAAAATTTGTTGAGAGAAAATGATAGACTCAAAGACTTGGTTGGTGTTTCAATGGGGACAACCAAAATGATCACTCATGGAGAAAGCTCTCAAGTGAAAGACCATTGGGTAGGATCAAGTGCTTATTCTCACGGAAAGCATGATGCAATTGCTGCAATTGTCAAGAAGAGGTAGGATCATTTGACATCCTGGTTGAATAAATTGTGGGGAAAATACTCTCATACTCTTGCTGCATTGAAGGAGCACACAAGGATGGATGGACGAATCATGGAGAAGTTTCATGAGTTGGCTCAAAGCGATGAGGCTAGCAGTTCTGCACTTGAAGCTACAAATCATATTATTAATCGCCATCAAAACTTCTATGATGAATTGCAAGGGGATGAACAGGGGTTGTTAGAAGCTGCTAAAAAGACTATGATCACATTTTCTAATGACAATGGGGATTTGAAAGAAGCCACCAAGTGGAAAAATGAATGTGAATAAATGATGAATGAAATCATGAAGACAACTTCTGCAGAGGATACAACATTGGAAGAAGTGGGCGAGAAAAATGAGGAAATGGTCAAGATGGAAATCACGATCTGGAATGTTGTTGGAGATGAGGACACATATGAGCACCGGGATTATTTGGACCACCTCGCTAAGACTCACTTATGGCTAAATAGAGCCTAATTATTCTCTATCTTTTGTTTTGTAATTGATATTTCCTATTTCTGAAAGGTTGCATCCTTTCATATTCTCAATGTATAAATGTCCATTTTGAAAACATTGTGCAGGGACAGGTAGAATAGGATAGAGAATTGAAAATACGGTGCAACACCAAGTTTCACAGGGCTGAGACTCTAATGTATGTTTTGAAGCCATGGAGATATTAAAGAAAATCATCTGATTTGTTGGCATATTCTGTTGTCAATTGTTGTGTTGTGCCAATTGAAAGAATTATTTAAGTTGTCTCTAAGATTGATATTGCCTGATTATCTAAATTAACATAACATGTTTATGTTTGGTTTACCAGTACGTATTTGCCGTATCTGTGTGATTGGTTGATAGGTTCTTTCAAGGAAGGATTAAACCCTTTTAATTAATCACAGTAATCAGGGAATTTCATTTAGATCAGTAAGAAGAACTTAATAATCACAATCTTGCATGTTTATACTGGTTATAAACAAGATATGCCAAACAATTTGAATGTCCTCTAGAAAGAAGTCACTCATTTAAGATTTCATTTGACTCTGTATACTATATAAGGCACTGGTCTTGCTGTTTCCATCATTTTGTTTCATTCATACTTTTTTTACATCTATTAATTGAGCATATTAGGGTTTAGTTTTGAATACTGGTATACAGTATATACCAATTTTTTTTTATTTTGTCCATTCCAATCTGCCATCATGGACAAATCATGGCATGAAGAGAAGATCAATAGTCAAGTCTACTTCATTTGTTATAGGTACACCCACCTAGGTCTAGCAGCACCTGGAGAGTAGAAGGTTTAATTGTTCCAAACCTTGTTCTGTTACCCTAAAACGTTGTGAGAGCTCGGCAACCTTTCGTGGTTCAAACCTGCATTTTTGAGAGCTAACAAATTGGTGAATCTATTGGGGATAACAAAGAATCTGTGCCTTAATCATAGAGTCAGAAGTCCTATATACAGACTCTGCTGGGAATACCAAGTAACAATCCTTTTCTCAATTTCAAGAAAGTGAGTGGTGACTCTGATTAAACATTGCAATATGAATGGAAGAAGATCTCAATTTAGGGGAGGTCATTCTGGAGCTCCTCCTGGAAATAGTAGGTGGACACATAAAGATGATAAGGCTGACAAGGGTAAACGGAAAAGTGAGGACATGTACTTGACAAACAAAGACAAATCATCAATGCCTTATGGTGAGAATTGTTTTGACACATGGAAAGATAGTTCAACTGAAGAGCCTTGTACCCTGGAAGATCAGAAAAATCCTTTTTACAACCATCAGAAACATGTTGAATTTGAAGCTAGAAAACAGGCCGAGTTTGAAGCTGGACTCAAAGCTGAACGACTCAGAATTCAATATGAATATGACCAAAACATGCAAGGTAATCAGAATGGACCTACTAATCAGGAAATTCATCAAGAAGATTATGAATCTTTAACTTATGAAGAAGTTAAAGCACATTTTGAATCTCAGAAAAAGGAGAGGGAAGAGCAGGAAAAGGCCCAAATGATACAAGCAATGAGAGAATTCAAACTGTAGAAAGCTCAGAATATGAATCACACAACTGGTGGCTCCTCAAAGTATGTTCCACCCCATAAATAGGGTAATCATGGTGTAAGGTATTCTAATCCATTTGGGGTTCCTCACCATCAAGTTGGGAATCAATATAGACAGCCAAACCATCTGTCTCATATTCCCACACAACATACAAATAATTATCCACCTCCTGGTCAGTGTCATGTGCCACAGCAAAATATGCAGTACAATAACCCTATGTACCAATATCAGCACCCACCTAATCCTCCTCCTTATCAGTATACCACTATGATTAGACAATTTGATTTGGTAGGGTTTCAGTTGTACCCTTATCCTATGGATGGTTCTTAGAGAAATTTGGTGCCTAAATTCACAGGCAGTAATGCAATCACTGCCGAGGATCATTTAAGAAGTTTCAATGCTTTCATTCAGGATTTGGATGTACCTTATGAAGATTTGCATATGAGATTATTCATGATGTCCCTTATTGAAGAATCTAGGGACTGGTTCAATATTTTAGCAACAACCTCTATTTATTCTCTCTAAATATTTCAAGATCAATTCCTTGAACAATTTGGGAATCTGAGTGCACCAGACGCTGCTCTCCATGAACTAATGTGAATTCAGAAAGGTCAGAATGATTCAATCTTTGATTTTAATAGAAGATTCAATAAACTACAAAATAGAATACCTCCTAGATCAAAGTTAATAGGTTCCCAAGGGACTTAGCTGAAGCACAAAAAATAGCATTAACAATTGAGAATAACAGAAAGGCTATTGGGATAATGAATAAGAGAGACAACCCTAGAGCTCCTCAACAAAACAATAATTATCAAAATAAGTAGGAGAACACATACAGGAATGAAAGGCCAAGGCCGAGGTTACATGACATGCCCTACAACACAAACTGGAAGGATGGGAAACCTATAACAGACAGGCCTAGAAGAAAAGAAACTCCTGATCCATTGAGAAAGAAGGGAACATATATGGTGAATAACAATTATTTTTGTGAGGCTTGTGATAAGCCACATTCCCTTGAGTATTGTGTTGTAGCCCAGAGAATGCAAGAATAAGGAGTGTTAATGGGAGATGGTGGAGAAGATCATGCGATCTACTTAACTTCAAATGCTTCTCACCATGTTGAGGAGAGGTACTCATCTTCGGAGGAGGGAGGTTATGAGTATGATGTTGCAGAACAAAGGTACAATGTCCATATGGTTGAGTAGCATGTTTTTTCTGACTTTGAGGATGATTACGTAGAATCACAATCTACTGAGGTGCTTGCTCACAGTAATGTGAGGAGACTTACTGAGGAAGAGATAGAAAGATTGACTATTGCTGTAGTAGAAGAAGCAAAGAATA
>VDFB02026320.1:51966382-52023775 GCA_007258455.2 Sequoia sempervirens | reverse complement strand
AAGATCAAAAGAGAATAAATCTATTGTACATCAAAGAATAGGGTAGGAAAGATCCACTAAATCAAGAAAAATAGTTATTTGATCTCTAAGAAATTTCCAAACAAACATTTGCAAAGCACAGAGCATATCTACTATTCCACCAATGACGAGTTCAAGATATTCACTGTCTATTCACCAATCTAATACCACTGTAAGATCTTATCCATAAAATATTGATAGAGACTCTTGTTAACATGAGTGAATTTTAAGGAAATGACAAGATTTTCTCAACACATTGAATGTTTCTACCAACATATGAACTTTTCAAATATATATATCAAACTAAGGATATCAAATAGATACATTATACTCCTCCTTATTGCATACCAATCTCATGATTTTACTTATGTTTCTTGTGCAATATGCACAAGATTAGGTTCTTTCTATTTTTGTTCAGATTTTCTTCTCCAAACCTTCCTAGGTTCTTTCTTTTGCTTGTCCAAAGTGCTTACCACTTCGTTATATCTAACTGACCCTACATGATTACTCCATCAATAATGTGATTTATGTTCAACACTATTGCATTTATAACATATGATATTGCTAGAAGAATAATGATGCTTTTTTCTTGAATTTCTATAATCATATCTTCCATGCATCCAACAATTTCTTGCTAGATGACCAACTTTATTATAGTTATAGCAAACATTGTTATAACCTTGATTTGACAAGCTATAAGAATTATCGTTAGTCCATTCAAAAACATTTTTGGTATGAAATCTGCAATCTCTTGATCTATGACCATATTTATAACATGAATAACAATAACCATGAATTTGAGAGGATTTATACCTTATTGAATGATTCTTCCTGATAGGTGGAGGCCATAAGAATTTATTTATTCTTCTTCTGACATAAGGAAATTTCTCTTATGATTTCTTATTGTCTTCACTTTTTGGAGCATATTGTCCTTGACTATTATTCTTTTCACCATGTTGAGTAGATTCACTAGTTGATGCTTCTTTCTTTTCATTTGATCTTCTAAAGTAATCATATAGATCTATTTTCTGCTTAGGGGTTTTTTTGAACTTTGAGCTCTGTCCTATTTCATAACCTAAACCAAAGTAGTCCTTTTGACTTTTTTGACTTCTCAACATGTTATCTAGTGCATCAATACCTTTCTCAAACTTTTGAATCTTGAAGCTTTCAAGATCTTTTCTCAAGGAAACTATTTCACCTTCAAGCTTTTGGTACTCACTTGTTTTAATTTCCAAATTTGATTTATTAAAATCAACTACCCTTTTAGCTTCTTCTATTTAAATTTTTAAACTTATAATCAGTTTGTCAGATTCATCAACTTGAATCTTTAAGTTAACAATTTGATTTCTTGCCTCATCAACCTCTAAAGATTTTTTTGCAAAATTTGAACATATCTTGTCTTTGGATCTTTTTCTTGTTGAATTTGACCTTCTAGTCTTTCATTTTCTTTTCTAAGTTGCTTGATTATTTTCAGAGCACACAATAGTTCATCTTCTATATCAACCTCACACTCCTATTCATAGTCATCTATGCCTACAAAGAAATCTTCTTCTTCATCACACTATTGTTCAAACTCACTCAGAGTATGAACTTCTTCAACATTATCAACTACATAACTGACTTCATTATTACTTTAAGTGTTGACTAGCAAGTACTTTTCTTGAGACAACACTTCACTAGACTTGACACTAGTGCTTTTCTTTTGTCCTTTATATCTTTTGCACTTAGCCATGATGAGTAATCCACTACTAGGAATCCCCTAGTTTGAATCTAGACAAGGGTTTGGCTCTAATACCACTTGATCAAGTACAATACCACTAAGAGGGGGGTGAATCAGTGGTATACTAATTCTAGATGACTCTAATATAATCTTTCAAAACTTTGAAACATAACTATCATGAGAACAAACATACTCAGAATCAAGAACTTTGGTAATCATTATTAACTCAAGACATTAACTCAAACCTTTAACAAGACTAACATGAATATCAAGGAAACTTCTATAAACATGAGATACAACATCATATATGAACATCATGACACTTTTTATGAATGAAGATAGGCATTATGACAACTAAAGTTGATAGATCAATATCAAAGATGCACCAAGATAGTATTATGAAGCAATTTTATGGTAAAAATTAACTCATGAGCATAAGGCGTAAGAGCAAGGAATATCATTCTAAATAGTGATACAAGACTAATATGTATTCATGCAGATGGGTATGTGTAGAATCATGATGGGCTAAAAGTGGTGATATGATGGGTATGTGTCCGATGACCTTTTTTTTACCCAAAATTGATGAAAAAAAAAGGTGTTTTAAAGGAGATTCTCATCTTTCCACCAATATAAATTATACTTCACTTTGAGTTTAATAAACAATTATTATTCATTTTCCATTTGAATTACAACTAAAGTCCTGATTGATAGGCCAATTGAAAAACATCTCTAGCTTTCAAACCCTATCACATTTTTTGAATCTGAAAATGCATCACATTCTATGCTTTGTATACTATAGGATTAAAATAAAAAAATTGAATTTCATGAATTTTTGACCAAGTTAAGGTGGCCAGACTATACAAGTTTTTATATTTTTTAAAATTTGTAATAAAAACTCATAATTAATTATTTACTTGGAAAAAATTACAAAAAATAATACATCACATCTGGACATGAGTCCTCTATTTATATCTAAAATCTTATAAAAAATATTATCATTTTATTGTGGTTAGGGTGGTCAGACAAACACTTCTTATTTTATCCTAAAATTTAAGTACTACTACATTGAAATTTCAAATTTTCACCAAATAGATTTTTTTTTTTAAAATAAAACTTCGTATTTTAAAACTACATTCAATTTTCTACAAATTATGTTCATATTTTTAAAATAATATAGATAACTTATTCAAATTTTTATATCAAGTTGCCCTAACTCGATTTTTTGAGTTTGCCCACTTGAGGGCCTATTTTTTCCATGATGATCCTACACATACCTAGAAAAAAAAAAAAACTATAGACAAAGTGTAAAAAAAACACAATATTTCCTAAGTGGAAAACCCTCATGGGGTAGAAAAGCCACTCGTAAAATTGCCTCACTGGCTTTATCTAAAATTTTTATGTTTACAATGCCTCATTGGTTGATTGATATGTCTCATTGACAATATTATCTCACTGATAGATTTCAAATGCCTCACTAGAAATACTATCTCACTAATATATTTCAAATGCCTCATTGGAAATACTATCTCATTGATAGATTTCAAATGCTTCACTAGCAATACTATCTCATTGATAGATTTCAAATGCGTCACTAGTTATATATCAACATTTTCAATCACTATTTTAATGATACACAAAGTATCACCTCTGTTTCTTTTCACAACATCTTCTGATCTTGCATCACTTGAGATTCAAAAGCATAATTCCAACCAATTTTTCAATGCACTACAAGTGCTCTCAAACTTTTGATAATGCTTTCAAGTACAGATAGAAAATATCATGAGATACAATGTTTTTCTTTTTGCATCACTAAGAAAAATAACTCTTAACAGAGTATGAAATCAATGACTACTAACATCCCTTTGTAATCAACAACCAAGATAAAAATGTAAAGTAAATAGGATCTCTCTATTTCTCTAAAGCGCATGGCAGTTTGTTGCCTTAGTGCCTTTCATGTCTCCTAAACTTCATAATATTTGAAGCTTAGAACACACAAAACACAATACTTTTATCAGCAAGTAACAGTATTTTTCTATTCAATCTTTCAAAGCACAATGTAAAACATTATCAAAGTTCCATTTTAATAGAGAAATGTAACATAGGGTTTCGAAAGAAGTCGTTCAAGCATACTAAAGAAAAAAACATTTGAGCACAGATAATTCTTTCTTCAGATTTTTCCTTTACTTCATTTTTCTAACAATTTCCAATCTTGAACCAACAAATAAATAATGCAATCAACAATCTAACCAGTTTTGATATAGCCATACCTGATTCTTGCATCTAAAAAAAAAAACTACTTATAGATCATAACTTTCAAATATGCATATGATGCTAATACTTTCAGGCCTAAGGCCCAAAGTCGGTTGTCATAAAGCCCCGAAACCATTTTTTTCTAAGACCAGTCGCAATACAACCTCCTCCAAGTTTCATCGAGCCCTAAGTTGGCTGAGATAAGAGTGTTTTGTATTTACCAAGACAAAATAACATTTAGGACACAATGGTATCTGCAGGATCATGATGGGCCAAAAAATGGTGATATAATGGGTATGTGTAGGGTATGTGGCTGACAACTTTTTTTTAGCCCAAAATCGATGAAACAAAAAGGGTTTTTAAAGGAGATTCTCAGCTTTCCACCAATATAGATTATGCTTTACTTTGAATTTAATAAATAATTATTATTCATTTTCTATTTGAATTACGACTAAAGTCCTGATTAATAGGTTGATTGAAAAAAATCTATAGCTTTCAAATGGTATCACATTTTTTGAATTCAAAATATGTGTCACATTCTATGCTTCGCATACTATAGGATTTAAAAAAAATGAATTTCATGATTTTTTGACAAAGTTAAGGTGGTCAGACATACGAGTTTCTATATTTTTTAAAAGTTCTAATAAAGAATTCATAATTAATTATTTACTTGGAAAAAAATTACAAAAAAATATGCATCACATTGGGAAATGATGAGTCCTCTACTTATATCTAAAATCTTATTAAAAATATTATCATTTTATTATGGTTAGGGTGGTTAGAGAGACACCTACTTATTTTTTCCCTGAAATTTAAGTACTACTACATTGAAATTTCAAATTTTCACCAAATAGATTTAAAATAAATAAATAAACCTAGTAGTTTAGAAACTACATTCAATTCACTATAGATTCTATTCTTACATATTTTTGAAATAATATAGATAACTTATTCAATTTTTTATGTCAAGTTTCCTAACTTTGACTTTTCTAAATTTTTCATCACTTAAGGGCCTATTTTTCTATGATGATCCTGCACATACCCACAATCGATGAATTTTATCACATTGAAACATCATTGTGTTGGCCTCCCATTATAACCTTTTACGTTGCAAATTATTGTGTCAACATCAATCATAGTAGTGTATATGCCATAAGGTTCCCATGACACTTTAATATTTACTAAGACAAAAATGCAATGATATCTTCGAACACCAAGACCATGCGTTGGTTGAAAAATTCAAGTGCAAAACAAGTCCAAAGTATTGGTCTAGTAAAAATATACTAAGAGAGAACCAACCACCACAAGAAAAATGATAAACACCATCACACCAAAATTGAAGGCCAATGTATGGTCTAACTCCTTTTTAATTTTCCTTATCATCAATGAAAACATGACTAAGTTCCCTTTTCACATAATATTCCTTGAGTCTTCAAATGCAAAAAATGTCAAAGAAAATCACATGACATAATGTTATCACAAATCTGAATGTATAGCAAACACACAACCCTAATATATTATGCCAAAACAATGTCAAAATGAAACATAAGATATACCTGAGTGTGTTGAATGTAAGTATCACCCTGTACCTCTTGACATCACGTTCATGTTCCTCCTTTAAATTCAATGATAACACAAACTTTCACATCAATGAAAAACTTGCATGCCAACATAGTATACTTCTGGAGAGTATCCCTAACAGAATAATTCCTAGAGAGGTCTATCAGACCTCAAACATTCTATAAGAGTAAATTCATGAGTGAAACTCCTCCATACCATTCGAGTCTAGCTCCTCAACCAACATAGAGAAGATATTTTGCAAAAATTTTGGTGGAAATGAACCAATTTGAATATTTGGAGAAGAAAAACTCCATTTCTCCTACAAATATTATCCTTCTTCCAGAGGCAGAGAAGGGCTACGAGGCCACCTTTGAGCTCCCAACATAGGAGGAGATTATGTCAGATATGCTATCATGATACAGTAGGATGAGGCATAGCCTTAGGCCTTGGCCATGCCGAAGTATTGACAAACCTAACTTGGGCCTCTTTCCCCTTCCCTAAAGGGTTTGAAGCTTCTTTAGCTAGCTCAGGGACTTTGGAAACCATCCCAGAGCCATTGGACTTATTTTTATGGTTCGTAACTATTCTCCATTTCTCCCCTGATTTGGCAGTAGAACTATCCACCTAACAGGGCTTTTAAAAATTCCTGCAACGAAAAAGGAGTACGAGGAACTACCAAAGGGTAGTCCTTAATCTTGTGGTTTGCAGACAGTTGACACCTATAACATGTGTTCAATAGATTGAAATAAGTGGCTTTTTGGGTATGCTAGAGAGCTCCAATTTAAATATCAATGGACTCAATCAAATCCTATTAAAGGTCCACTTCAACACATACCCATTTTTGGGTTGAGTCTAAAAGAACCTATCTAGTTCAATACAAATGACCTTCCCCAAAGAGGACACAATATGTTGCAAAAAAGGCACACAAGGCAAAGGAAAACCTAAAAATTCAATCCAAACTAAGACCCTCAACTTGGTATCATCTAAGACAGCAAAGTCCCAGATTCATGACTGGAATACCTACAAAGATGACCGTACATACAAGGGACCATGATTTAGGATTTCCTAAACATGATTGACCTCCACAAAGTGGAAAATAAAAAAACCCTTGGTTAAATTTTGGATCATATCAAGGTAGACCCCATGAGAGACCTAGTCCTTGTGGACCCATTCTTTAAGCACACTTTCAGGGGGAGTCCTCCCTACAAAATAACCAACAAGAGTATGTTGCTCAAGCCATTGACATGCAGAACCAAAATATGGCAAGGGTAAAACCACATCAGCTGGGGAGTCAAAATACTTACCTCATGAAACACTTTCGAAACAAATTTTCATGGTCACTTGTTTAGAGGGGGGTCATTGAGCAAAGCCATCGAACCACCAACATCAACAAGAACTTTTGGGTTAGAATTAGTTGAAGGAATAATAAAACCAATAAGTCCATAGTAAATATAGACATACACACAGTAAATGGTAAAATCTTGTGCCTAAGGTGCAGTATGATGCAAGAGGGTCCAAGGATGACCGCAGACACAAGAAACCCTAGTAGAGCTCATTGACCGTTGCATCGCTCTACTCACAACCTTTTAGTGGCATTTTTGGAAAAATCAGAAAAAACAAACTTGGGCGTTGGGCTTGTGGGAATTAAAAAATGGAATTAAAAAATAATTTATTTATTTTTCCTTTGTGGAAACAACCCATTATGATGATGAGGTCGTGGTTTTTCTTATTGGAGGAAAAAATTCAGATTTTTAGTTTTTGGAGAGGGTTTTTGTGGCATGTTTTTGACATTCATTTGGGGCTACAAGTTTTGGAGAAAGGGAGAGCCTAGTTTGGAATTATCTAAAGGGCTTTGGAAGACCTTTTTTGCAAGTTGAGATGATGATGGTAGCCATTAAATATTGAAGGTTTGTTGTTGAAGGTGGAAAGGGTTTTAGGTGAATGATTGCAAGAGAAAAGTGCAGATTTTAAGGTGCTCATGGAGCACATTGGTTGCTTTTTGTTGTATTTCATTTTGTGTTTTATTCCAAATTATGTAAGGGGATTATGTTGCTTCCCATCAGTTATTTGATTACTAAAAATGGTTGTATAACCATATTTTCATAATGAGGAGATGTTTTTTTGCAAACTTCAATTAATGTCATCAAAATTTGTTGTTGATTTGTATGCATTTTTGAGGTTTTTTGAATGTTTGTTTTTAGAAAATGGGTTTGTTGAGAACACCTCTTACACCAATGGTATCTGAGTGAGAGTTCCTGAGTGTGCAAGAAGAAGCACTGATTGGAGGTAGTTTGTACCAAGACCTAGGGGTTGAATGTGTGTGGTGTGTAGACAAATCACTGAGCGTGAGGCAGTCTATACTTGAGATTAAATTTTGACAGTGTGTTGCAAGTTTTTGATGAAATGACAAATAAGAAAGGAAAATAAAATGTTATAGTTGTGTATGTAGGTGAAGAGCAAGGAGAAAATATTACAAAAGTATGCTTAGAGGATAACGTGAAGGAAGATGGTGATATTGTAGTAGAGGATGAGAAACAAAAAAAATTGTAGAAATAAAAGATGAAAATATTGTTGTAGTAGTAGATGAGTGTCCTTTAGAGGACTTGAAAGTATTGAAAAATGAAAGTGCAGGTGGGAGTGAAGGTAAAGAAGATATGGCAGCAAACAGTGGTGAGAAAGATTTTGTAGAGAAAGAGGTAATGCATCATATTTTTCATTTTTATGATGAAAATGAGAGTGTGTTTTGTGTCGATGAGAGAGTTACAGTAGAGGATAAAATTGATTCATGTTTTATTAAATTTGAGACAAATGATGATTTGCATATTTTGGATAAGTTGGTTCAAACAAAGTTTGATAGTGGTGTTTGGTATGCAGAAGATTTGTTTGATGTTGTAAAGTTTAGTGCAGATGCATCTTGGTGGAGGTGGTCAAAATATGGTAGGTTGAATCCCACAATATTGGAAGAAAGTGTGAGTTGCATTTTGTGGAGGTAGTTGGTTTATCTTGTGTAGTTGATTCCATATTCAAAATGTTGTGTAGAGAAGAATTATTAAAGGAGAAGGATACTTGTTTTTCCTAGGTGTGGAAGAGGAGAAAGAAGAACTCATTAGTGGTATCAAATTCAATAATGAAATTTGTTGAAGGTTTTTTACAACATTAAAGGATGGTCCTACCACCTAACTCCATTTTGTGAGACCAAGCTCACATAATTTTTCTATTTTGGGTGTCTGATGCAAAAGCATCCTAGGTGAAAAAGAAATCAACATCAACCAAAATATTTTCAAATTTTAAATTTGCATTTGCATTTCATGTTAGGAAGCTAGTTTAATATTATGAGGATAATTTTAATAATTTGAGAACAATTCTATTTAATTAAATAAAAATATTTTTTTGTTATGCAATTAGCAAGTGGAGATAGTGGAGGTGTATTGAATTTTTTGGAAATATAAAAAAAAACAAACTTGGGCATTGGGTTTGTGGGAGCTACAAAATGGAATTGAAAAAAATTTATTGATTTTTCCTTTGTGAAAATAACCCATTATGAGGATGTGGTCATGGATTTTCTTATTGGAGGGAAAAATTCAGACTTTTTGATTTTTGGAGAGGGTTTTTGTTGCATGTTTTTGACATTCATTTGGGGTTGCAATTTTTGGAGAAAGGGACAACTTGGTGTGGAATTATCTAATGGGGTTTGGAAGAACTTTGTTGCAGGTTGAGAGGATGATAGAAGCCATTAAATATTGAAGGCTCCATTGTTGAAGGTGGAAGGGTTTTAGGGGAATGATTGTAGGAGAAAGGTATAGATTTTGAGGTGCTCATGGAGCACATTGGTTGCTTTTTGTTGTAGTTCTTTTTGTGTTTTATTTAATATTATGTAAGGGGCATATGTTGCTGCTCATCAATCATTTGATGACTGAAAATAATTGTTTAATCATATTTTCATAATGAGAAGATGTTTTGTTGCAAACTTCAATTAATGTCATGAAACTTTGTTGCTGATTTGTATGCATTGATGAGGTTGTTTGAATGTTTTTTTTTCTTCAGAAAAGAGGGTTGTTAAGAACCCCTCTTACATAAAATTATAGCAATAGACTAGAAATATTATGGCGATAGGCCAAATAAGGTGGTGGAGACCAAATGGAACTTTGGTAAAGAAAATCAATGGGTAGAAACTTTTATTAAAAAAAGTTTGTGGCTAGGTTGAAAACATCTACCTTTCCTATTATTAGAACTGTAAAATTTTGAAATTTTTACAGTCTATTGTATTCAAGAGTTTCAGCATTGAGTCTTCATCATAAGAATAAAATTCCCTCTTTGTATTGTCTTGCTTATTTTCTGTCATGTGACCCGTCTGAATCCATCTAGTTCTTCATATTTCATTGAAAGCCCAAATCGGCAAGACATAGTAAAAGTCTCCCCAACCTGATTTTTCACTAATGTATGTTTGTTGCAGACTATCGGCAGGACAATTTTCTTATTTCGGTGACAAAAGGAGTCATTTCGGCAAAGGGAATCATTGTCAGAGTGAATTCATAGTGAATACATTGTGTTTCGCTAACCGGTGCATGCGGGACTATATCAGTCAAGCTAAAGGTGTTCGGGAGAATGTCTTGGAGAAGTATTTTTTCTTTCCAACAAGTATCTATAAAAAATATATCAGCATATGTTGGCACATCGATGTAATGTCAGGGCGAATACAATATGTCATACCGACTAATGCACAAAGGGGTTGTTTCAGCCAGAATGATTGGTATCGGCATGAACTCATAACAAAATCATTTTGTCTTACTGACTGACTTGCAAAAAAATGTCTCGGTAAGACTTATGTGCATCAAGGAAGGTCTTAGCGAAGTGGCTATTGTTTGGCTGAACCAAGTTCAAGGGTATTCAAAAGCTATCAGTGAGAAGTTATAGAGTCTTGTCGAGTTAAAACTTATGCCGATAGAAATGTGCATCGCCAGGAAAAGAAGTTTTCAGTATGAGCTTCACCGAGGTTTAAAAGATATACAGACAATACTTCGGGGTGAGTCTTGCCAAATGGAGTAATCTGGAGGAGTGATTTTAGTAAGACATTTGGTATCGATATGAGTCTTTCTGAGTTCTTAGAGTCTTTCCAATGGAATTTATTTCATCGGTAGGATTATTTTCATCGACGAAAGGGTGATCTTGTCATAGCGACTAGAGAATACATTGAAGAGTATGTACCGGTAAGACACAAAGATATCTATGAGACATCTCCCTGACTTGGAATTGTCATAGTGACATGAAAAACATAAGCAGTAGTCATCAAGTTGATTCCAGGTGTCGGTAAGACCATAGCGTGTCTTGGCGAAAGGTTAAGTAAACTTTGAAAAGGGACTTCGCCCCAGATTTGAAATTTTCTCATCGATAGGACATTTGATGCAATAGTGCCAGTTTCAAAGGAGGCTTCATTCGTGCTTCATTAATGGCACGATGGGATAAAATAGTAATGTTTTAATCAATTCCTCACTTCTAAATTGATTGCTGGTGAATTGGCATGCTGAACAGAGAATTAGGACATTTGTCAGTCTGAGGAGCTCGAGCAGAATATTATGAGTAATTGCTTCTTTATTTTTCATATTTTGATTATGTAAGCTTGAAAATGGAGTCTTCTGGTTCCAGAAAGGGTAAGGGTAGAAATCTTGGTGAGAGTAGCCAGTCGAAGGGAAAGAAACAAAAGAATGATACAGAGCATGAAGGCATTGAAAGGAGGTTGAACCAAGAACTTATTGATCAACTACCTGGCTTGGGGCCTAAAGCTAGAAGGTCCGCACAACTTAGGGTAGAAGTTGATAAGCTGGATGATAAATGCAAGTTGATAGGTGATGTCTGGACTTTTGTAAGAGGGTATGAGCTTTTCAATTTCCACTACCATAGGAGAAACTGTTTTGAGCCAGTCTGTAATCCATGGAAGTTGAATGTAGGGAAATTGATGTGCCCTAATGTATTCATAAATGCAGAATTGGTAAAATTGCTTGCTGATCATTATGGTCCAAAACATAAGGCTATATGTGATCCTTCTGGAAAACCACAAATATATGTGTCACAAGAACCAATAGGTGAGGTTTTCAAATTGGAAGGGTTTTGCAATGAGGAAATCAATTATGAGGAGTTGCAGAAGGAATTTTCAAGAATGGATACAATTTACAAGGGTTGGAGGTTACCAATTCATAGGGTCAAACAGGGTAACAAGCCAGAACTTCTGGAGGATAGTGAAGGGCCTCCCTATCATGTAGATTTCTTTGAACCTTATATGAAGTAAACATATTTTTCAGTGTGTTAGGTGTTGGTAATGGATGCCCCGTAATTCATGTTAATGGTGCCAATGATTATCACAATAGATATCCAATATCATAACTCTAGGCCATTTGATTATGCTTCATATATTTTTAAGGAGCTTGATTCGGGATTGATGGCTATAAAGGGTAGAGCTTCTATTGTTCATCTCAAAAACTATTCATTGTTGATGCACTTAATGCTATATTTTGGACAGGAGTTAGGGGTATGGCCTCCAGAAATGAGAGTTTCTCAAATTGGTAAGGAGGGTGAAGCATTGCCTGTTCAGTTGTGGACTGCTATTTGGGACAGTAGGTTTGCTAGTTCTAGTTTCATTCATTTTGAAGAGAATTTTGTAAAGACATTGTATAAATTGTATCATTATCCTTGTAACTATTCATTGACTGATGAGATCAAAAGATTCCTTTGGCCGAAAGACTTCAATGAGCCAATTGATCATAACTAGGGAGACTGGTATTGTTTGGAGGGAGCTAATGTAATCAGAGTATATGGGTTTGAAAATGCTCCTCTCATTCTACCAAGGACAGTTCCAAACAGGGTTGCATATTTGGAAATTGTCAAACAAATGGATTACTGTAGTGTGATGCATTTCAGTTCTTTTGGGAAGCAGGCTTTTATGCCTAGTACTTTTTGTTTTGGTGATTTCACTATGTTGGCTAAAGAGGGATATAATTCAATCCTTGATAGATTGTTGCATTATAATATGAAAAGAGGACCAACCAGGAAAAACTTTGACCCTAAAGGATATATCAATTTAGCCAAAGAAAGGATTAACTTTGGAGGGTATCAACATGCACCCTATCCTTTTGATGATATGATCAGGAATCTGGATGAAGTTGAAGCAGAAATGGTAGTTGAAAGATATAACCAGGGGCTACAGGATATTGAGCTATTGTCTTCTGGAGATGAGGAGACACCAAGAGCTAATGTGCCACAGGGTAAAATAGGAAAGGTATCCAGGATGAGGACTCAGCAGTATGTCTGCTCAGTTAGAGAACAAAGTATTGAAAGTGGTGATGTTGATGCTAGGCACATGGAATACAGATCATTTGTCTCTGATGATGAGTTTATACATTCCCCAGAGTTCAAGGCATTCTTGTACAAGCAGAAGGGGAAGGAAATAAGAGAAAATGTTGATGATGTTACTTCTGGAAATTAGGAACAATTGCTAGCTCAATTGAGAAGATGTGTGGTTGATGAAATGAAAAATATGACTCCTGAAGTGGGGAGGAAAATGTTGGAGAGTGTTGGTGTCATGATCTTTCCTAGCCTTGATTTGAACTCTGCATTGGTCTTTGATAGTTTCTTGAAGGGTAGTAATGCTACACATAAGATTGACAAGGAAAAGTTGACAAAAGTATACGCAGGATCCAAGTATAATACTGATGAGGGATCATTGATGATATGGGCTTTGTACCCACCCCACAAGAAATTAGTGGTAATTGATACAGAGAAGGAATTTGGCCATGTCATGACTCTAAAAGTTGGAGAAGCTGATCCTGTAGCTACTGTAGATATTGGGGTAAATATTGCAAAGTTGAATAAAGCACAAATTCAGCTATTGATAAAAGAAAGAGAAATGTACAAAGCAAATAATGAAAATTTGTTGAGAGAAAATGATAGACTCAAAGACTTGGTTGGTGTTTCAATGGGGACAACCAAAATGATCACTCATGGAGAAAGCTCTCAAGTGAAAGACCATTGGGTAGGATCAAGTGCTTATTCTCACGGAAAGCATGATGCAATTGCTGCAATTGTCAAGAAGAGGTAGGATCATTTGACATCCTGGTTGAATAAATTGTGGGGAAAATACTCTCATACTCTTGCTGCATTGAAGGAGCACACAAGGATGGATGGACGAATCATGGAGAAGTTTCATGAGTTGGCTCAAAGCGATGAGGCTAGCAGTTCTGCACTTGAAGCTACAAATCATATTATTAATCGCCATCAAAACTTCTATGATGAATTGCAAGGGGATGAACAGGGGTTGTTAGAAGCTGCTAAAAAGACTATGATCACATTTTCTAATGACAATGGGGATTTGAAAGAAGCCACCAAGTGGAAAAATGAATGTGAATAAATGATGAATGAAATCATGAAGACAACTTCTGCAGAGGATACAACATTGGAAGAAGTGGGCGAGAAAAATGAGGAAATGGTCAAGATGGAAATCACGATCTGGAATGTTGTTGGAGATGAGGACACATATGAGCACCGGGATTATTTGGACCACCTCGCTAAGACTCACTTATGGCTAAATAGAGCCTAATTATTCTCTATCTTTTGTTTTGTAATTGATATTTCCTATTTCTGAAAGGTTGCATCCTTTCATATTCTCAATGTATAAATGTCCATTTTGAAAACATTGTGCAGGGACAGGTAGAATAGGATAGAGAATTGAAAATACGGTGCAACACCAAGTTTCACAGGGCTGAGACTCTAATGTATGTTTTGAAGCCATGGAGATATTAAAGAAAATCATCTGATTTGTTGGCATATTCTGTTGTCAATTGTTGTGTTGTGCCAATTGAAAGAATTATTTAAGTTGTCTCTAAGATTGATATTGCCTGATTATCTAAATTAACATAACATGTTTATGTTTGGTTTACCAGTACGTATTTGCCGTATCTGTGTGATTGGTTGATAGGTTCTTTCAAGGAAGGATTAAACCCTTTTAATTAATCACAGTAATCAGGGAATTTCATTTAGATCAGTAAGAAGAACTTAATAATCACAATCTTGCATGTTTATACTGGTTATAAACAAGATATGCCAAACAATTTGAATGTCCTCTAGAAAGAAGTCACTCATTTAAGATTTCATTTGACTCTGTATACTATATAAGGCACTGGTCTTGCTGTTTCCATCATTTTGTTTCATTCATACTTTTTTTACATCTATTAATTGAGCATATTAGGGTTTAGTTTTGAATACTGGTATACAGTATATACCAATTTTTTTTTATTTTGTCCATTCCAATCTGCCATCATGGACAAATCATGGCATGAAGAGAAGATCAATAGTCAAGTCTACTTCATTTGTTATAGGTACACCCACCTAGGTCTAGCAGCACCTGGAGAGTAGAAGGTTTAATTGTTCCAAACCTTGTTCTGTTACCCTAAAACGTTGTGAGAGCTCGGCAACCTTTCGTGGTTCAAACCTGCATTTTTGAGAGCTAACAAATTGGTGAATCTATTGGGGATAACAAAGAATCTGTGCCTTAATCATAGAGTCAGAAGTCCTATATACAGACTCTGCTGGGAATACCAAGTAACAATCCTTTTCTCAATTTCAAGAAAGTGAGTGGTGACTCTGATTAAACATTGCAATATGAATGGAAGAAGATCTCAATTTAGGGGAGGTCATTCTGGAGCTCCTCCTGGAAATAGTAGGTGGACACATAAAGATGATAAGGCTGACAAGGGTAAACGGAAAAGTGAGGACATGTACTTGACAAACAAAGACAAATCATCAATGCCTTATGGTGAGAATTGTTTTGACACATGGAAAGATAGTTCAACTGAAGAGCCTTGTACCCTGGAAGATCAGAAAAATCCTTTTTACAACCATCAGAAACATGTTGAATTTGAAGCTAGAAAACAGGCCGAGTTTGAAGCTGGACTCAAAGCTGAACGACTCAGAATTCAATATGAATATGACCAAAACATGCAAGGTAATCAGAATGGACCTACTAATCAGGAAATTCATCAAGAAGATTATGAATCTTTAACTTATGAAGAAGTTAAAGCACATTTTGAATCTCAGAAAAAGGAGAGGGAAGAGCAGGAAAAGGCCCAAATGATACAAGCAATGAGAGAATTCAAACTGTAGAAAGCTCAGAATATGAATCACACAACTGGTGGCTCCTCAAAGTATGTTCCACCCCATAAATAGGGTAATCATGGTGTAAGGTATTCTAATCCATTTGGGGTTCCTCACCATCAAGTTGGGAATCAATATAGACAGCCAAACCATCTGTCTCATATTCCCACACAACATACAAATAATTATCCACCTCCTGGTCAGTGTCATGTGCCACAGCAAAATATGCAGTACAATAACCCTATGTACCAATATCAGCACCCACCTAATCCTCCTCCTTATCAGTATACCACTATGATTAGACAATTTGATTTGGTAGGGTTTCAGTTGTACCCTTATCCTATGGATGGTTCTTAGAGAAATTTGGTGCCTAAATTCACAGGCAGTAATGCAATCACTGCCGAGGATCATTTAAGAAGTTTCAATGCTTTCATTCAGGATTTGGATGTACCTTATGAAGATTTGCATATGAGATTATTCATGATGTCCCTTATTGAAGAATCTAGGGACTGGTTCAATATTTTAGCAACAACCTCTATTTATTCTCTCTAAATATTTCAAGATCAATTCCTTGAACAATTTGGGAATCTGAGTGCACCAGACGCTGCTCTCCATGAACTAATGTGAATTCAGAAAGGTCAGAATGATTCAATCTTTGATTTTAATAGAAGATTCAATAAACTACAAAATAGAATACCTCCTAGATCAAAGTTAATAGGTTCCCAAGGGACTTAGCTGAAGCACAAAAAATAGCATTAACAATTGAGAATAACAGAAAGGCTATTGGGATAATGAATAAGAGAGACAACCCTAGAGCTCCTCAACAAAACAATAATTATCAAAATAAGTAGGAGAACACATACAGGAATGAAAGGCCAAGGCCGAGGTTACATGACATGCCCTACAACACAAACTGGAAGGATGGGAAACCTATAACAGACAGGCCTAGAAGAAAAGAAACTCCTGATCCATTGAGAAAGAAGGGAACATATATGGTGAATAACAATTATTTTTGTGAGGCTTGTGATAAGCCACATTCCCTTGAGTATTGTGTTGTAGCCCAGAGAATGCAAGAATAAGGAGTGTTAATGGGAGATGGTGGAGAAGATCATGCGATCTACTTAACTTCAAATGCTTCTCACCATGTTGAGGAGAGGTACTCATCTTCGGAGGAGGGAGGTTATGAGTATGATGTTGCAGAACAAAGGTACAATGTCCATATGGTTGAGTAGCATGTTTTTTCTGACTTTGAGGATGATTACGTAGAATCACAATCTACTGAGGTGCTTGCTCACAGTAATGTGAGGAGACTTACTGAGGAAGAGATAGAAAGATTGACTATTGCTGTAGTAGAAGAAGCAAAGAATAAGTACTGGTTGAGAAGTAGGACAGTAAATGAGAAGGAAGGTGTCCCTAGGGGTATCTTTATGAAAGATTAGAAAGTTGTACAAGGAGCTTCAAAGAAAACTAAAAACAAACAACGTGAGGAAAGCAAACAGAATCCTATCCAAAAGGATGCAGTAAAAGAACTATATAGAGAAATTCAAAAAACTGATTAGTCAGCTAGAGGAGAAAAAGAAGCGAACAAAGGAGAAACATTAGAACAAAAGAAAGTGATTAAGGTAGGAGGTTCTTCTTTTGATTTCACTCAAGCCTTGTCTCAGGTAAAGATGTATCTCCCACTTCTAGAAATGATGAAAATTAAGGAGTACAGGGACAGTGCAGTGCAATTGATAACAAATGAAAGTGAAAAATATATAAGTACTAAAAATAAAATGGTTGCTAAAAATAAGAAAAATAAAGTAAACATCCCAGAAATCTGCTTGAGTAATGTATTGACAAGTCTGCCACAGGTTGATCCTTTCTTTATCACATTACTCACAAATAACAAATTATTGAGGAATTGCATGAAAGATTCTGGTGCTGCCATGAATATTATGCCAATAGGAGTAATGAAAAAACTAGGCATGTGGGTGGATACATATGAGGGAAAATGTTATGCAATGGATAACCGACCTGTTCCTGTGGTTGGTATAATGAAAGATGTAAAAGTCAAGTTAGCTGCTTATCCTCAAGTAGCTTACAATATTGATATAACAGTGATAGACACCCCTCCTCAATTCGGTATGCTTTTATCAAGACAGTGGACAACAACTATTGGTGGAAATGTCCAGTTTGACCTATGTTATGCAACCATTCCTGTAAATGGCCAAGAAGTGAAATTGTACAGGGAGCTGAGGATGAATCAGCTCATTGATTGTGTACCATGAGACCAAATCAATTTCTTTTGTGATGTGGATTTTGGGAGTTTCAAAATAGAACTTGCACAGCCATAATTGACTAATAGTGATCCTATGGAGAAACATGCTACACGGAACCACAATGGTGTGTGGAAGATGTATTTTGATGGAGCATGCAGCCAAGAAGGCAATAGAGCTGGGATAGTATTTGTTTTGCCTAAAGGTATTACATTTAAGTATTCATTCCTATTAACCTTTGAATACACAAATAATGTGGCAGAGTATGAAGCTCTGTTAACTGGATTGAATATAGCGGTGAAGCATAAAATAAAGTTGTTGGCTATTCTAGGAGATTCAAAGTTAGTTGTCTCGCAAATTAAATCAAAGTATGCAGCAAAAAACAAAAGACTAAAGCAATATAGAAATGATGTATGGGATACAATAGAGTTTCTTGATGCCTTCTCAATTGAGTGGTTACATAGATCGAAGAATATAATGGCACATTTTCTAGCTAATGTAGTGTTGAAGAGAGATGATGTTACTTTGGCTAGAGTGTCACAAATTGAATTTAAGACAAGGCATGTTGTGCCTGATAATGTATATAGCTGGGAAGTTTTTAATGATGACACTGATCTTTTAAAATTCCTTCATTGTATAGACCAGTATGAAGCTCAAGAGATCGACTTCAATGCCTTTGTTGAAGAAGTTGATGGAAAAGAGACAATATTTGGGAAAGAGATTTTACAGCTTAAAACTAATAAACTTCCTAAAGGGTTAGTGGCACTTGAGAGGGTATATGATGGAAGTGATTGGTCTTTAATGAAGCAAACACCAGTTGGAAGGGATGATATTGAAGAAATTAATTTAGGAGCTAAGATGGCACCAAAAAAGGTGTACATAGGTAAAAAGATAAGTCCTACAATTAGAAGAATGTTGATAGAATTGTTGAGAAAGTATAAACATGCATTTGCTTGGTCTTATCAAGATCTGAAAGCATATAGAGAAGACTTGTTTCAGCATGAAATACTATTGAAGCCAGATGCTAAACTATTCAGACAAAAGAAAAGGCCTATAAATCCAACTCTAGAACCTAAAATGTAGGAGGAATTGGCAAAGCTCAGAGATGGAGGAATCATTAAACCAATCAGACATTCAACATGGGTGTCAAATTTGGTCCCTGTTAGAAAGAAAAATGGAGACATTAGATTATGTGTATATTTTAGAAATCCAAACATAGCATCCCTTAAAGACAATTATCCTCTGCTTAATATGGAGGCCATATTGCATGAGGTGATAGGCTACAAGTTGTTGTCTATGATGGACAGATTTTCAGGGTATAATCAGGTCAAAGTTAAAGAGTCTGAGCAATACAAAACAACATTCACAACTCCTTGGGGAACGTATGTTTATTTGAGAATTCCATTTAGTCTCACTAATGCAGGGGTGACTTTTGAAAGAGCCATGGATGTGGCATTTGCTGATTTGATCAATATTCTCATGGTGGTGTATCAGGATGATCTCACTGCTTACTCCAAGAAGGTTGAGGATCATGTTCATCATTTGGAAAAGGTATTAATAAAAGCCCTTGAGTATGGTATTAGCTTAAACCCCAAGAAGTATAATTTTACTGTCACATAGGGTAAGCTTTTGGGGCATATCGTTTCAAAGGAAGGCATTAGGATAGACCTTGAAAGGGTGGAGGCTATTGATAAAATTCTTGTCCCTAAAAATGTTAAGGCAATACAATCATTCTTTGGATAGATTAACTTTGTTAGAAGGTTTGTTTCTAACTTTGCTGAGATTATCAAACCTATATCAAAAATGTTAAAGAAAGGACAAAAGATAGAATGCACTGCATAAGCTTTGGAAGCTTTTGTATCTCTAAAACGAGCCATCAAGGAGGCTCCTATTCTTAAGTCCCCTGACTGATCTGTATAGGATCTAGACTATTTGCAGAATTGAATGCTTAATTAAAAACACAACTTAGTGGAAGACTTAATACATTTATACATTAATGAAATTAAGCATTAAAACTTCAAATGAGAAACATAATTGAGAGAGAAGAAGATAAGAAGGTGCAAACAGAGTTTCGTTACGGATTTTTCCACAAACGTGACTACGTCTCTGGGTCGGCTCCAATAGAGTACAACTGATCCAATTAATTTCCAAAATCAATTACAATGATGCACCAAGACCATCACTTCGGTAGCATAACAGTGTTCTGACGTACAAAAATGGCTTAGAAAATCTCCTTCGTATCACCTAATAATTGTTCCTCTGATTCACATAACTCCACCTGAAAAAAAAAAAACTGAATCTAAACCTCACTCTCACTCCCATTTATATACATAAAATTAAGCCAAATAAAGCTTAACAATCAAAACAACAAAAACAACCCCTTTACCAAACATTACAAGTCATTTACAACCCCCTCTTGTCATTTTTCTAGGTGGTTTGTTCACATTTTTGGCTTTATTAGCCATTTGTTATACATTCGGCCAAATAGCACTCAACAAAACAAAATAGACACTATACATATACAAAACAGTGTCAGTGGTCTGTCGGTGTGCAAGTGTTTTTCTGCTGAGCATGTGGTCAGGGGTTCCAACCCTGCCGAACACATTTTAACAATAGATTTCACTGACTACTGCAACAAAACAAATCTCACCTCCATACATAGTAAATAGACTGTCCGCGGTGCAAACGGTGGAGCCGTGGGCTAGCTTGCATTCAATCACGGGGTCAAGCCCCATAACAAACCTTTTGACTGACCAAGCAAACTCGCCGATGCAGACGTAGAATACAAGGACCCATGTTGCATTGAGAGACTGCCACATGGCAGGATATCATTCATTGACATAACTGATTAGGCTACCATGTAATGTTGACTGTACATATGGTATTCCATGTCACCTGACACGTCTTGTGCCACGTCACCATGCTGACTAACTGTGCTACAGACTGTTGACTTGACCGATGACTGTGCTGCCACGTGGATGTTGACGTCATCATATGGATGACACGTGTCAACCGTAGATTGGTCCACCTTTGATTTGCACAGTGTTAATGACATCATGTACAAATGCTGATGTCATCAATGTACCTTCAAGTCAACAGAAACTTTGACCGATTGTATCTCCCACGTACAAGCTCCATTTTCGATGAAACAGACTTCATCAGAATCATCTCGACGAGACTTCGTGATGAAGATATTTTTGGTGAATTCCATGATGATGAATTTTTCCACTTCCTGTCAGCCCCTGGTACACTATTTGACCATAAGTTTGACTGGCCATAACTTGTGCAAACGGACTCCTTTTTGCTCTGTTCAAGTTGTGTTAGAATCAATACACTAAGATCTTTCTGATGGTGCTAAAATTAGGAGTATTGGAGACACTTCAATTTTCACTAAAAAATATCCCCTGGATCAGGCCTCCCCACTAGAGAACTTTTGGACCTCCAAAAGTGGCATTTACTCAAACATCAAGTGAGGAATTGGCCTCCCCACTTGTCCTGTATCATCTGTACATCTGAATACCTGGCTCACAATCACAACAAAGACTACAACAATATTGTTGAACATAAACATCACTTTATCACTTCCATAAGCATCTACATCAAATGTCGTAGCCACTAACCAACAAACATTGACTAGCATCAAGCTGAACAATAATGCAGAAATGAAAGAGAATAAGTCAACAACATATTGATCCTTCACAACAGGAACATTTTTACCCAAGGAACCATCAATGCTTTCAATCATTATTCCCTGATGCTATACTGCGGGTGCATCCTGCAACATCTGACCCTGGTTAGCTACTCCAAGTTCAAGTTTAGAACCACCTGTACTGATAGACATAAGAGTTAACTCTTTACTTGCATTAACCACCCTCTTAAATTGCCTTGTGTTTGCAAAAGAATGATCAGTCTTAATCCTATGAGAATGTACAATATATTGAATGCCATCTTTAAACAAATGATAATGATTCTTTTCCCTATAGAAAATAGCTTTTCTGTCATATAAATAAGGGCTACCAAGCACTATCCCACAAATATCCAATGGAACCACATCAAACTGTACTTCATCCAAAAACTTACTAGTGATTGTGAATCTTAAGGTGCATTGTCTTGTTACTTGCAACTTATCATTTTCACAAATCCAACCCAGTGGATAAGGTTTCTTATGCTGTGTAGTTTTCAATCCCATGTTTCTTACAACACTTTCTGAAATCATATTAACCTGAGATCCACTATCTAGGAGTGCATCAATTTTAGTGTTCTTAGCAACAACCCTTAAATGAAAAAGCTCATTCC
Source organism: Sequoia sempervirens (assembly GCA_007258455.2). Taxonomy (NCBI): domain Eukaryota; kingdom Viridiplantae; phylum Streptophyta; class Pinopsida; order Cupressales; family Cupressaceae; genus Sequoia; species Sequoia sempervirens. The sequence continues at coordinate 52,001,533 of VDFB02026320.1, read as the reverse complement.
TTTTCACATCTTCAGAGACATCATTCACTTTAGAAGTAGAAGCAAAACTATCAAAGGAAACACTAGAAATATGAGCTTTACCTTTCATATCCATAGCTGTTATCTTAGTTTCATCATCAGAATTGGAACCAAGATCCATAACAACATTTGTGGCTTTCTCCTTACCCTTTTGTTTCTGATTACATTTCTGAGCCCACTTAGGCCTCAGTTCTGGATGCAACTGCCAACAATGATTTTCATCATGACCCTTCCTGTCACAATGAGAGCAAGAAAGTTTGTCATCCTTCTTGACTGTAGTTGTCTTCTTTCCTTTCCCTATCTCTGCAACCTTAGAAGATTTCTTTACATCATTATTAGACTTATCAATAAAAGATCCTTTACCATGTGACTCTAAGTGGGTAGCTTGGACACAAACTTCATCCAAGTTGTTAGGATTCAAAACCAAAATAGAATGCCTAAGGTAGGAATGCAAACCTCCTATGTACTTCAAAAAAGTGTCTTGGGTGTACAAAGGAACATTCAAAGCAATAGCCCTTTTTCCTAAATTCATGGGTGTACTCTTGGACAGTTTGACCTTTCCCTTGCATAAACATTTGCCAGTCCATCATTAACTGTTGCATATGTCCTAGGGGATAAAATTTATTTTTAAGAGCATTAATAAATTCTGACCAAGACAAAATGACTCTACCATGCTATGAAATTTCTACTCTAGTCCTACTCTCCCACCAAGTAAGAGCTGAACCTCCCAACCGAAGAGTGGCTAATTGGATCCTAGAAGCATCATCAAAGAGATTTTGAACTCTACAATAAAATTCTACTTGTTGAATCCAATCATCTAGTTTTTCAGCATCTAATTCACCACAATACTTTGGTAAGTCAAATTTTACATCCAATTTGATCTTAGGCTTATACCCACTCTTGAAAGGATTAAAAGAAATAGAATGAGGAGAAGATGGAGAAGGAGAAGAGGGAGGAGAAGGAGAAAAGGGGTGATCTGGTTGCTTGCCACCATCTCCATGTTCTTTCCCTTTCTTGTCTTCATGAACATCTTTCTTCAACAAACCTCCTTCACGATCCTTTCGCTCTTGTCTCTCTTGAAAAAGAATGTCCACCTTAGCCTTTATCTCAAGGAATGCTCTTTGAAACTCCTGCTCACTGATTTCTTCAGGAACCTCCATTCCAGACAAGGAAATCTTCAAAAAATTTCTTCGCTTCCTGATCTCAGGATTAACGTCTTCAAGCTTGCCTTCACCCTTCTAAATCCTAGATCTCGTTAGCATTCAAGAAAACAACTGCAATAATGGTCAACTGAGCTCTGATACCACTTGATCTATATAGGATCTAGACTATTTGCAAAATTGAATGGTTAATTAAAAACACAACTTAGCGGAAGACTTAATACATTTATACATTAATGAAATTAAGCATTAAAACTTCAAATGAGAAACATAATTGAGAGAGAAGAAGATAAGAAGGTGCAAACAGAGTTTGATTATGGAGTTCGCCACAAATGTGACTATGTCTCCGAGTTGGCTCCAATAGAGTACGACGGATCCAATTAATCTCCAAAATCAATTACAATGATGCACCAAGACCATCACTTTGGCAGCATAACAGTGTTCTGACGTACAAAAATGGCTTAGAAAATATCCTTTGTATCACCTAATAACTGTTCCTCTGATTCACATAACTTCACCTGAAAAAAAAAAAACTGAATCTAAACCTCACTCTCACTCTCCTTTATATACATAAAATTAAGCCAAATAAGGCTTAACAATCAAAACAACAAAAACAACCCCTTTACCAAACATTACAAGTCATTTACAACCCCCTCTTGTCATTTTTCTAGGTGGGTTGTTCACATTTTTGGCTTTATTATCCATTTGTTATACATTCGGCCAAATAGCGCTCAACAAAACAAAACATACACTATACATATACAAAACAGTGTCGGTGGTCTGTCGGTGTGCAAGTGTTTTTCTGCTGAGCATGTGGTCGGGGGTTCCAACCCCGCCGAACACATTTTAACAACAAATTTCGCTGACTAATGCAACAAAACAAAGCTGACCTCCATACATAGTAAATAGACCATCCGCGGTGCAACGGTGGAGCCGTGGGCTAGCCTGCGATCAATCACGGGGTCAAGCCCCATAACAAACCTTTTGACTGACTAAACAAACTCGCCGATGCCGACATAGAATATAGGGACCCATGTTGCATTGAGAGACTACCACATGGTAGGATATCATTCACTGACATAGCTGATTAGGCTACCACGTAATGTTGACTGGTATGTACGGTATTCCACATCACCTGACACGTCTTGTGCCACATCACCATGCTGACTAACTGTGCTACGGACTGCTGACTGGACCGATGACTGTGCTGCCATGTGGATGTTGATGTCATTATATGGATGACACGTATCAACCATGGATTGGTCCACCTTTGATTTGCACAGTGCTGATGACATCATGTACAGATGCTGACATCATCAATGTACCTTCAAGTCAACAGAAACTTTGACCGGCCATATCTCCCACGTACGAGCTCCGTTTTTGATGAAACGAAATTCGTCATAATCATCTCGACGAGCACTTCGTGATGAAGCCATTTTTGGTGAATTCTATGATAATGAATTTTTCCACTTCCTGTTGGCCCCTAGTACACTGTTTGACCATAGGTTTGACTAGCCATAACTTGTGCAAACAAACTCCTTTTTGCTCCGTTCAAGTTGTGTTAGAATCAGGACACTGAGATCTTTCTGATGGTGTTGAAATCAGGAGTATTGGAGACACTTCAATTTTCACTAAAAAATATCCCCTGAATCACTGACTTTTCAAAACCTTTCCAATTTTTTTCATTTGCTTCAATGCACACTATTGCAGCTGTTATGCTACAAAAGAATGAAGACAGACATGAGCAACCAGTATCTTTTTTCAGTAAGTCATTACAGGGTTCTAAACTAAAGTATGATATAATGGAGAAGCAAGCATTTGCGCTAGTGAAAGTTGTAAAATATTTTAAGCCATATCTTGTTGGAGCAAAGGTAAGTGCTTATGTTCCTCATGTAGCAGTTAAGGATATTCTAACACAGTCTGAAGTAATAGGTAAAAGATGCAAATGGATCAACAAAATCCAAGAATTTGACTTGGAGATTCAAATTACTAAACTAGTCAGAGGTCAGGGTTTTGCTAAAGTAATGGCAGAGGCAAATATTGAAGCAAATCAGATTTGCAATGTAGAAGAGGAAGTTGTAATTGCAAGCATTGAGCATATTCAATGGTATATGGATATCATGCATTATCTTAAACATTTGAAGTGTCTAGAAGGATTGAATGATAACCATAAAAGAATGCTAAAGTTGCAGGCGTCTAAATATGTTTTTATGGATGGGGATTTATTTTGGAAAAATAGGGATGGTGTATTATTGTTGTGTCTGGATGAATTTCAAGCTAAACATGTTTTGAGTGAAATGCACGAATGGGTTTGTGGAGGAAATTACTCATCAAAAACAACTGCTCATAAAATCCTCAAGGTAGGCTATTATTGGCCTAAGATTTTTAATGACTCTTTTGCATATGTGAGAAAATGTGAAGCTTGTCAGAAGTTCTCTAGAGAATTGAAATATTAGGGATCTTTTTCATTACGACCTTTGTGGGCTGATGCCCCTTTCATCAATGGGAAATTGATTTCATCGAAGAAATACAAGAAAAATCAACTGGTGGACATAGGTGGATATTGGTGGCCACTAATTATTTTACCAAGTGGATAGAGGCCATTCCAACTAAACAAGCTACAAGTAAGGTGGTGACATAGTTCCTGATGGATAATGTCATTACGAGATTTGGTACGCCATTGAGGTTGATCACTGCTAATGGGATGTATTTTAGATCAGATGAATTCAGAGGCTTCTATAGCTCATATGGTATTACCATTTCTTATGCAGCCCCTTATCATCCACAGGCTAATGGACAAGCAGAATATAGCAATAAGATTCTTCTGAAGATTATAAGAAGGATGCTAGGTCAGAACAAGAAGGATTGGGATTCAAAATTAAGACTAGCTGTATGGGCTGATAGAATTACGGTGAAGAAGGCAATTGGGAAGTCCCCATTTGAGTTAGTGTATGGAGCACAAGCCAGGATGCCTTTGCAGAAATTGTTACCAGTTTACAAGTTTGTTCTTCAAGAAGATTTGGATATTCCTGAACCCATGGAGGAAATAATGGAACAACTAGCTGAACTAGATGAAACAAGGAGAGTGGCTCAAAATCAAAATATAAAGTTGCAGACGCAGATGAAATATTTATTTGACAAAAAAGTAAAGGATAGGAAATTTGGAGAAAGTGATTTGGTACTGATGTGGAATGCAAGGTTCTAGGAAAAGGGAAAACATGGGAAGTTTGAAGCCTTATGGCTAGGGCCTTTTGTGGTGGTTGGAAAGAAAGGAGAAGACTCATACTATCTGCAGAATATGGCTGGTGAGGATCAAGAATTGCCTGTACATGGGCAATTTCTGAAACATTTTTTCTCTTGAAGTAACATAGAGGATTAAGGGTTGCTAGTGCATGGGCAACTCTTGATGATCCTCTTTGAAATTCTTTTCCATGCACAGTAGTTTAGGAAGTAAAAGTACTAGGATTTGCAAGTACATGGAAAATCCTGATTTTCCTTCTTTTGAAATAATTTCTTCCATGTACAGTAGTATAGGGTCTCATTCATTGCCATTTCCATTTGTTCCATTCTACTCACATGTTCCATCACTTTGAGTTTGGTCTGCTCTCCCAAAAATTTGAATCTTTGTAATGATCTTACTATCATTCATCCCTAGATGGAGCCACTATTAGAACTGTAAAATTTTGAAATTTTTACAGTTTATTATATTAAAGAGTTTCAGCATTGAGTCCTCATCATAAGAATAAAAGTCCCTCTTTGTATTGTATTGCTTATTTTCTATCATGTGACCCATCTGAATCCATCTAGTTCTTCATATTTCATTGAAAGACCCAAATCGGCAAGACATAGTAAAAGTCTCCCCGACCTGATTTTTCACTAATGTATGTTTGTTGCAGACAATCGGTAGGACAATTTTCTTGTTTTGGTGACAAAAGGAGTCATTTCGGCAAAGGGAATCATTGTCAGAGTGAATTCATAGCGAATACATTTTTTTTCGCTGACCGATGCATGTGGAAGTATATCGGTCAAGCTAAAGGTGTTCAGGAGAATGTCTTGGTGAAGTATTTTTTCTTGCCGACAGGAATCTATAAAAAGTATATCGGCATATGTTGAGGCATCAATGTAATGTCAGGGTGAATACAATATGTCATATCGACTAATGCACAAAGGGGTTGTTTCAGCCAGACTGATTGGTATCGGCATGAACTCATAACGAAATCATTTTGTCTTATTGACTGACTTGCAAACAAATGTCTCGGTAAGACTTATGTGCATCAGGGAAGGTCTTAGCGAAGTGGCTATTGTTTGGCCGAACCAAGTTCAAGGGTATTCAAAAGCTATCGGTGAGAAGTTATAGAGTCTTGCCGAGTTACAATTTATACCGATAGAGATGTGCATCGCCAGGAAAAGAATTTTTTGGTATGAGCTTCACCGAGGTTTAAAAGATATACCGACAGAATACTTCGGGGTGAGTCTTGCCGAATGGAGTAATTTGGAGGAGTGATTTCGGTAAGACATTTGGTATTGATATGAGTCTTTCCGAGTTCTCAGAGTCTTGCTGATGCAATTTATTTCATTGGTAGGATTATTTTCATCGGCAAAAGGGTGATCTTGTCATAGCGACTAGAGAATACATTGAAGAGTACGTATCGGTAAAATGCAAAGAATTCTATGAGACATCTCCTTGACTTCGAATTGTCACAGTGACATGAAAAATAGAAGCAGTAGTCATCAAGTTGATTCCAGGTGTCGGTAAGACCACAGAGTGTCTTGGAAAAAGGTTAAGTAAACGTTGAAAAGGGACTTCGCCCCAGATTTGAAATTTTCTCATCGATAGGAGATTTGATGCAATAGTGCCAGTTTCAAAGGAGGCTTCATTTGTGCTTCATTAATGGTGTGATGGGATAAAACAATAATTTTTTAATCAATTCCTCATTTCTGAATTGATTCCTGGTGAATTGGCATGCTGAACAGAGAACCGGGACATTTTTCAGTCTAAGGAGCTCGAGTAGAATATTGTGAGTAATTGCTTCTTTGTTTTTCATATTTTGATTTTGTAAGCTTGAAAATGGAGTCTTCTAGTTCTGGAAAGGGTAAGGGTAGAAAGCTTGGTGAGAGTAGTCAGTCAAAGGGAAAGAAACAAAAGAATGATATAGAGCATGAAGGCATTAAAAGGAGGTTGAACCAAGACCTTATTGATCAACTACCTGGCTCGGGGCCTAAAGCTAGAAGGTTCGCACAACTTAGGGCAGAAGTTGATAAGCTGGATGATAAATGCAAGTTGATAGGTGATTTTTGGACTGCTGTAAGAGGGTATGAGCTTTTCAATTTCCACTACCATGGGAGAAACTGTTTTGAGCCAGTCTGTAATCCATGGAAGTTGAATGTAGGGAAATTGGTGTGCCCTAATGTATTCGTAAATGCAGAATTGGTAAAATTGATTGCTGATCATTATGATCCAAAACATAAGGCTATATGTGATCCTTCTGGAAAACCACAGATATATGTGTCAAAGGAAGCAATAGGTGAGGTTTTCAAATTGAAAGGGTTTTGCAATGAGGAAATCAATTGTGAGGAGTTGCAGAAGGAATTTTCAAGAATGGATACAATTTACAAGGGTTGGAGGTTACCAATTCATAGGGTCAAACAGGGTAACAAGCCAGAACCTCTGGAGGATAGTGAAGGCCCTCCCTATCATGTAGATTTTTTTGAACCTTATATGAAGTACACATATTTTTCAGTGTGTCAGGTGTTGGGAATGGATGCCCTAGAATTCATGTCAATGGTGCTAATGATTATCACAATAGATATCCAATATCATAACTCTAGGACATTTGATTATGCTTCATATATTTTTAAGGAGCTTTATTTAGGATTGATGGCTATAAAGGGTGGAGCTTCTATTGTTCATCTCATAAACTATTCATTGTTGATGCACTTAGTGCTATATTTCAGATAGGAGTTAGGGGTATGGCCTCCATAAATGAGAGTTTCTCAAATTGGTAAGGAGGGTGAAGCATTATCTGTTCAGTTGTGGACTGCTATTTTGGTGCAGGAGCACCCAAGGCCTTCAAGGAGCTCTTCAAGGATCAGGAGGTTGCAAGGATCAGGAGGACCTATCGAGCATATCAAAACATCAACTATAATCTTTTGAAGCCTATAATGGCTTTTGAAATGGGAAAGAACTTGAAAGTAGTCAACTGTCCTAAGGGTCCTGATAAGGATCCTAGGACCAAAATGCTATGTAATTGGGATTATCATGTTATAGGTATTTAATTAGTAATCTAATGCTTTAAGTAGGTCAAATAAAGTTGGATATTTAAGATCCAATAGTTTTTAGGTGGTAGATTTTAATAAATTTCAAGATTGTAAAATTCAGATTTTTGAATTCCACTTTAGGCGGGAAAACGAGTTTTAGGTGTTTTAGAGGTAATTATGCAACTTAATAAATTCTAAATGGTTGGATCAGTTGGGGAATGGTTCTATAACCCCAAAATATTCATTTTTATGGAGGTTAGGCATTTGGAGAGAGTACTGTATGGACTATTTTCTGGAAATAGTGAAAAACACAGTTTTTTGGCATTTTTATGGTGTTCTTTTGTTAAATACTTGATCTCTATTGAATCTATGTCCAGTAGGATGATTTAGGAGTTTGTGTTTACATATTTTAACATCATTGAATTCTCTGAAAGAAATGATAATTAATTTCTTTGCATTTTATATTGACTGTCCTAAAAAAAACACAAAATTTACACTAGTTTGAGGGTTTTTCATGGATAAATGATCCATTTCATGGGAGTTTATGACTGTATCTTGTGAAATGGATCATATTTAACATGTAACATACTGGAATAACAATATAAAGTGCAGGAAAGAAGAATCAAATGGTGTACACCAATATTTCATTATGAAAAATGCTTGAAGATGGAGGCTAGGGTGTAGCAGCAGAAGATCTTTCTTAATGAGGGGCATTTTTTTGATTTTGGATCAAGTAAATATGTTTTCCTAATGGTGTAGAGTCAATGAGAAAGTTCTGGAAGTGATTGGAAGGTTAGTTTTCAAGAAGCCCTAGTTTTTGAGGTAAGTTGAGGAGGGGTTTGTGTTTGAGCATGTTAGAGGTGTCATAGAGGTCTAAAAACTTGGATTCCTTGGTTTTGAGTCATTTTAGGAGACTTCTAAAATTTTCATGGTCAAGGGTTGAGTTTAAAGAGGGGTTGCTTTGAAAAAGAGGGCTAATTAGGCCTAAATTTGAGGAAACAATAGATTTTTGATTGGTGTGCTCCAAAACAAGTGCCATCAAGAATATAGTATGTTATGTATCATCACAAATCACATCTGGTTCAATCATTATTTTGGAGGTTCCTTTGGAAATTTTGAGTGCAAAGTCAAAAAATCACCGCAAGAGGCCTAGTTGGGCTAGAAGCCTAGTCAAGGTGCAAAAAGTGAGTTTGTGTTTAAGTCAGAGGTTTGGGGCTTGAAACCAGTCAAGAAATTTTTTTTTGCATCTCTTAATAAAATTCCTAGGGTTTGGGTCCATAGGAGAAGGTTTTGAGTCATAAGTGCATTATTGAGGCTTATCTCCACAAGGGTGCCTAGAAGAGATTTGAGACTGCTTCATTCAAATCCTTGAAATCATTGTGTGTTTCCAAAAGTCCCATACCCTCTGCATCATATTTGGGACAGTAGGTTTTCTGGTTCTAGTTTCATTCATTTTGAAGAGCATTTTGTAAAGACATTGTATAAATTGTATCATTATCCTTGTAACTATTCATTGACTGATGAAATCAAAAGATTCCTTCGGCCGAAAGACTTCAATGGGCCAATTGATCATAACTGGGGAGACTGGTATTGTTTGGAGGGAGCTACAGTAATCAGAGTATATGGGTTTGAAAATGCTCCTCTCATTGTGCCAAGGACAGTTCCAAACAGGGTTGCATATTTGGAAATTGTCAGACAGATGGATTACTGTAGTGTGATGCATTTCAGTTCTTTTGGGAAGCATGCTTTTATGCCTAGTACTTTGTGTTTTGGTGATTTCATTATGTTGGCTAAAGAGGGATATAATTCAATCCTTGATAGATTGTTGCATTATAATATGAAAAGAGGACCAACTAGTAAAAACTTTGACCTTGAAGGATATATCAATTCAGCCAAAGAAAGGATTAACATTGGAGGGTATCAGCATGTACCCTATCCTTTTGATGATATGATCAGGAATCTGGATGAAGATGAAGCAGGAATGCTAGTTGAAAGATATAACCAGGGGCTACAGGATATTGAGCTATTGTCTTCTAGAGATGAGGAGACACCAAGAGCTAATCTGCCACAAGGTAAAATAGAAAAGGTATCCAGGATGAGGACTCAACAGTATGTTTGCCCATTTAGAGAACAGAGTATTGAAAGTGGTGATGTTGATGCTAGGCACATGGAATATAGATCATTTGTCTCTGATGATGAGTTTATACATTCCCCAGAGTTCAAGGCATTCTTGTACAACAGGAGGGGAAGGAAATAAGAGAGAATGTTGATGATGTTACTTCTGGAAATGAGGAACAATTGTTGGCTCAATTGAGAAGTTGTGTGGATGATGAAATGAAAAATATGACTCCTGAAGTGGGGAGGAAAATGTTGGAGAGTGCTGGTGTCATGATCTTTCCTGGCCTTGATTTGAACTCTGCATTGGTCTTTGATAGTTTCTTGAAGGGCAGTAATGCTACACATAAGCTTGACAAGGAAAAGGTGATAGAACTATATGTAGGATCCAAGTATAATACTGATGAGGGATCATTGATGATATGGGCTTTGTACCCACCCCACAAGAAATCAATGGTAATTGATGCAGAGAATGCATTTGGCCATGTCATGACTCTAAAAGCTGGAGAAGCTAATCCTATAGCTACTGCAGATATTGGGGTAAATATTGCAAAGTTGAATAAAGCACAAATTCATCTATTGATAAAAGAAAGAGAGATGTACAAAGAAAATAATGAAAATTTGTTGAGAGAAAATGATAGACTCAAAGAATTGGTTGGTGTTTCAATGGGGACAACTAAAATGATCACTCATGGAGAAATATCTCAGGTGAAAGACCATTGGGTAGGATCAAGTGTTTATTCTCAAGGAAAGCATGATGCAATTGCTGCAATTGTCAAGAAGAGGCAGGATCATTTGACATCCTGGTTGAATAAATTGTGGGGAAAATACTCCCATACTCTTGCTACATTGAAGGAGCACACAAGGATGGATGGACGAATCATGGAGAAGTTTCATGAGTTGGCTCAAAGCGATGAGGCTAGCAGTTCTGCACTTGAAGTTGCAAATCATATTATTAATTGCCATCGAAACTTCTATGATGAATTGCAGGGGGATGAACAGGGGTTGTTAGAAGTTTCTAAAAAGACTATGATCACATTTTTTGATGACAATGGGGATTTGAAAGAAGCCACTAGGTGGAAAAATGAATGTGAATCAATGCTGAATGAAATCATGAAGACAGCTTATGCAGAGGATACTGCATTGGAAGAAGTGAGCGAGCAAAATGAGGAAATGGTCAAGATGGAAATCACGATCTGGAATGATGTTGGAGATGCAAACACATATGAGCACCAAGATTATTTGGACCACCTCGCTAAGACTCACTTATGGCTAAATAGAGCCTAATTATTCTCTATCTTTTGTTTTGTAATTGATATTTCCTATTTCTGAAAGGTTGCATCCTTTCATATTCTCAATGTACAAATGTCCATTTTGAAAACATTGTGTGGGGACAAGTAGAATAGGATATAGAATTGAAAATACGGTGGAACACCATTTTTCACAAGGCTGAGACTCTGATGTATGTTTTGAAGCCATGGAGATATCAATGAAAATCATCTGATTTGTTGGCGTATTCTGCTGTCAATTGTTGTGTTGTGCCAATTGAAAGAATTAGTTAAGTTGTCTCTAAGATTGATATTGACCGATTATCTAAATTAACATAACATGTTTATGTTTGGTTTACCAGTACGTATTTTCCGTATCTGTGTGATTGGTTGATAGGTTCTTTCAAGGAAGGATTAAATCCTTTTAATTAATCACAGTAATCAGGGAATTTCATTTAGATCAGTAAGAAGAACTTAATAATCACAATCTTGCACATTTATACTGGTTATAAACAAGATATGCCAAACAGTTTGAATGTCCTCTAGAAAGAAGTCACTTATTTAATATTTCATTTGTCTCTATATACTATATAAGGCACTGGTCTCGCTATTTCCATCATTTTGTTTCATTCATACTTTTTTACATCTATTAATTGAGTTTATTAGGGTTTAGTTTTGAATACTGGTATACAATATATACCAAATTTGTTTTATTTTTTCCATTCCAATCTGCCATCATGGAAAAATCATGGCATGAAGAGAAGATCAATAGTCAAGTCTGCTTCATTTGTTATAGGTACACCTGCCTAGGTCTAGCAGCACCTGGAGAGTAGAAGGTTTAATTGTTCCAAACCTTGTTCTGTTACCCTAAAACGTTGTGAAAGCTCAACAACCTTTCATGGTTCAAACTTGCGTTTTTGAGAGCTAACACCTATATGGGTGGGAAGAAACCCAAACCTCCTACCACCCCTTTATAAAGTGGATTGAAGTTAATTGTCTCTCTCCTTCTATCATGTCAATGCACTATGGCTCCCTACCATAAGAATGGTATGGGGGTACTACCCTTATTGAATTAAAAAGGAATTGACCATGTACTTGACTTATGTTGCATAAATAATTTATTTTTTTATTTTTATTTAAAAATAGTTACCTACAACCTATCTATGTTTCAACAAAAAAAATTGTCTAGAGAGAATATTTTCTAGAACCAAGGATTAAAAAATTATATTTTTATAGCCTCTTCAAAAAAAAAAAATCTTGTGTCAATCTCTAGGTTCTTGAGCCTTTCAAATATAATGAAAATGTAAATTTATACCCCAAATTTTTTTCGATGATAGGTGATCATTAAATTTTGAATAGAAAAATTCTTCCCTCAAATGCTTGTAAATTTGGCCACCTACACCAAGTATTTAGATATAATAAAAGATAAATATAACTCTATTGAATCCTTTACATCCAATAATGAGCTCCTATTTAATCCAAAAACTAACTAAAAGAAACTTGCAAAGTAAATCCCCAAATAGGAACTCCCCTATAATATGTATATTTATCTAAACCTTTCTAATTTTATAAATCATCTAAGGATGTAATAGTGTTGGATCTCAGTTGTGATCATATTGTCCTTGATGTCAAAATCCCTTTCAGTTGGTTCTCCTTGATGATCAATCTCAGTTTGGATCTTTATGATTTATTATGGCACTTCTTTGATGTCTCTTGGCTATTACAGAATGCTATTTGTTATGGTTACATTTCATGGTGATGAGTTTTCTGGTTCAAGTTTTGAATGCTACATCTTTGACTAACAGAGTTTGAAAGATGGTTTCTTTGTCAGGATGGTTCTCTTTGCATATCAGGCTTACACATCGGCATGAGTATGGCAGGGTCTCCCCGATCCACTTTGAAATTTCTGAGTTTCTTTTCGGGCAAGACATTTCAGATGTCATGGTGATTGAGTTTAACATACAGGCTGCTTTTGGCGTAACATTAGCGTTACCTTGGCGACCGGCTCAAGAAAGGTTATTTTGGCAATAGAAAAGTGTTCTCTATCGGCATATGTTATTTTGTTGGTATGTGGTCTCAGCGATATTGGTATGTCACACCGATCGGAGATTAAAATGGATGTGTATCGGCAAGAGTCAGGGTTTTCGGAATAGGTCTCAACGAAGTGGTTTTGTCTCGCCAACATCATATATGGGATTCACTTTGGCCAAACTTGGAGTATGTAGTTTAGCATCCCAGTGAAAAGGTAATGTCTCCCTGACAAGTGCATGTGGAAGTCTATCGGCATGAGTTGTGGCTATTGATATAACGTCTTAGTGAATCCTTCTTGTCTTACCAACTCGTGCTCAAAAAGTTTTATCTATTTTTCGGGAGGACTCTCACCGAACAATTCTTTGTGAGAACTTTGGCCAAACTGAGTGGTATCGGGCTGAGGTCTTGGCAATTTCACATGGTCTCACCAACTAATGCTTATGGAAGGCTTTCGAAAAGAGGTATGTAATGTCTTAGCGAATCAAAGTGGATAAAGCATTTCGGTATGACTCATGTGCATCGAAGAATGGTCTTGGCGAATTTGATTTGTTACACTGACCGAAAACATAAAGGTAGTCTCTTCAGTAAGAGCTAGGGTTTTCGATGAGAGCTCTCGGCGAGTGACCTTCGGTCTTGCCGATGAAACATAAAGAGACTTCGTCGGCATAAGATCTGGATTGTCTCAGTGACATCAGATGAATGGACAAAAAATTTCGGTAAGACTCATGAGTTTTGTTGTATAGTCTCAGCGAACCCATCAAGTCTTGGCGACTAAGTCTAATGAGGGGATTTTGGGAAAAGGTGTGTCTTGTCTCAGCGACACACAAGTGGATGCAGACTTTCAGAAACACATGGTGTGCTCTACAAGAGGTCTCCCTGACTTTGATATGTCTCACTGATGGAATTCAAAAGGACTTTATCGATGTGAGATTTGTTCTCTCTTGGCAATCTGAGGTGAATTCAGGGTGTTTCGGTATAATGAAGATATCTATATGACGTCTCCCCGAAAGCGTTATGTCATGGCGACAGGAGTGAAAATGTGAGCTTTCGATAAGACACGGGATGCTCTATGAGATGTCACCTCAACTACACATTGTCTTGGCAAAGGCGAATGAAGGACACATTTCGGTGTAAGTTTTCTCTTGTCTTGGCGACTTGGAAATGATAAAGACTTTCGGTATGATTCAAGCTTTCTAAGAGAGGTCTCCCCAATGATGGTAAGCTATAGCAACAAATACAAGTTAGAAGGCTCATCAGCAAGAAAAACAATATGTTATGGCGAGAATGTGTATCAAGTAACCTTCGATGAAACATAATGTTGGCGGTATGACTTCTCCTCGACTCTATTGTGTCACAGCGACAAACAGAAGGATGTATCGGTGAGAGAACCATTATGTTACAGTGACTTATAAGAGATAAAGTCTTTCGGTGAAACACAACAAAATCTACAAAGTGTCTCCTCGACAGAAGGATGTCACAGCGATAGTGAATGAATAATACTCTAAGGAAGCCTATCGATGAGACATGATGTATTCGTTATGTGTTATTCCCGACTCTGATGGCTCTTGGCAAAAGCGATAGGTAAAGGGATTGTCTAGCGATTTAATTGCCTTCGACAGAACTTAATTGTTGTCTTAGCGAATAGTTATGAAGATTCAAAACTCTGTGGCCATCATCATGGATTGGCATCAAATCTCAGAATGGTTACATAACAGGATATTCATCGAGTTTCTTTTTGAGTTGTTGCATTTTTTATTTATTGTATTTTTCTAAATATAGTTGCATAGAGACTTCTTTGGTTGGTATCAAATCTCTGGCAAGGTATTCTCTGAGATTTTAGAGGTTATGATTTTCTGTTGTAGGCAGACATGGCATTGATGAAAATCTTTTAGTTACAATTTGAAATCTCCTGATTCAGCATAGAAATTAAAAGCTCTATGGATATACGTTACTTTTATTTTTTCCATCATCTATAGATCATTATGAATCAACTTCATATTCTAATAATATCAAGAGAGGTTTAGAATCTTGTGAAAAATTCTTGTTGAAGATTTCTTGATAACAGACATACTTGAAATGTAAATATATACCAGTGTTGAAAATAGTGAAGGAGCTGTTGGCCTGTAATTCTAAGAGATAGTTATTCTGGCAGTAATCAAGAGAGGGAACTGGATGTAATACTGGGACATTGCTCCTAGAGTAATAGAAGCAAAGTGTTATGAATCTAACTGTAAATAGAGAGATCCTCTGATATATTTTTATTGTAATTATGTAATTTGAGTAAGGGGTTGGCGCTCCTTGAGATTGTTGTCTCTAAATGAGGGGTTGGTGCTCCTTGAGTTGGTGCTCAGAAATTTAGCCTATAAGGCATTGTTAAAATTGGTTTTGAAGATTATGCTAGTAAGGCAGTTTAGGAGTGGTTTTTCTACCCAGGAGGGTTTTCCACTCCACAAATCTTTTGTCTCATTGTTCTTCTGTGTGCTCTCTATTTTTCTATGTTGTTATAGTTTCAATTCACTGTTGGGTTTATTGCTGTTCTCAATTCTGTTTATGAATGATTACATTCAACTCACGAATGCATTAATTAGAGTAATATTTAGATCAAATCTGAGCTATTTTTTGGGAAATGTAAGATATCTCACTCAAATCATATTTTCATAAGTTGTCTGATAGACTGAGTTAATTGTGTCATATTTTTGTGCTAGTAAATGTGATTACTTTACTCTATTAATGAAAGAAATGGAAATCAGATTATAAAACCTTGGTCAAAGTTGAAAAAGTGTTGACACTGATTCATCCCCCTCGGTGTCTATCCATAACTCCAACAATTGGTATCAGAGCGTAGGGTCATCTGATAGGTCTAAACCACCTAGGATTGTTCCTCGTCTATTGGAGTACTTTTGTTAATATGGGATAGAACAGAACGAATAAGGGAAAAAGATGTTCTCAGCTAAATGCTATCCATCATGTTCAACCTGAATCTAGTATAAGTAACAATGAGGAAGAGTTCATAAACAGTAGCTCTGAAATGGTAGAGTTTCCTAGATCTAGAACTCCTCAATTCGAAGAAACAAACTTTATTATATGGAAACATAGGATGGAAACATACTTACTTTCTTTAGGATCTAAAGTGTGGGCAGCAGTAGAAAAGGGTTGTACTACATCTGCAACATCTCCTTCCACTCTTGAGGAGAAGAAAGCACTTGAATCCAATAATAGAGATATAAATGCTATTCTTAATCACTTGCCAAATAAACTCATTACAAAAGTCATTCATTACAACAGTGCTAAGGAAGTTTGGGACAAGTTGACTGAAATGAATCAGAATAGTGAGTTACAAGAGGAGGTATCTTTGGGTACTGAAATAAGTTGTGAAACATCTAAGAGTGAAGAAGGTGTAAGCCTTCATAGTTTTGAAAAGGAGTACAAGGAGATCATTAATGAATATTTAAATGATCAAGAAACTTTTGTAAAAGTAGATCAATCTTTGGGTCAAGTTAACTCTAAACATGAATATGATGAATCAGAAAGTGAGGTTAATTTGGAAGGTGAACTCCTATGTGCCGTAGATACTATTAGGTAGATTAGAAAAGAAAACCAGCTTTTAACAAGACAGCTTCAGCAAAAAGAGAGTTTGGAAGTCAAGTTAAAAGACAGGGATGAATTGAGTAATAAACTAGAAACTGAGACTGATTCTTTAAAGAAATATTCTGATAATGATTCCTTGTTAAAAGAACTAACTCTTAAGGATGATATGATTATTAGTCAGAAAATTGAAATTGAAGAATATAAGAGGATTGCAGATGTTGTGAGTTTTGATTTGGAGATTAAAAAGATTGTTTGTCTAAAACTTGAAGAAGTAGTTGCTTTAAGAAAAGAGCTTGAAAGTATCAATGCTAAATTTGATAAAATTCAAAAATTTGATCAAAGTACTAATATATTGAATGAGATGTCGGGCAGGCAAAAGCATTCTAAAGATCCTACAGGAGTGGGATATGAGGTTGGACAAAGCTCTGCAGATAAATCTAAACATGAAACAGTGTTTACTGCTTCAGATGGAAAGAAGTTTATAGCCAAGCAAACACCAAGAATGAAGGTTGATCTTGGTTACAGTATTGTTGCATCAAAGGATAACATTGACACTAGAAGACAATCTAAAGGTATTCATAGAGAAAGGAAAAATGTCTTCAGATCTTCAAATCCTTGGCATGATCATTCTTTCAGGTATAATCATTCTTTCCAAGGATATTGTTATGTTTGTAATGACTATGGTCATAAGGCAATTGATTGCATAAGATGGTCAAATAAGAATCATTCTAATGTCCCTAGAAATAAGGATGTGGTGTGTTACAACTGTAACAATTTTGGTCACTTGAGAAGAGACTGTAGAATAAATACAAGTGAAGATAATGTAGGGAAAAATGTTGGAAAAGTCTATAGGAAGTCCTCTATTTCTCAGAACAATCACAAAGTTATTTGTTTTAGATGTAACAACATTGGACATAAAGTACAACAATGCAGATTCAATAGAAAGACATGTACTTCAAGCAAACAAGTGAAAAAGTCTTCATTGGTGTGGAGAAGAAAGAGCAATCAAGATGAAAAGAAGAGCAATAAAGATGCTTCTGAGAAAACTCCTTGTGCACTCCTTGCACAAGAGTTGCCTTCCATGTCTTGAGAAGAAGTAAAGACTCAGGGGGAGTCTATTATGATAATATGTTTTACCCCTATGGAGTCTAGAATGAGGTATGACATCTTGTATTTGCTTTTGGTGATTTAGAAGGAAGAGAAATGGCTTAAATTCCTTAACCTTTTGTTATTTCTAACAAAGGTAATCATCTTATTTGAAAGGTAATGGATAAATATCTGCATTAAGGACTATTTTGCTTGGTCTAATGGTTGACAGTTTTCATAAGGTTTTGAAATGACAGTGCACTTTGTTTTTAAATGAACTCTTTGGATGCTTGGGGTTTTGGAAATAATGTTATGTCCTTATGACATCTTTGAGCGGTGTGGAGACATATAGGTGAGTTCGTCAACATATTAAAGATAAGAAAGCCTTTGTTTTTGAAGCGATGTTAATGGTTTTATCTTTGGAGAACAGTGATTAAACAAAAACATGTTTTATGTTATGAGTTATTTCTATGATGATATTATTTGGTATTGCATGAAGAAGCTGAGTTAAGATTGTGTGCTGAATGAAGATAGTTACAATGTCTTTTGCAAGCTGTTATGAAGGAATTGATTGTTTTGGTCTTTTGAGTATGTGTGTTCAGTAGTCTGATAGTAGCATTTGCTGAAATATATTTTATATATCATGACCCTACAAATGGAAGAATTTCTAATGTTTCAAAAAGGTCTTCTTGGTCTCTGTGTTTTGACTACATAAGGAGGGTCAGTGTTGAGTCTGGTATATGGTGAACAAGCCATGAGTTGTGATTGAGGTTACTTGTGCTGAGAAGAGGTTGGTGGTTTGTGCTCAAATTCTGGTATTGCTAGATTGCAGTTAATCTGAAAGTGAAGTAGGTGTTCTTGAATGTGCCTTAATCAAACATGGTAAAAGGTCTTCCGGTTCTTATGGTATTTGGTTGGCTTCTCAGTTGTGTTTCCTAGCATTGTACATTCTTCTCTTCTATCCTTTGTCATTGAGGCAAAAAGGGGGAGAGTCATTTGTGTTTTGCCATCAAGGACAAAGCGGGAGTTTGTTGGATCTTAGTTGTGATCATATGGTTTGTCCTTGATCTCAAAATACCTTTCAGTTGGTTCTCTTTGGTGATCAGTCTCAGTTTGGATCTTTATGATTTATTATGGCACTTCTTTGATGTCTCTTGGCTATTACAGAATGTTATTTGTTATGGTTACATTTCATGGTGATGAGTTTTCTGGTTTAAGTTTTGAATGCTACATCTTTGACTAACAGAGTTTGAAAGATGGTTTATTTGTTAGGATGGTTCTCTTTGCATATCAGGCTTACACATTAGCATGAGTATGGCAGGGTCTCCCCGATCCACTTTGAAATGTTTGAGTTGCGTTTCGGCAAGACATTTCAGATTTCATGGCGATTGAATTTAACATACAGGCTCCTTTCGACATAACATTAGCGTTGTCTTGCCAACCAGCTCAAGAAAGGTTATTTCAGCAAGACTTGTCTTTGGTTTCGGTGATAGAAAAGTGTTCTCTATCGGCATATGTTATTCCATCGGTATGTGGTCTCAGTGATATTAGTATGTCAGACCAATCAGAGATTAAAATGGATGCATATCGGCAAGAGTCAGGGTTATCGAAATAGGTCTCGGTGAAGTGGTTTTGTCTCGTCGACATCACATATGGGATTCACTTCAGCCAGACTTGAGTATTTGGTTTAGCATCCTAGTGAAAAGGTAATGTCTTCCCGACAAGTGCATGTGGAAGTCTATCGGCGTGAGTTGTGGCTATCGATATAATGTCTTAGCGAGTCCTCCTTGTCTTACCGACTCGTGCTCAAAAGGTTTTATCTATTTTTCGGGAGGAGTCTCACCAAACAACTCTTTATGAGAACTTCAGCCAAACTAAGTGGTATCGGGCTGAGGTCTTGGCGATTTCACTTGGTCTCACCGACTAATACTTGTGGAAGGCTTTCAGCAAGAGGTTTGTAATGTCTTAGCGAATCAGAGTGGATAAAGCATTTCGGTATGACTCATGTGCATCGAAGAATGGTCTTGGCGAATTTGATTTGTTACACCGACCGAAAACATAAAGGTAGTCTCTTCGGTAAGAGCTAGGGTTTTCGGTGAGAGGTCTCGATGAGTGACCTTCAGTCTCACCAATGAAACATAAAGAGACTTCGTCAAGATAAGATCTGGATTGTCTCAGCGACATCAGATGAATGGATAAAACATTTCGGTAAGACTCATGAGTTTCGTTGTAGAGTCTGAGCGAACCCGTCAAGTCTTGGCGACTAAGTCTAATGAGGGGCTTTAGGCGAAAGGTTTGTCTTGTCTTAGCGAGACACAAGTGGATGAAGACTTTTGAAAAGACATGGTGTGCTCTACAAGAGGTCTCCTCGACTTTGATACGTCTCGCCAATGGAATTCAAAAGGACTTTATCGATGTGAGATTTGTTCTCTCTTGGCAATTTGAGGTGAATCCGGGGTGTTTCAGTATAACAAAGATATCTATATGAGGTCTCCCTGAAAGCGTTATGTCATGGTGACAGGAATGAAAACATGAGCTTTCGATAAGACACAGGATGCTCTATGAGATGTCACCCTGACTACACATTGTCTTGGCGAAGGCGGATGAAGGTCACATATTTGTGTAAGTGTGCTCTTGTCTTGGCGACTTGGAAATGATAAAGACTTTCAGTATGATTCAAGCTTTCTAAGAGAGGTCTCCCCAATGACGGTAAGCTATAGCGACAAATACAAGTTAGAAGGCTCATCGGCAAGAAAAATGATATGTTATGGAGACAATGTGAATCAAGTGACCTTCGATGAAACATAATGTTGGTGGTATGACTTCTCCCTGATTCTATTGTGTCACAGCGACAAATTGAAGGATGTATCGGCGAGAGAACCATTATGTCACAGTGACTTATAAGGGATAAAGTCTTTCGGTGAAACACAGCAAAATCTACAAAGTGTCTCCCCGACAAGAGGATGTCACAACGACAATGAATGAATAATACTCTGAGGAAGCCTATCGATGAGACATTATGTATTCGTTGTGTTCTTCCCAACTCTGATGGCTCTTTGTGAAAGTGATATCTAAAGGGATTGTCTGATGATTTAATTACCTTCGTTAGAACTATATTGTTGTCTCAGCGAATAGTTACGAAGACTCAAAACTCTGTGGTCGTCATCATGGATTGGCATCAAATCTCAAAATGGTTACATAACATGATATTCATCGAGTTTCTTTTTGAGTTGTTGCATTTTTTATTTAATGGATTTTTCTAAATATAGTTGCATACAGACTTCTTTGGTTGGTATCGAATCTCTAGCAAGGTATTCTCTGAGATTTTAGAGGTTATGATTTTCTGTTGTAGGCAGACATGGCATTGATGAAAATCTTTCAGTTACAATTTGAAATCTCCTGATTCAGTGTAGAAATTAAAAGCTCTATGGATAGATGTTACTTTGATTTTTTCCATCATCTACAGATCATTATGAATCAAATTCATATTCTAATAATAGCAAGAGAGGTTCATAATCTTGTGAAAAATGCTTGTTGAATATTTCTTGATAATAGACATACTTGAAATGTAAATATATACCAGTGTTGAAAATAGTGGAGCTGCTGGCCTATAATTCTGAGAGAGTTATTATGGCCATAATCAAGAGAGGGAACTGGATGTAATACTGGGACATTGCTCCTAGAGTATTAGAAGCAGAGTGTTATGAACTTAACTGTAAACAGAGAGATCCTCTGATATATTTTTATTGTAATTTTGTAATTTGAGTAAGGGGATGGTGCTCCTTGAGATTGTTGTCTCTAAATGAGAGGTTGGTGCTCCTTCAGTTGGTGCTCAAAAATTTAGCCTATAAGGCATTGTTAAAAGTGGTTTTGAAGATTAAGCTAGTAAGGCAGTTTAGGAGTGGTTTTTCTACCCCAGGAGGGTTTTCCACTCGACAAATATTTTGTCTCATTGTTCTTATGTGTGCTCTCTATTTTTCTGTGTTGTTGTAGTTTCAGTTCACTGTTGGGTTTATTATTGTTCTCAATTCTATTTGTGAATGATTACATTCAACTCATGAATGCATTAATTAGAGTAATATTGAGATCAAATCTGAGCTATGTTTTGGGAAATGCAAGATATCTCACTCAAATCATATTTTCATAAGTTGTCTAATAGACTGAGTTAATGTTGTCATATTTTTGTGCTTGTAAATGTGATTACTTTACTCTATTGATGAAAGAAAAGGAAATTAGATTGTAAAATCTTGGTCAAAGTTGAAAAAGTGTTTGACACTAATTCACCCCCCCCTCTCAGTGTCTGTCCATAACTCCAGCAAATAGAACATACTTAGTTTTAATAAAAGACAACATTACAATCTTATATCTTCTAAAATGAACTAACTCTAGATAAACTCTTTCTTTGAGACAATGTAAAGTTTAGCTATAGAGGTAGCTATCCAAAATCAAGATTCCTAAGATATAATCACAAGAGCCAAAGAAGATCAACATGATATCTAATAGCAATATTCTATATAGATGATGTAATTCAATTATGTAAAAAAACATAGTAAATCCTTGTTTATATAGGCAAAGGTGAGAGATAGGACAAGAATTGAGTATGAAAATAGTCATAATCATGTGATGTTCAAGACACAAAATTTAATAACCTAAATGTATCCTAAGTAAACCTAACTAAATAGGTGTGAAAATGATTCAAAAGGGAAACTGATTAGGGAATAAGTCCATTCAAACCAATAAAATGCACAAATATGATTCCATGTGGCTATTAAGTAAATATAAAAGAGAAGTAAAATGAACATCACTACAAATAAAAAAGTAAATAGATAAATTATACTAGACAAAATATTATATATTTTTTATTCTAAAATAGAAAGGCCCCCTTTATTTATATTATAACTTTGTTAGTATATATTGAATAAAGACATTTAGCAATGGAGGATAAGTGTGATCTACATTCTTAGATGGAATCTACATTAAAGGAAGTTAATATTTAAAATATAATTTTAACTCTTAGAGTATGTTCTCTACAAATTTTGATGTGCACTCTTATAGAAAATATTTTGTAAAATAAATTTCATTTTGGATATAAAAATTGAAATTCTAGTTGAAAAAGATAACTTTTAAACCAGTTCCCATATGGATATTATATAAAATTTTGAGAATGACCAGTTCTTCATGTTAATTTATCTTATAGATAGATCAACGGTTGAGATTAAAAGGATTACCATCAAAAATATTTTGACATTTCAATTTTTAGAACAATGTCATTTGACTAGTCATAAATGATAAGAAGAAAAAAACTTTAACTTTAGGTTTATTATAATTTAAAAATAAATATTACCAATAACATTATTTTCATTAAAATCAAGCATCATCTAAATTAGGCAAAACAACCTTCCTACATAACCAATGGTACTATATAGGTTTAGACATCAATTTCTATAGTCATTGTCGATAGTGAGAGAGCTGCTAAGCTTTTAATGCTACTTATAAGTCTCACCTTACTAGTGAGTATAAATTAAACTTGTCTAGAAATGTCTACACTACAAATGTAAGCATCAATATCTATAACTATTGACCATATTGAGAGTCACTAAGCTTTTAATCTTACTCATATGTCTTGCCTTACTATAGAGTAAAATAAAATTTCCTCAATATCTATGATACAAATTTAACTATCAATATCTACAATCCTTGTTCATAGCGAGAGAGTTGTTAAGGTTTTAATCTAACTGATATTTCTTTTTTATTATAGAGTATAAATTGGTGTGCCTCGATTTCTACAATACAAATTTAACCATCAATATCTATAATCATTGTCCATAGTGAGAAAGTGGTTAAGATTATAGACTTAATCATAAATACCAACTTGCTTTAGAGTATAAGTTCTTAAAGTTGCATAAGTTTCCAAATACATGTGGAAGGTGCATATTCAATCCAAAAAGCTTGGTATATATTCTATAGAACTCCAAATGCATACACATTATCCTTACAAAAGTTCTAAGAAGGAAATTTGCACGACTTTAACATCTTTCATTATAAACTCCTAGTAATTAAGAGTGACAACTTACATTAATAGAACCATCTAATTGTCTAGAGATGCCCTCTACAAACCAAAAAAATCTGATATACAAATCTATACAAGATACTATCCCATTTAAAGAACCTATATTTTTTTATCAATTGTACTCCCTATACTTTATGTCATAAAAATATAACATGTAACATGTACGTGGTTTTTCCCACAATAATCCTCTCTTAAATAGTTTTTGTCACCTCATACAATTCAACAATAAACAAATTATTACTATAAAATGAATGATCTATACAACGAATTAATAAACTCTTTTATCTTTCCAATTATATTACTATAAAATCTAATTCTAACTAAGATGTACTCTAATAGAAAAAATATAAATGTACCCATTGAACCTATAGATCCAATGTAAATGTTACATCATTCAATTAGGAACTCAAACTTTTAAAATGAAGTAAAACATACATTAGGAGTTGTATAAAATGGGTAACGAGGACCGTATAAAAGGCGAGGGTAACGAGGACTGTAGGGTCCCTTAGTTACTTAACAAGCCTAAAATGCAAAAAGAGGCTATGCAAGCTAGTTTATAGGTTTAACACTGCATCTTAGGAGACTCTCTGTCTAAGAAAAAAAGTGTGGACTATGGATGACAGTGTGGTGCACTGGCATCTCAAAAGTGTGTTGTCGTCCGTATGGCCAAAAAATGACAAAGATGAGGTTAAGTCACTAAAAAATAGCTAACGGCCCAATGAACTAAGTAAAGGGCCAAAACGACATAACTAGGTAAATTAAATAATCTCTAATATTATAAAGTAAATAAGCAAGAGTGATAAAGATGAGGAGAATCTCACCAATGAATTCATTCGCTAGTTGATTTTCTGAAAGCTCGCATGCCTACACACAACAAGAAAGAAAAATGTCGGGGGGCTGTATAGGGGCCTACTTCAGGTAGACCCTCATTTAGGTGTTTCCACCACCACAAATAGACAAAAGAATGAGGTAAATAAGAAATACATAAAGAAAGCAAAATCACTACAAAAGAGTACTATGCTACTCACCAAATGATAGAGGAGAGGATAGGGAAGCTTACCACCTCCACCAAGAGTACTCAAGGCTGCTTGGGGGAGAAATAAGAGGAAATCAAGCCTCTACTATGAATGGTCTGGTCCCAAACGTACTCTACTAACTTGATGGAGTGTGACATTGTTGCAATGTGATGCTTGGAATGCTTAAAGTGAGTGGAAATGGATGCAAAAGTGTGAGTAAGGAAGCTTGAAGTGTGCTCAAGAGTTGTGTTGAAGTTGTGTAGAATTTTGAAGA
Source organism: Sequoia sempervirens (assembly GCA_007258455.2). Taxonomy (NCBI): domain Eukaryota; kingdom Viridiplantae; phylum Streptophyta; class Pinopsida; order Cupressales; family Cupressaceae; genus Sequoia; species Sequoia sempervirens. The sequence continues at coordinate 51,976,649 of VDFB02026320.1, read as the reverse complement.
GTTGAAAGGAAAGTTCAAGGAGTGAATATGAAGGAATGAGGAAGAAAATGACCATATTCAGGTTGGTTGGCTGAAGTAGGAGTTACAACTTCGTTGCCAATGGGAAGAGTAATGCCTCTGTTGGCTCAGCCATAGGAATCTGCCAGGGACATAAGCACGCCACATAGACATCTGCACATTGTGTGGGCATCCCTAATAGAAATGCCTCCATCAACACACAAAATAGGCTCCACATGGACCACCAACAACAAGCTTAAGCAAATTTAAGCCTCCAACTTTGGTTTTCTAAATCGTATAAAGAAAAAAAGGGGAATTGTGCCTAGGGTGCAAATTCGCTCTTATACATTTTGCCCCCACTTTAGCGAGCACAAGTACTAATGAGTGCTCGGTAAAGTAGATCAAGAAGAGAGTAGGGTTAGAAAAATATACATGAACCATCAAGGAAGCAGTACTCGGTTTGGCATACCCAAAGGTGTATGAGATGTAAAAGGCTCCATAGCTGCTTGAAACAATGAAGTTGGAACAAAGTGTCTTACAAGCCCGCGAACCTACAAGGAGGCAACCCCCAAGATCTCTCGCATGGAGGAAGCCCCAAGGAAGTGGACTCCATAGAGTCAAGAAGTGGTGATATGTCTACTCGCAGATAGGACATATCAAAAGCGGCAACATGTCTACCCATAGATAGAGCGTGTCTAAAGTAGTGGCACGTCTACTCGCAAATAGAACATGTCAAAAGTAGTGACATGTCTACCCACAGATAGAACATGTCTAAAGCGACAACACATCTACTTGCAGATAGAGCATGTCTAAAGTGGTGACACATCTACTCGTAGATAGAGCATGTCTAAAGTAGTGACATGTCTACCCATAGATAGAGCGTGTCTAAAAGCAACTGGTCACATAGACTGTAAAAATTTCAAAGGGGTCCCTCGAGAACCCTTCAAAAGGAGAGGGGTCCACTCAAGGGATGTGCTATTTGAAAAGTGAGGTCTACTTAGGATTCCCACAAGCTAGACACAAAGAAGCAAATGGAATGAGTCTAGTCGAGCTGCTCCTAGGCTAGATGTGAAAAGATCCATTCATTAAAAAGTCTTTTGAAGAAAGGGTCCCTAGGGAACCCACCGTGAGGAAGAAGGGGGGTCTGCTCAAGGGACATACAATTCAAAAGCACCTATTCATCTTAGAATGATTCATCATCAAGGGATCCTTTCGAAATATGTTCGCTTCATCAAGGAATTTTGAAAGGAAGGACATGCCCCCACATGAGGGGAATTCAAAGAAGTTCCCACTTCGGAGGAAGGTCTTCAAGCCCTTTCTTTATGAACAAGTGATGAAGGAAACATGTTCTATTAGGGTTCTGAGTTGAGAATGCAATTCTAAGGAAAATGATTATTGTGAAGACTTTCAAGAAAAGATTCATTGGCAACAAATTCATTTTCTGAAAATTAAAGTGTTAAAGAAGAGCATTGTCACACATAGGAGGGGAGAGAAAGATAAAGGGAAAGAAAAAGAGAAAAGTAAAATACAAATAAAGGACATAGGGGGATCTCGTTTAGTGGGGTCAGATCTGTCTAAGCTCATATAATAATAGGTAACTACAATGCAAGGTGAAAGATCATCAATCCCCAACTAGATCAAGAAGGGTGCATAGAAAGAAAAATAAAAATAAAAAATTGGGTCAATATGGAAGGGAACCCTAAATGCCCCCAATGCTTTGCATCATCCCTAATTTATCAAAAATCAAGCACAAACATGGAAGAATGATGGTGCAAATAGAAGAAGGTTTACGACAAAAAAACCATGCCTGTATCCAAGCACCAACAAGGGTGACGAGGGTCATCCAGGCACACATAGCACGAGTACGGGGGAACACATCACAAAACACATGCACATGCACACAAGATCAAGAAGAGGGGCCTCCTCTTAACATTGATCATCCAAGAGGTTAATCGCTTCCCAATCTAGATCCTCATAAGGGGAAGGAGGACAAGCTTGCAATGGTGGAAAGCTAAGAGGAGGGACATCTAGGCCTCCCGCAACAAGGGCCAAGGAAGAGGGCCCCTTGCGGTCCTCTCCACCGAGCTCTTGTGGAGTCAAGGTCATTGACAAGGTTGGGACTTTGTCCACGGAATTAAACATGCATCCCATGGGAGCATCATGTTTATTCTTAGTGGATGGCATAGGTTGTGCCTGAGGTTCACCGCTAAGGTCAATGAATGACTCGGGAGCAGTGATGAACTTAGGGTAAGCTGGGACTAGTTCTGTCACAAGGACAAAACAAGTCATCACAGGGCCACCTTGTGAAGAAGGTGGACTCCTCTTACGTCCTTCATTTCCAAAAGGACTAGCCTCTGCCTCTTTCTTCATTGAAGGAGATGAACTCCCCATAGATGAAGCCAAATGCACAAAGGAGAAGGAGGAAAGAACTGTAGCAAATATGACTGAATTGTTAACCATATCCATGGGCTTTGGGAAGGGCTGAATATCTGGGACATACATCAGCAAAGGAGGCTTCGCTGAAGTAGTGATAAACACCTATACCTACTTAGGGTTAGGCATGTGTGCTCACAATAGAAGCCAGGAGCAGATCAAAATGAAGAGGAACATTGGGAAGGGAGGAAGGAGATGTTGTAGGAGGTCCTGAAATAGGAGTGGTCATTCCTACCTCCTTTTCTTTTGAGGCGACCTGCTCGGCCAAGAGAGGAGCCTTCCACCGATGCTTGCACTCACATGCAAGGTAGTTTTTACGGCTCTTGGAGTTGGAAGCTAGAGCTTGTGAAGGGATGGGAGGTTCCTGCTCAACCATAGGAATGTCCACTATGGCCGTTTCAAGTGGAGGAATGGGTACCTATACAGGAGTAGGGAGAACAGGCTGAGGAGTGACAAGAGGAGTTGAATCGAGAGCCTCAGTAATAGGCCTCTTTCTTCTCACCTTGGGAGCAAGAGCAGTAGGAGTCCACGACAGTTGAGACAAGGAGGAATCTCCTCAAAGGATCTTCTTCCTCTCATATCGAATAGGTCTAGGCTTTGTCAGTAGAATAGGAAGCTCAAATGTGGGACATTTAGGCTTTCACCAAGTGGGCACCGAAGGGTTCTCTTGCAAACAAGGAGAAAAACTGGATGGTACCACAGTTGAGTGAGATGAAGTGTCTAACTGGGTAGCAGAAGAGGAAGGAGTATCACAAGACAGTTTCTTTCTTCTTTGAATCCTTAGCGGCTTCACTGTCAGCCTTCAAGTAAGCCCTATGTGAGATAGCATAAGGCGAGGGAGGGTACCTTACTTTTGGCCTTAGACGCCCTTTCTTATAATTCTGATATGTTTTATGCAAAAGGTCCATCCTAGGCGGAAGGAACCCACAGACATAGGCCATGGGTGATCCAAGGAGTAGCTACCATGTGCAACCAGTAGTTTATAACTAGTGTCATGGATCATGTGCATGGAACCTCCGTGGATAAATTTTAAACATTTATGCATGACGAAGGGTACTGCATTCATCACCACCAACCAAGGGATACCTAATTTTACTCTAAAGATTTCAAATCCTGAGATGATATCAAATAGGAGATTCACAGACTTAGGTTCAACTAAGACCAATAGGACAATGCTACCCAAGGGGGTATGGAAAGTCTGTCATGCATGCGGATGAAACTCATAGGAGTATCATATCCATCCTTATGTAAAAAATTTATTAGCATAATCTCCTCTATTATTATGTTCACTTGTGAAGTCGGGTCAATAAGAACACTTGCTACGATGTTCCCATTGATCCATGTAGAAATGTAAAGAGGAGATGGTTCCCTGTTAAAGCCCATTAGTAGGTCCTGTGAAGTAAAGGTTATGCCAAAAATACTATCCACAGGCTATGTAGAGGGGATGGGTTGATGCAAGAAGGAGGCCATTAGGCACACTAGACAATGCTTTCACAGAGTCCCCAAAAGTTAATGGATAAGATGGTGACCCAATTAAGGTTTTTTCGTGCAATACCTTTGGAACCTTCCAACTACATCAACTAGGGGTCACAGGTTGGGTTGCAAGGTGACAACCTTACAACACTCACACCTATAACACTCCTAGAGTATGAGGAAAGGAACTATTAGTATCGCAGGAATGAAACCAAAATGGTCCACGTCAGGTTCACCAAAAATGTAAGAGAGGGGGATGACCACGTGAAAGACCCCAAGTCATGGAGGGTCAAGATGAAAAAGGCTTCCCTAACTTACCTTAGCTAAGTGCAATATTTAGGGTATGTAAGGTGAGGGTAATGAGGACTGTAGGGTCCCTTAGTTACTCAGCAAGCCCGAAATGTAGAAAGAGGCTAGGCGATCTAGTTTCTAGGTTTAACACTGCATCTTAGGAGACTCTCTATTTGAGGACAAAAGCATGAACTTTGGATGACAGCATGACACACTAGTGTCTCAAAAGTGCATTTTTGTCCGTACGGCTAGACAGTGACAAAGATGAGGTTAAGTCACTAAAAACTAGCTAATGGCCCAACAAACTAGCTAAAGGGCCAAAACGACAAAACTAAGTAAATTAAATAATATCTAATATTATAAAGTAAATAAGCAAGAGTGATAAAGATGATGAGAATCTCACCAATAAATTCATTTGCCAATTGATTCTTTGAAAGCTCGCACGCCTACACACAACAAGAAGGAAAAATGTTGGGGGGCTGTATAGGGTCCTGCCTCAGTCAGATCCCCATTTAGGTGTTTCCATCACCATAAATAGCCAAAAGAATGAGGTAAAGAAGAAATACGCAAAGAAAGCAAAAGCACTACAAAACAATACTATGCTACTCACCAAATGATAGAGGAGAGGAGAGGGAAGCTTACCACCTCCACCAAGAGCACTCAAGGCTTCTTGGGGGAGAAATGAGAGGAACTCAAGCCTCTACTGTGGATGGTGTGGTCCCAAATGTGCTCTACCGAGTTGATGGAGTGTGATATTTCTGCAATGTGATGCTTGGAATGCTTAGAGTGAGTGGAAATGGATGCAAAAGTGTGAGTATGGAAGCTTGAAGTGTGCTCAAGAGTTGTATTGAAGCTATGTAGAGTTTTGAAGAGTTGAAAGGCAAGTTCAAGGAGTGAATATGAAGGAATTTGAGGAAGAAAATATCCATATTCAGGTTAGTTGGCCAAAGGAGGCATTACAACTTCATTTCCAATGGGAAGAGTAGCACCTTTGCTGGCTTAACCACAGGAATCTACCAGGGACGTAGGTGCGCTGCACAGATGTCTATGTGTCGTGTGGGTGTCCCCAACATAAACGCCTCCACTAACACACAAAATAGGCTCCACGTGGACCGCCAACAATGAGCTTAAGCAAATTTAAGCCTCTGAATTTGGTTTTCTAAAGTGTATAAAGGAAAAAAGGGTAATTGCGCCTAGGGTGAAAATTCACTCTTATACACTTAGTTTTAATGAAAGAAAAAATCACAATCTTAGATCTTCTAAAATGAACTAACTCTAGATAAGCTCTCTCTTTGTACAATGTAAAGTTTAACTATAGATGTAGTTATCCAAAATCAAGATGCCTAAGAGCTAATCACAAGAACCAAAGAAGATCAACATGATAGAATAAAAATATTCTATATAGATAATGTAATTCAATTATGTGAAAGTACATACTGAACCCTTGTTTATAAAGGAAAAGTTGAGAGATAGGACAAAAATTGAGTATGAAATTAGTCATAATCATGTGATGTAAGAGACAGAATTTAAATAACCTAAATGTATCCTAAGTAAACCTAACTAACTAGGTGTGAAAATGATACAAAAGGGAAACTAGTTAGGGAATAAATCCATTCACAGGTTAATAAAATGCATAAATATGGTTCCATGTTGCTATTAAATAAATATAAAAGATAAGTAAAATGAACATCCCTACAAAGGAAAAAGTAAATAGATAAATTATACTAGACCAAATATTATATATTGCTTATTCTACAATAGAAAGGCCCCCTTTCTTTATATTATAACTTTGTTAAGTATATATTGAATAAAGGCATTTAGCAATGGAGGATAAGTGTGATCTACATTCTTAAATGAAATCTACATTAAAGGAAGTTAATATTTAAAATATAATTTTAACTATTAGAGTATGTGAGCTCTACAAATTTTGATGTACACTCTTATAGAATTTTTTTTGTAAAATTTATTTCATTTTGTATATGAAAATTAAAAATCTAGTTGAAAAAGAGAACATTTAAACCAACCCATATGGATATTATACAAGATTCTAAGAACGATAAATTCTCCATGTTAATTTATACTTATAGATAGATCGATGGTTGAGATTAAAAGGATTATTGTTCAAAAATATTTTTAGAACAATGTCATTTGATTAGTCATAAATGATACTTTAACTTTAATTTTATTATAATTTAAAAATAAATATTACCAACAACATTATTTTCACTAAAAGCAAGCATCATCTAAATTAGACAATGCAACCTTTTGCATAACCATTGGTACTATATAGGTTTAGACATCAATATCTATAGTCATTGTCAATTGTGAGAGAGTTGTTAAGCTTTTAATGTTACTTATAAGTCTCACCTTACTATTGAGTATAAATGATGAGGGCACAGCCCGAGACTTAGAAAATAACCCACAAACAAGAGAAATTTTATTATTCAAAAAATGGAGCTTCTTACATGTAGAGGATCTCAAATCCCCAAGTTCTATAACACATGCAAGTCACAAACAGCTACAAAATAACCCTTTCGCAATATGCGAGCTTGTCCCCAAAAAGTTACCCAAAAATTAGAAACCCACCCATAAATAGAGTTCCTCATTAGTTTGGAGCCAAAACAACATTCAAATTTGAGTTTAGGTTGTTTGGTGCCGAAAATTTACAACATGAAGTTCAAATTTCCAAAGAGCATTTGCAATTGTATCTTCTAGAAAGTGCGCCAACTTCCCGGGGCCATAACTTTTGATCCAGGACTCTGATTCATGAACCGTTTGAACCATTGGAAAGGTCTCGAAGTCAATAATGCGCTTGAAATTTTCTATGCCAATTTTGGCAAGTTTTGGGGCCGTTTTGGGAACTCTAAGTGCCTCAAATCTAACTCGGAAGATTTTTATGTGCAAATCTGGGAAACTAAAACTACAATATCTTTCAACCTAGAAACAAAAAATAAAAACTGTAAATTGGGAATTTCATTATGACAAAAAGGGTATCCAAAAATGTAAAAAAATCTAAAAACTGAGAAACTTGAAATTTAACTATTTTTGGGTGATGCAAGATTGCCCTTACACCACTAGATGCTCCTGCATCAGACACCCAGGGTAATTTGAGAAGTGACCCCGTCATGTCTCAGATGGTGGAGGAAAACCCAAATGGTCAACCTCTACCTTACGCAACCAAGATGAATCTTCAAAAGACCTTCCTTTCCATTTCACCAGATATTCTTCATACTGCATATTCTTGGTACTCCTTCCCACATGACTATCCAGGATTTCTTCAATCTCCTCCTTTTCTAAAGTAGGTGTTGGAATCCCACACTGTTCCATCGTTGGTACTTCCTCTGCGCCACCTTCATGATACTCTGTCAAATCTGAAATGTTGAACACATGGGAAATGTTGAATCCATCCGGCAACTCTACCTCATATGCATTCCCTGAATCATGCCTCTTCAAAAATTTACAGGGACCAAATTTCTTCATCTTCAATTTGTCATATTCCCACTGGAAACCTTTCTTTCCTCAAGTGGACCATCACTTCATCACCACTCTGAAACTCCTTATACCTCCTCTTCTGATCTGCCTTAGCATTATACTGCATATTCATCTTGTTAATATATTCTCTTACCTTCTCATGTATATCCTTGATATGTTTTGCAAAATCTTCGGCTTCAACACTTATTTTCTTCTCTTGGTCCATCTTCCTCAATTCTAGAGCTGTTCTGGGGCTACCTCCATACACAATCTGTAATGGTGATCTACCAGTGCTTCTGTTAACTGAATTGTTGTAAGAAAATTTTGCCTGGGGTAAGATCAAGACCCATCCCTTGGGTTTATCTCCTACCAAACATATCAGTAGGTTACCCAGACTCCTATTAACAACCTCTGTTTGCCCATCTATTTGCGGATGGTGGGTAGAACTAAACTTCAACTCTGTCTTTAGCTTCTTCCATAAGGTCCTCCAAAAGTACCCCATAAATTTGGTGTCACGATCTGAAACAATACCATTTGGCAAACCATGTAGCCTCACCACCTCTTTGAAGAACAAGTCAGCAATGTGGACTACATCATGGGTCTTCTGACATGGAATGAAATGTGCCATCTTCGAAAACCTATCAACCACCACAAAGACTGAATCATTTCCTCATTGTGGCCTTGGCAAACCAAGAATAAAGTCCATACTTATATCCTCCCATGGCCTCTCTGGTACAGGTAAGGGCTGATATAAGCCTATATTCTAGCTCACCCCTTTAGCCATCTGACATACCCTGCAGCTTTGTACAAACTTCTTCACATCCTGTGACAACTGAGGCCAATAATAATGCTCATTGATAATGGGAATGGTCTTATCCCGACTAAGATGTCCTGCCATTCCTCCACTATGCTTCTCCTTTACTAGGTTCTCCCTCATGGAACTCCTCGGGATACATAATTGACTTCTCTTAAATAACATGTCATCTGGGATTATGAAATCCAGCCACCTTGTCCTATCCACTATAATGGGTTCCTTGCAAGCTTTCCAAGCCTCTGCAAAATCAAAATCTTCTACATATAGTGTCTTGAGTTCATTGAACCCAACCACTTCAATCTGCATCTTTGTCATCAATGTATGCCTCCTACTTAAGGCATCTGCAACCCTATTTGACTTCCCACTCCTATGTTTCAAAACAAAGGTATAACTCTGCAAAAACTCTACCCATTTCATATGCCTCTGATTTAATTTTTCTTGACTATTTAGGTACTGTAAGGCCTGATGATCAATATATAGAACGAATTCCTTCGGCAACAAATAATGTCTCCATTTCTTTAATGCTTGAACTATTGCATAAATTTCCTGATCATATACAAAATACTTTATCTTGGCATCATTTAACTTCTCACTGAAATAGGCAATAGGCTTACCTTCTTGGCTCAACACTGCTCCAATGGAACAACCACTAGCATCACAATCCAACTGAAACACCTTGTTGAAATTTGGGAGGGCTAGAATAGGTTGCTCTGTCACCTTCTGCTTCAACAGTTCAAAACTTTTTGCTGCTCTAGTGCTCCACTTGAATTATTTTCTATCCCCTCTCATTATTTCAGTCAGGCGTCCACAAATACTACTGAAGTTTCTAATGAACTTTCTATAAAAACTAGCCAAACCATGGGAAGATCTCACTTCAGTAGCAGTTCTTGGGGTAGGCCATTCCAGAATAGCCTTCACCTTCTCTGGGTCCATCTTGAGACCTTCTGCTAAGACAACAAACCCCAAGTACACTAACTGCCTCTTCACAAAACTGCACTTCTTCAGATTAATCAACAGTTTTTCTTCTCTTAGCTTTTCAAAGGCTCTCCAAATATGCATTAGATGCTCATCCAACGTCTTACTGAAAATCAAAATATCATCTAAATACACAATAAAAAAACTTCCTAGAAATTATTTTAGTACCTTGTTCATGAGCCGAATGAATGTGCTTGGTGCATTGGTTTGCCCAAAAGGCATGACTAACCACTCATACAGGCCCTCTTTAGTCTTGAAGGCAGTCTTCCATTCATCCCCCTCTCGAATCCAGATCTGGTGATATCCACTCTTTAGATCAATCTTTGTGAAGTACTGAGCTCCACTCAAACAGTCCATCAGATCATCCATCCTTGGTAGGGGAAATATATATGTGATTGTTATAAAGTTTATGGCTCGAGAATCTGTACACATCCTCCACTGCCCGTCCTTCTTTGGTGCTAGTACTGCAGGTACTGCACATGGACTCAAACTCTCTCATATCAAACCCTTTCTCAATAGCTCTTGAACTTGTCTGTTCAACTCCTCATTTTCTATTGGAGTCATTCTATGAGCTGTCTTATTTGGAAAACTAGCTCTAGGAATCAAGTCAATCTAATGATTGATCTTCCTTATTGGTGGAAAACCCTCAGGTATATTATCAGAAACAATATCCTGAAACTCATCCAACATCCCATAAACTTCTTCTGGAACCTTCTCACTATCCTCCTTACTCTAGGAATCAATGCATAACACATGCTCATGCTTCATACCTTCTAAAAAATTTCTTCCATCTACATAAAAAATTCTAGCACT